>CM034154.1:512840811-513440811 GCA_019776745.2 Taxus chinensis
ATCAAGAGACGGCATATTTGGGATTGTAAAAAATTATATTATAATCATAACTGAGAGTAAACATATTAAAATATATTTATGGAATTTCATAAATTTTAGATAATATTTATTTAGTTTTATTATAGTTTCGATAATGTTATCACACACACAAATTTGACATTTGGCTTCAACAGGTCAAAAAATTGGTCTTCTATGACATGTCATGCTAGATTGAGATATATATGAGGAAAATGTGTATTTCCAAAATGTATAATTTTATTGTAAATGTAAGATTATGTTATATGAAAGACAATATGGTTCACAAAAACTTGAATAATATTTTTCATGTTACCCCCAAATCTAGATTTTGCTATAGGAAAGGGAAAACAGTTCACAATTTCAACAAGATGTTTCATGATTTGGATAGGGAAATATTATTGACAATATAACACCATTCAATTTTCATGGAAATAATCCCATGAAACTCTCCACAATAAAAAAATGGGGGCATGGTTTGGCATGACCAATTAGGTGTAGTAATTCTTATGTCTTTATAAAATTATGAATATTTCAATTATAAAATTATTCAAAATTAAATTTAAAAGTTTAATACACCATTATCAATCATTATTATATATGTCTTTATCATGTGATTGTAAGTTTCATATGGATTAGTGAACACATTGAAGATTTTACAACAACATCATATGATTGAGATGTGAAGTTTGAATTTTATTTTAATCAAACATCTATCAATATAAGATTAAAGTGGGAAAATTTTAGAATACAAAAGTTGGTTTGAGAACTGTCTAATATGATATTTTCAACTTATCTTGATATTTATCCCATTTAAACATTAATTGACTAGCTTAAGGTGCCCTATACTTTATCTCGTACCCTAGTTCCGCTATACGATAATAATTACACATTCTATTAAATATATAGAGATATATTTATATATTCGTGTGTGTGTGCACGTGTGCACATATTTCCACTTGTCTCGAACGTGATTTATTTGACACCCTGGAAAGGTTCATAAGTATAGGATACGTTGAACCAAAAAATTGGCTACTATTTACAAGTTTGTTCCTTACACAATTCAAATAGATATATGTTTCAAAGGGTAACTTGGCTTGGTTAGCTTAAGTGGTACTTTGGTGCAAGTTGAGTAGGAAATCATAACAATGGTCGTATATAAAAACACATTCACCCTAACTTATTAAGGGCATATAGTGATCATATAATCTCTAGATATAATAAGTTAAAGAAGAAGTATTGAATTATCTAATTCCATAGATTACCCATCACAACAATAAGCTACTAAATCTAAATTCATATATATTACTACCGTGGATCAGTCATGAACCAAATTTGAAGTATAAGTGTGTTTTTCCAAGTGTGAAGATAAAATCATGGACTCCATATTTATTTTTTCTTATAAATCGCATGTATTTCATCATAGGTTGAGGAGAACTGCATGTATATTGACACCTCTTTGAAGTAGTGGTATGTTATGTAGAATTCATCACATTAGTGGGAGTGTGGTAAGGTATCCCATTCCAATCATTGCTAACCATTATTGAGTTGCAAGTATAAGGGATAGAGTTTCAAGAAAAGGTGAAACAATATCTTCTCATAACACAATGTTGGTAAAATAATTTTCAAGAAGGAAAATTGTTGAGTTTTCATCAATAGTGCAAGGCTAATCCCCTCCTTCTTGTGTGTGGGGAGGCTCCCATTAGTGAATGTAAACTAACCTAAGACTATGGGGTGGTCAATAGGTTGGGGATCACATAGGAACACTCCAATTAACATGTGGTAAAGTGCTTATACAAGGTACACGGGAGGAATTTGCAGCTAAGAGGTAAAGGGAAGTTTGAGAAATAATGAGGGAGAGGGTTACTCTTGTGAGTAGTCTTACAGAATTCAGATACAATAGCCAAATTAAGTTTACATCCAATTAGAAGAACACAACAATACAAACAAAGAAAAGACATAACAAATCATAGATAGAATTCCATTGATTCATTTATCAAAGGCACAAACACCTTTTTTTTTTTATAATATTATCATGTATGTAAAGTTAAAGAGAAAGAGAGAGAGAGAGAGGGAGAGAGATAGAGAGATTAGAGGAAAATAAGACAAGAACTAGAATAATTGCAACTTTTATTACTTGATGTAGAAGTGGTAATCACAACAACATATATTCAATCAAAAATTTCCAACCCTTTGGAATGCAGAATCCATTCCAATTTATAGAATTACAGACTATCTCTTCATCTCCCATCCACATGACCTTTCACCTATCCTCATCACTTATGACCTTTTATATTCCTAGGAAGTGAGTCTTTTTCTTATTATTGGAAAAAGGAATCTTACAATATTTAGCTAAGGGTCACTTAAGCAAATAGGATGAAATAGAAAAAATTACATCCTTAATGAGAAATTAGAACATGGAGAGAGAAGAAGGAACACAGAGAGAGAGAGAGAGATGGAAGGGTTGACCAATCTGATGAAGAGAAGCTTTGTTGAAAGATAATTTTTTGATTCATGATCCCTGAGAAAGAGCTCCTAAAATGATCTCTTTTCCTTTGAATTCTTTACTAAATCAAGATGATATGAGTGTCACCTTATCTAATTTTATAATTCAAACAAAGTTTAACACTTTGCTCCATGTCCAGGGAACATCATTGATACTCTTGTTGTCACATCCTACATTTTCTTTCTATTTTGGTTGCAAAAAAATGATTTGTGAAGTAATAAATAACCCACTGAAGAAATTTGAATGGTGTCGATGTGAGGCCACGTATGCAATTATACACACACATACTTTCCACAAGGAAATATATATATGTCCATAGGTGCATACCCAACACCGCACCCACACTCATCACCTTGTATCCATTGACTATTTATTAAATCGTAACTTATACATGCTATACTTTTTGTATGATGGAATTTCATCTTTATATTATATGCGATGATTTCATAATGATGATAGACCTATTTTGTATTGTACCTATCTTGGATGATTATTTTTTATTGTTGTAAGAGATGTTTCCTAATGTCAAAAAATATTTTACATGGATGTACTTTGCATAAGTTGGTGCCTGGAAATAATTATTATTATCCTAATGTTGGACTACTCTTCTTGTCGATATAACATTGGTCTTATACACAAAGTATTGTAATAATCTCCTTCACTGCTCATGATAGGGTTACATAAGGATGATAAGGTAAATTGGTTATTGATTGATCAACTGACCACCATGTATTAAAGGGTATTTGATTATATAGATGGTATTTGACCATAGCTTAAAGCATAAATAATATTTTATTTTATAAGGTCGAATCGACCATACCATGCATTGATTGGAAATTTGGTTAAGTTATTATTGTATTGTCGACAACCGACCACAACATGCATGGAATGACATTTACTTCATTTAACTTTTTGGTCTTCAAATAATCATTTCAAACTCCATGCAAAAGTTTTTAAGTGGAAAAATTAGATTTGTTGATCATGGACACAGTCCACTATGAAAATATTTGTTATTACATAAGGTTCAAATTAGAAGTGAGACCGCTCGAATGCACCGTTATTTTATTGGAGAAAAAATTGGAAAATTAAATGAAGCCACATATGTGGCACTGTTATAAGTTAATGCATGACAAGATTCTTGGGAATGATGAATCTTCTTCGAGAAGATACTACATGCAATGATGTAGGTTTAGTTTTAATCCCTCCCTTTGTCACTTGAATCTTTCCATTTAGGTTATGCATAGAAGTTATATGAATTATCTTCAACTGGGAATTGCATAGGTATTTTTTAACAATTTCAGCTAAAATAGGGATTGTTATTATTGGAATTTTGGGAATTTTTACATGGAATTTGTTACTAAAAAATAAATACAGTATTTGTGGATCTAATGATTTCCAAACCATATATATATATATATATATATATATATATATATATGTGGGCATATGTTATTCGAATTCTAGGCTTGTTGGATCAAGTGGATGGAATATTTTTTCAAGAGAGGAACTAGAAAAGGTTCCAGAGCTATCAAGTTTATCAAGAGTGGAATAATAGACTCCATTTTTTTTTTGTAATTCTAATTAGATGAATGTTATTTTGGGTTATCACGTTTATAGAACTGTGTGATTGTTCATTTGAAAATTGATTGAATAATGAATAATAGGTTTTATCGAATGGGTATTTACGAAAAATTGAAAAGGAAATTAGTAGGCATATTAAATATAGGTTGTATTATTTGTTAATACAGCTATGTAACCTTGATAAAAAAAACTACATGTTAATTATGTTAAAGGACATATGGAATATTAACAAGAGAACTGGTTTACCTTGTTGGGGTATTGGGAAATGCAGATAAGGGTGGCTTAAAAGGTTCTAGGTATGTGTAAATTAAATATTTTATGGTTGGGTAACCTTGTCTGAACACGATAGAAACCAACTTTATTTGTGAATAATTTGGGAATGCGTTCAAGGCCTTGAAGGTTATATGTTTTTCAGAATATGAGAGCACCAGTTTATTGCTTAAATTTTTTTTAGTGAAATTTTCTCTAACTTGCTTGATAATCCTAGGTCGACTTGGGAAATTCATTCTTGGATTGATAAGAATGATTTCTAGATTACAATTGTGATATACTTGTATATATATTTTTTCCTTGTTAAAGTAGTAAAGAAAATAACATATCTCCTCTAGCTCGAAATAGGGAAGAATGTTGTCTTTGAAATCTCACATAGAGTAAGACTATGTTAATGGTTTGATGCTTGTGGAATAACTATTTGACTTATTCATGTGCTTACTTTTGAGACATAGAGTTTATTCTACTAAAACTATAAGAAAGTTGAACTCCTTATTTTTAGTAAATAAGAAATTATGAGGTATCAATATGGTATTAATTTTGTGTAAATAGTTTTTTCCCAAAAATGGTTAAAATAAACAAAGATGCAAATTGTTTATATTGGCGTGTGTATGGAATGATTATCAAAGGAAAAATTAAGTAAGGCTTATCAGTGAATGTTTTTAGTATAACTTGATTTCATTCATGATGGATTGAGATATAATTTATGATAATATATATCTAGACTACTAGATGGTCAACCAAGTATATAGTAATGTTTATTAAGAAAGAAAATTTTGATTCCTTCTTCACTTAATCTCTTGGACAAAGTGAAGGAATAATATAAGGAAATGAGTTCTAAAAGTTGGTTGGTAGTGTATTTATAAATATGAATCAGCTTTGGATACTATTGTGAAGATACACTTAAGGATTCTATTGATAAAAAAACTTCTAATAGATAGGAATTGTTTATTTAATTGATGTTTTTTGGTGGTAAAGTATGCATCATTAGGTACACTACATATGATATTATATTATTTGAGCTTAACTATGTACAAGGAGGACATGAATTGTATTTTAAGTTAACCTTATTATATATTCGTTTAGTTCAGGATACAAAAACATGATTGTGCGTTGTTATTCCATGTCAATTCAATGAACTAACTATGTATACCACTTTATCTCCTCTACATGTTGCAGGATTGAGTAGTATTACAAATTTCTTAAAGAATTGGATTCCGCTTGACTCATCATGCATTAATTAATATTGTTCTTTTCGATGAGTGTAATGATTGTAATTGTGCTTAGATTAAATTCAAAATTATTATTTCATATAATTTATAAGGCAATTGGGCCTAATGTATTAATTGGTTATCTTTGATAATCACCTTATGAATATAATGACTATTGTTTTAATCATTATGATTGTAAAATAAGATATACTTGTATCATTGTTTTATAGAAGAGCATTTATTATAAATTGATGTTTAATATGTTAACACAACTATTTTAATATTTAATTATGCTTTAATGATTATATGGATGATAAAATCCAGATAAAACATGGAAATATAAATAAACAAAATTATATGTATCAGTTATAAGTATGAAATAAAAGATATAATGTTGTCTTTTAACAACAACAATATACATGATTAAGATAATGTTTATTCGATATGAAATTCATATATGTTTTATTACCAATTTTCTAAAATATGAATACATCGTTAGAAAACTTAGTATGAAAGGTACATCATAATCACCAAGAGATATAGTACAAGATGAAATTAATTAATCTAATTGTACTAAAACGAGTAAATAACTGCTAATGATCATAATCATTATTTTCCTTATCGTTATGAATTAGTTTATTAATGTTCTTAATTGAGCCCAATCAATGATCGTAGAAGGCTATAGTTTCAATAATGACAGGTAGTATGAGGTACATATACTAGTCAGTAACTCGATGAGTTTACCGTACACTTCTATCAAGAATTGGATAACTTAATGAAACTCAGTATAACCTATCCCTAGGATGAATTTAACTTAAATTGTAATCAAAGAAAAAGAATCATGATAACTATATAGATACAGTTGTGGGGTGAATGGTAGACAAATTTTGTAGGTTAGTGTGTAGTCGAAACTGGCTTGCTAGCACAATGCCAAAAAATAATGTCCATAATAGTGAAAATGAATGATTGCATTATTTGTTCACCATTTATTCTTTCAGTAGTTTTTAGAACTGGAGGGAAGTACTTGCATACTTTATTGGCTAACACAAATAAGATGCACATGATATATGAACCTATAAAAAGGTCTAACCAAAGGTATACATTGTATATCGGCTCATATAGAGTGTTGAAGGGAGATCGAGAAGGATCTGGAACCCTTTACAGTTCCACATGGGTAATGTACATTGTAAATATGGATTTTGGAATATTAATAATGTTGGATTACTTAGTTTTGATCTAGGTAATAATATTAATCATTATAACATGAAAGGAATTAAGGAATTTAGTAGACTTAATTAGAATGATGGATTCATCTCCTACATGCTGAAAATCACCAAAGGTATAAAAACTAATTGAAGGTTTATAAAAACAATTCCCTTAGTTTTTTGAATTATAACATGTGTATTACACTTGCACTAACTGAGCCATCTTTTGTGATCTCTTGCAATGTCAAAAATGAAGTTTTTTGTGTTTGAAAGGGACTCTAAGGTATCTTCGTTGAAGGAAAGGGGATCACTTACATATTTCTTGACCATATATTGAAAGGAAACAATGAGTGATTTTGATGATAAATTATCAATGAATGGAGGGAACCCAAATTTGTGAACATAGTTGTAAACTTTATTCAAAACATTAAAATCTTTTTTCCCATTAGAGTCAAGTTTGGAGATGGAACCTTCTATCAGACCATATCTAGCATGCATTACACGGACCCAAACTAGATACAAATTTTCAGCAGTTGATGCAAACACATTTTTTCTCACGAATGTTTGAGAGTCAAGGGAGATCATATCAGACACAAGTGGGAACACATCATTTATGTGGATCTTCTCTTTTTCAATATCCTCCCCTTCTTTCTTCACTTCCAAAAAAGTGGTGAGATTATATTTGAGAAAAGAGAGAACCTCTAGGAACAAATTTTTTCCTTTCTTGATGATTTTCTAGATCCATCTCTTGTTATCTTTTCAATGCATCATATAAATTTGTGCTTTCTTAATCAACCCATGTTCAAATTTACTAATTAAAGGAATGTCTTCCATAAGAAGAGGAGGTGTTGAATTGGGCTCCAAGAAAGGTTGAATGTAAACATTAAATTTTTTTACATGTTCCTTTAATTTCTTAATTGTTTATTTGTATTATTCATTTCAAGTAAGAAGGCAGACGAAGGTTTAATTGAAAAAATGAGAGTCACCCTCATGTGAAGATTAAACTTATAATATGTGGGTCAACTCATAGTTCAATGGAATCATCTCCTCTATAGGTTTTACATTCTTTGGTCGAGAAACTTCTACATATTAATTTCCTGAGGCACCATTGAAGAAGTGGGAAGTTGTATGGGCCTTCTTCCTCTGCTTGGATCTCAAGATTTTTGTGATAGCTCCAAGTTCGGGCATTACACATTGTTGTTTTGTTTTTTTTATTATTGGTAAATAGTTTTTTGAAAGGGACTATACCCTTGTATACAAAAAGGGGCCTAGAAGCCAGAATAGGATCCTTCTTTTCTTTCAATCAATTATTTTATCCATGGGAATGGATCTTCAGGAGTGGACATGATGTTGATCGTAGGAAAATTTTTAAGATTTTTAAGTAAGATCTCATCTTGTTCATTATGGGAAAGTCCCGTCACTGGTGAAGACATGCTTGGATACCCCTAAAGAGATGGACGCTGAAACAAATCACTCTTTATTAAATAAATAGGCTATATGGTATCTGCGATGAACCTTACCTTCTTAAGAATCTTTCTAGAGTATGGAACCACCGTGTGTCCTCTTTTCATTATCTTCCTCTTAGAAAATTCATGGTTAATGGCTCTTTGTTACACTTGCAATGTTTCATCCTTCAAGGATTGAACACACTACCGTGAGTTTGACTGAGTGTTTAAGAACATGTTATGTAAACTTCATAAAATGGATCCTGGATGGTATCTCATTCTTACATACAAGGTGTCCTACATGAAGATCGTCTATATACCTTTCTTGACTCCAAATCACTTCCTGGATGAAATTAGATTTGGGAAATCTTGTGGACCTTTATGTTCATATTTTTCCCTTGGAAAAGGATGAGATATTGATTCTTAACACAGGATGTCTTGAATACTCAGATGAATTGACATAGATCACTTTAATTTTCTTCTCAAATGTATGAGATATATTCAAGGCATGATGTTTCTCAACTTTCTCATTGAGTTTCTCATTTCCTTTATGATCATGATGACATCCTTTAATGAATCATTGATTTTATGGGGCTCTTAAATATTTTAAAATTCTCTTCTAACTACACAATGTCCCTTAATTTCACCTGATATGCCTTGATATGCCCTGTTTTTCTCCTTGAAACAACTATGCTTAGAATGATGCTTTAGGATCCTTATGAAGAATTTTTTTCTTGCTTGAGCTACAAGAAAACTTTACAACCATGTGTGGGTGGGAAAAAGTAGAGGGGTGATTTAAAATGGATCCAAAAACTTTTTACATTAAAAACTGAAACTTTATATTTTTTGGTAGGTGGGATCAAGAGCTTTATTTTGGGAATTTTGTTTTTTTGTCTTTCTTATTGTTTTGCATTGTTTTTTGATGTTCTAAGTGATAAGAGATTATTGTTTTGAGAGGATTACTATTTTTATTAATTCTGATAGGAAATTAAATATTAATGTTTACATTATAGTTTGTTAGTTAATATTTAATATTGTTATATATTAAATATTAGGTTTGAATGTTTATTGTTATAATATATTGTTTCAACAATATATTATTTATAGAGTTTTGTTGTACCCGTAAAATTATAAACAGGTAAGTTGTTTAATACAATTCCTATTTTATAGGAAGACGTTAGTCTATTGTAATGGCTATAAATTAGCATAATTCATTGTGTAATTGATGTAGCAAGAATATAGAGAAGTAATATAATTATTCTGTGTGTTTTACCTGTGCAAGTCTATTCCAAAATTAATATATGGTATCAGAGTGATGTAATGGTCCTTGTGGTAGAGATGAAAGTGTACATTTATTCCAATCTATTTTTTTGGAGTGGCGATCAGATCGTGTGTTAGATTGATATGTTTTTATTGGGCTGAGAACAAAATTTGAGCAGTGTTGTCTCTGTGTGCATCCAATTCGAGTATGGGCTTGTGAATATTTATTAAAGGAATTCTCCAAATTCGTTGCTGCCCTTGGTTGAGGAGAATTGAATTGATGACATGGTGCTATTGGAATGGTAAATATCAATTCATCATTGTTGTTTTGATCTTCGATGTCATCTCCAACATGCAACTCTTCTGCCAAGCTTGATCCAAAACCGGCCTTCAGTAAAATACTCGTAACTTTCTCATTTCTTAACGAAATTGAGAATTTCAAAGTGTTCTGAAAAGCTTGCAATGCAGGGAATAAAACCTAGAAATCATTTTAGAAAATTTGTTTTGATAAGTGAGCAGTTCTATGTAGAAATGTGACGTGTTTTGTGCTTGTGTTTGTTCATGCGAAGTGCTGACAGGCATATGAGGTATGGGCAAATTCATAAAATGTTCAAACATTCCATATGTGTTGCAATCCACGTTTAGAGGAAGAATTAATTTTCATCGGATCTCATTATTCCTGTATTCAACTTTTCCCAGCGTTGAATAAACTGTTGAAATCACTTGTCACACATATTCTCAAGCCCACGGTTTCTTTTTGTTCAAAATGGGTAACTTCATATTATTGCATGTTGAACACGTCACTTCCTGCTATTATAGTTTTCATTTGCACATAATTTCTGTAGATTATGTGTGAAACTGATCAACTGAGACAATAATAGAAAGTGCAGCCACGTCATTTGGGTGCTACGTGTCTCTATATATCCATGTGCAAGTATGCAGCATAATGAACGGTTTTTTGTGCATTAAAGACCTTAATCAAAAGCAATTTGAAGGTGACATGTAAATCAGTTGTAAGTTCTCCACCACATAAGTATTGGTGTATTTTCTACAGATATTCTAACCTGTGAATTCACTCATGCAGTTCTATTTGTATTAGTAACTAGATTCTATTCGAAATTTGAGTCATTTTGTTATTTTAATAGTCTATGTCAAAATTTTAATCAATAGCTTTTAGCTATATTAAAATTTTAATTATTTGTAAAAAGGGTGCATTTTCGGTTGTATTCGACACCTATCTCACAATGGTCAAGAAAAGAAGAAAAAAATGTATTTTCATGGAACCAATTACCATGGAGAGAGACAAAAAATATAAAAGATCAAGAAAATTCAGCTATATTAAATTTAGAAGAAGGATATAAAGGTGACGGTGAATTTGAACCACCTAGATCTCTAAAAATAAAAAGGTTGACAGTTAAAGAATACAAAGACCATCTTTTACGAAAAATGAGAAGTTTGGAAAAGAAGTCTGAGCACATTTCTTTGACCTAAGTGGTACATATAATGGAGGATGGAGGCATCGGAGGCTAGAGGTCAGAAAATGACCTCTCATTAGTCACCAACGATGGGGCCACATAGAATGATTTGGTGGCACAATTTGTGGTGTGAGTTTTCTTTCATTTCAGAATTGCAGTTTGTTGTGTGCAGTATGATTTCAGAGTTTCTGTTTTGGATTGAATAAGTGAAATGTTCACATTGAGGGGGGAACATGATCAACATGATCCCATGTTCCATTTTCAGTTTTTCAGTTGAGTATGTGGCTATTCCTATTTCCCCAAATGAAAAAACATAGTACAGAACAAATAACACAGTGAAACGCAACATCATGAGGCTTGATGAGGTAGAACAGTTAGATGTGTTTCTGTTCGTACCTAGGTTTGTGGTTAGCCTCCTAAAAACCATTGAAGGCTGTTTAGATGTGTTCCTGATTAAGTTCCCACACTGCTAGGTCAGATGTGTTCTCTAGAGTGACTGTTTGATAAGAAGATGATTCCTGAGTGTGTTCCCATCCTCGTCGGTCAGATGTGTTCCCGAAAGTGCTTGGTCGATAAGAAGTTGATGTGTTCCTTCTTCTACCTTCGGTTCGAGTGTGTGCCAAGATCATGAGCGCGCAGAGGTGGTAGGCTGTAAAGGAAGTGTGAAAGTTCTAATGTTACCATGTAAACATTAAGGGGGGGAATGTTAGGAAATTAAATATTAATGTTTACATTATAGTTTGTTAGTTAATATTTAATATTGTTATATATTAAATATTAGGTTTGAATGTTTATTGTTATAATATATTGTTTCAACAATATATTATTTATAGAGTTTTGTTGTACCCGTAAAATTATAAACGGGTAAGTTGTTTGATACACTTCCCATTTTATAGGAAGAGGTTAGTCTATTGTAATGGCTATAAATTAGCCTAATTCATTGTGTAATTGATGTAGCAAGAATATAGAGAAATAATATAATTATTCTGTGTGTTTTACCTGTGCAAGTCTGATCCAAAATTAATAAATTAATTATATAGAGCATGTACTATATTTAAAAACTATTCATAGTGGTGTCAGTTTGTAATGAAATCACCATAGGTGGATTTGGCTTTGCACCAGGGTCCTGTGCTTCAACCTTCACAGTTATCCTTCCAATAGAACTCTTGCAAATCAAAAAGGAAACTTTCAAAGGTAGGGTTTTATATTTTCAGCTATATAAAACTATGACATCATTAGGTAAGAAGCTATATTCATCACAAAGGTGCATGTGACTAGAGTAATCTATTAAAATCTTAGTGCAATAGGATTTCTAGTTAGTGAGTTATGAAAAAATCTTGGTTTTTGAAGTTGATTAAATAAAATGTGGATTTATTAATTTAATCTAAACTAGAGACAATATTAAATAATATTAAATTAATGTAGTAAATAAATATAACAAGTGACCCAAGAAACTAGGATAATGATACTAAAAACCCTAATGTGTAAGAAGAGTAAGGGAACAACTTAGTTGATTTGGAGGTTGATCTAGACTATGTCATAAAATAAACTAAATATTCTGGAAGTAGGAATGAACATGCAGAAGTCCCAAAAAGGACATATCTAAGAAATCTGGGTGGACTAGGATGCCTAGGAGAGGATCAAGGTGCCTGCAGGTACCATAGTTTGAGTTTTGGGCATGCTTGTTTGTGTAGAAGGTCCATAAACCAAATTTACAGGATTGGGAGATGATATAAATCCCTTACCATCTATCATGTGTAAATTTTTTCTCTATTCTGAATGTCACTAATGATCAATGATGAAAGATAGACCTGAAAAACCCCAAAATGAACATCAAACCCTAAAAATTAAAAATGCAAATGAAGGGGCTAGATTGTCCTCAACGGCCATAATGGTGGACTTAATAACTGAGTGTTACACTACATCTCAAATCCCATGTAGTTATATGTGTGTGTATGATCATGCCTTAGGAGTTCTTGTGTCAGTCACACTTTGTGAAATTAGTGAGCAATAACTATGTGCTTAAAATGTAATAAAATGGTGGATGGAATAGAATAAACTTCCCTCCTATGATATGTGATGTAGATAAACCAACCTTAACCCTTGTGATAGATCTAGATGGATGCAAATGAGCTCTAGATGCATTTTATGGTTGCAACCTTAGGTGGTAATAGTAGTGACTAGTGTTGGGACCCTCATTATGGTCTCATAACTTTATATTTATATGGTTTTCTTGTTCTCGTTTCGTAATTAACCCTGAAAAGGTTGACCCCTCAAAATATAAGAAGCTTAAATGGTCAGAAAGCACCCAAAAAGTGGTAGGAAAGTGTAGAAAGGCTCAGGTAACCTGAAATGAGACCAAGGCACCTAAGGTGCCCCAGTCAAAGGTAAAATTACGCCAAATGAAAAAAATAGATTGGGCAAGTTTGTGTTGAAGGTCAACAGTGACGACAAAAATCAAAGTAAAATGGCCAAAAGACATGGGTTAATTAGTACTTTCTGGACTCAAAAACCATTTGAATAGTAGTATAATACCGAGACTAAATAATGTATAAAGTTCATGATTTTGTGACTACATTTTCTCCCACTTTATGTTGGTAAGTGAAAATCTTGGTAACATAAAGTAGATAGAGATGCGTACCTGATCATCCATGTAGAGTGATGTAGAAATAGGTTGAAGGACTAGACAAAGTGTGGAATGAAAAAATAGTGGAGTGTGGAAACTAAAGATGCAAAAGTGTAAAAAGAGGTGAGACTGAACCTAGGGTGGAAATGCGTGTGTAGTTTCTAATGTGTTTGATGTACCTACATATTTAGTATCATGTGTGCTACCACAAAATACTATTTTTGCCCCAATTGTTGTATTAGTTATTGTTGAATGCTTGTTTCTCATACAAATGAACCTACAAGGATAAAATGATCAAGTACTCAACTACGCATATACATGTAAAAACACATGTAAAAAATTCATGTATATGTATGTAAAAGCATGTAAATGAAAATGAAACATATGCAACTGATCCATGCTTAGAGATATATTGTATAAGGATATCCTATACTGCGAGTGTTTTTGGTGATATCACACTACCCTGGCTGAGGAAGTGTAGGTAGAAAGTTACATTATTCTCCAACCTATAACTGCTTCCCTAAAGTCTTGTGTGAAGAGATCTCTATATTGCCTAGTTTTTTTGGAGATGTGATGCCATTGTTTTAAGTAGTGTAGAGAGGAACCCCATGTTGTATCCTCTAACATGTAACTACTTGCCAAAATGCTAAGGAAAAACATGTCCTGTAAAAGCTGTAGTGTACAGGTTTTGTAGATTGTTCTTAACTCACTCGTAGTATAACCAACAATGTCAAGGATGTAAAACTGAATTGAACTGAACTAGTGTAGAAGTGTTGTGTAGTATGTAAATCCCCAAATGATGACCCCCTCTTTAAGGGTGCATGTGATGTTACTGATAGGATAATGTGGCCCCAAAAGAGGACCAACTATATAAATGTTTCTCTATAGGGAGAAGGGAATACACTTGGTAGAAACAAAGGCACACACAGACAAGTGGCTAGAAACAAGTGTTAGTATGAACAAAAATTCATGTAAAAGAAAAATGTACGCTACATAAACAATGTGTAATCTAGAATGAAAAAAAATATGCAAGAAATAAATATACCACCAAAGCGGGTGGAAAACATGGGACATCACTCACGATGTTGCAAGACAAACAAGTGTGCACACATAACAAAGGGCAAGGAACGCATACAATAGAAAACATATAAGAAAGTACAAACAAAAAATAACCATGGAAGACAATAATCCTACAAACAAATTATGCACATGAAATACCTATTATCATGTTAGAAAGATAACCCATATGTCAAAAGGGTGTATAAAGAAGTGATGTAAAGTGCTAAGTACAAAATGAAACAATATTACCTAGAAGAGACAAATGTGGATGCCCCCATTGACCATTGTAGGAGTGGTAGAAGGCAAGCATCCATGTTACATGCAAGAGATCCTATATCTATGATCACAACTAGAAAAAAACATGAACGCGCATGTGTGTATGGTATAGATAAATGACATATAAGAGATCTAACTAGCATGTATAATAAAGCAACCATATACAAGAAAATGCAAGTAAGAGTAAAAGAAACGAAGATATGCAATATGTTTTGGATGCTGGAATGAAATGAAAGATGGATGGTAGGAGCCACATGCAAATGAGAGTGTGTCATCAGGAAATGGTCAGAGTGCGTGTTGTGTTTAATGTGCTATGATGATTATTGTGTATGTGTATTGATGATATTGAACCTAGAGATGATGTGTGCATGAGTCTTATAGCCAAATTTTATAGCACGAAAAGATGATAAAATTAGTGATGATGTAGCCTAAAATTTATATCACTATAAAATTAATAGAGGGAGTGGTGATGTAGCGTAAAGCGTATACCACTATAAGATGAAGGGATAGACAAAAAATTAGCCTATAGTGTATGTCACTAACCTAGTAATGTCACATGAGAGAAGGTTGAATGATGTGTGTGTGTGTATGATAGGGTACATTTGATTTGTAATCCTTCAACAGTCGAGTATGGACCGAGGAACTAAAGTGTGTCATAAAGTAGTGAGTGTAGCGCGTAGAAGACAATGTAGTATATGTGATGAGTGGACGACCATATGATGTGTAAAATGTGTAGTGTATGATGTATAATATGTAATATAAGGTGTGTAAATAGAGTAGTAATGTGAGTATTTGTGCTATGTTATATGCAAGATGAGGAGTATGGAATGCTAGACTCATAGACAATAGGAGTGTGACACATATGATGAAGACTAGTATGGTGTGTAGAAAATGTATGATGTATGATTGCACAATGCAAGATGTGTATGTAGACTAAAAGTGTAAGGTGTGTGGTATGTAATATGATAAGCATATAATGTATACCTTAAGAGTGTGATACATGTATAATGATGACTAGTATGATGTATGATGTGTAGATGAAAATGTCAAAATGATATTAACTAAATGTAGAATGTATGATGTAAAGTGTAAGACATAGAATGCAAAATGTGTGAAGCGAACTAGTGTGCAGTGTGTGGGGTTCGTGTGTAGTAATACCTCAATAGTCAAGTGTGAACCAAATCACAAGTGTGTGTCATTGGGTAATGAAAATGCTAAAACATGTGGTGAGTATGCCTATGCTAATAGATTGATGTATAACTATGCAAATGTGAGAGATGTGTTGATGTTAATATGGGGGGGTGTAAATTTTATACCCCCCAAGTGTGTGGTAATGCATGTACTATTTGATAAATGATGTATGAAGGTGGTGAAGTATCATAAATTTTGTAAGATTGATTCAGTAATGGGATAAATAATGAGAAATTGTATACTATGTGTGACAATGATTGTAGATGTATGTATGTATGAGTGGTTATGTAATAGATAGATATGTTAATGCAAGATGAAATGAGGTTCTTTATTGTAACATACCCCTTGACAGTCATATAAGAACCATAGGAATATGAGTGTTTCATCAAGAGAGTGGAGTGATAATAGTTTCTTACCAAAGACAAATTTTCCGTGAAGCAGTGAAATCATGGTGGGAAAGAGTAATAGTGGGAGCATGCGGTGGTGGAATTTGTAATGTGTCTTGACCAACAGTAGAAGGGGTAATTTCTTTGACAAAAATGATTGGCTTCTTCAGTGGCGTAGGATGGGGATGTATCTTAAATGATGGTAGATTTGGTGGTGTTGATGACGTTGTCGAAGGCTTTATAGGAGGTCAAGTTACACTAAGTTTTTAAGGAGGTTGCTTAGGTTGACTTGTTATTATCGTACATTCCTTGAAAGGAGGGGGAGTGAGACTAATTTTAAGATTTGGTTTCTTGACTTGAGTAGATTTCATAGGTGGAACTTGAGTGACAGAAGATGAAACATTAGAAGTGATGAATGGATGATCATTAGACATGGTCGAATCAGATTTAGGAACCCATTGAGATGTAACATTTTTAGATGGGCATGTAACATAATGTTGTGTATCAAATAAAATAAATCCTTGATGCTCAAGATGTTTGATTCTTCATTGCAAAGTGTGGCATTCATTGGAATTATGTCCATTGATTTGATGATAATTGTAATATGGAAAACCCTAAATTTTGCTAGCCGATAATGAGGTTAACAATGAGTAGGCGGTAAAGTAATCAAGTGACAACTAAGGAGCTCATTAAGAAGGTCTTATGGCTTAGCATTATGATCAAAGATGAAAGGTTCTAGTGATGGTATAACTTGAGGATTAATAATATGAGAAAATGTATAAGTCATAGAATGTGAATGAGATGTAGAAGGAGAAAAAACATGTGCTCGAGAAGCATCCTTAAGTTGTTGAATCTCATATTCGAGAGATGTAATTATGGATTCCATGGATTTAAATTTGTCTTGAAATAAAACAAGTAGAGCTTGAATTGATTCCAATAGGGTTTGATTAGATGGAGGAACACTAGGACTAGGGTCATCAGATAGATGGTGGAAAATAAGACTTATTCGTTCAGTGGCATATTTTGAGGACAAAATATAGAGTCTATTTCTTTTTGTAGAAAAACTTAACAGTTGGGATACATTTTAAGAAAATCATACAAAGGATCTTAAGGAACTTTACGACCCATGATAGAATAAAGATGAGGATCCAAACTGTAAAATATGTGGGCTTCACCAAAATGATTAATTAAAATGTGGAATTATGAATAATTATATAGTTAATATAACATTAAGGACAACATGAAATAACAATAAATGAATGTGGTAAATAAATATAAAAAGTGACCCAAACAACTAGGCTAATGATCATAAAAATCCTAATGTGCAAGAAGAGTAAGGGAACAAATTAGTTGACTCAGAGGTTGATTTGGAATGTGTCATAAAATAAACTAAATATTCTAGAAGAAGAATGAACATGCATAAATCCTATAAAAATGACAGCTATGAGCAATCTATGTGGATTGAGACATCTAGGAGAGGATCAAGGCACCTATGGGTGCCCTAGTTTGAGTTTTGGGTGCCTTGGTTCGTGTAGAAGGTCTAGAAACCAAATTTACAAGGTTATGAGATGATATGAAGCCTTTTTCATCTATTGCATGTAACTTTCAGCTCTTTGTCGAATCTCACCAATGATCAATGATTAAAGATATACCTGTAGACACCTAAAATATGCTTACACTTAGAATATCTTCCAATTCAACTAATTAATGACACTTCGTTAATTCCCCACTCTTTGCTCCATTCTTGGATGCCAATTTGCAACACCTATTTTGGTCATATTCCTCCTATAATCAACTTATTTGGCTAAATATATCTCTTATTAGCTAAACATTCCTCCTTTCGACCATTCAAAATCTCCCTAGTTCTCTCTAAACCACTTCTGCAAGATTCCTAGGCTATCTATCAATCACAAATGGTTATCCATACCCCTCCCAACTTTCAATGATTCTCTAATAACTTGCTAATCAAGTTTAACTAGCCTAAACCCTAATTAACTAGCCTAAACCAAGATTAACTAAGCCTAAAGCACGTTTATCCTAATCTAATCTAAAAGTGCTTTTTGAGCTTTAGTCCCACATGCACCCAAATTCCAAACTCTCCCAAGAGGAAAACTATAAATACAAGGCTAGGCCTACCCATTCAAACTTACAACTTTACATAACACAAAACCAAAACAATCCTAAGAAATCTTGGATCTCATTTGTATTAGCTTTAAGCTAATTATACATTTGATCTAAAGATTTTCTTCCTCAATTATTGAGCTAACACCTCCATTTGCATCCTTAAAAAAAGTTTTACGTAATATGGAGAGAACCATTGGCCTTGAAGCCATTAATGGTGAGACTCCATTCTTGAAATCTTGAAAACCATAAACAACTAATCACACCTTTGATTGCTAAATTGATATTTTTAGGTTCAATTTCTTAATTAAGTAATCTAAAGAGTAGAGATTAGTATATATGCTAGGTTTTGATGTTTTTGTCAAAGTTATGATGCATGTATAGGATTAAATATTGTTTAGCTCTTATCTCATGGTGCATGGTTGAGTTTAGTTAAGCTTTGAGGTTATTTGGGCTCATTTCATAACTTTGCAACTTTCCATTGATAGTTGCAAAGCTATGGAATGAGGCTAAAGAACCTAAAATCTTAACTAAAATCAACCATGCACCATGAGATAAGATCTAAACAAGATTTAATCCTATACATGCATCATAACTTTGAAAAAAACATCAAAACCTATTATATATACTACTCTATACTCTTTGGATGACTTAATTAAGAAATTAAACCTAAAAATATCAATTTAGCAATCAAATGTGTGACTAGTTGTTTATGGTTTTCAAAATTTCAAGAATGGAGTCTCACCATTAATGGCTTCAAGGCCAATGGTTATCTCCATATTACGTAAAACTTGTTTTAAGGATGCAAATGGAGGTGTTAGCTCAATAATTGAGGAAGGAAATATTTAGATCAAATGTATAATTAGCTTAAAGCTAATACAAATGAGATCCAAGATTTATTAGGCTTGTTTTGGTTTTGTGTTATGTAAAGTTGTAAGTTTGAATGGGTAGGCCTAGCCTTGTATTTATAGTTTTCCACTTGGGAGAGTTTGGAATTCGGGTGCATGTGGGACTAAAGCTCAAAAATTACTTTTATATTAGATTAGGATAAACATTATTTAGGATTAGTTAAGCTTGGTTTAGGCTAGTTAACTAGGGTTGAGGATAGTTAAACTTGATTAGCAAGTGATTAAAAAATCATTGAGAGTTGGGAGGGGTCTGGATAACCATTTGTGACTAATAGATAGCCTAGGAATCTTGCATAAGTGGTTAAGAGAGAACTAGGGAGATTCTGAATGGTCAAAAGGAGGAATGTTTAGCTAATAAGAGATATATTTAGCCAAATAAGTTGATTATAGGAGGAATATGACCAAAAGAGGTGTCGCAAATGGGCATCTGAGAATGGAGCGAAGAGTGGGGAATTAACAAAGTGTCGTTAATAAGTTGAATTGGAGGAAATGCTAAGTGTAAGCATATTTTAGGTGTCTACATTTTTCCCTCTTTGGGGTGACGTAAGTGACGTCACTTAAAAGAAAGTAGAAAAACATAAACAACTAGAAAATTTTGAAGGGATAGAAGAAAAAAGAGTAGAGTGAAGGATGCCCCCTTGATTATTGATGGGGTGATGGAAGAAATCGATTGATGATCAAGTTCTTCCATCACCCCATCAACAATCGAGGGGGCATCCTTCTTTCTACTCATTTTTTCTTTTATCCCTTCAAAATTTTCTACTTTTTTATGCTTGTCTACTTTATTTGAAGTGACATCACTTACGCCACCCCAAAGAGGGGCAAATGTAGACACCTAAAATATTCTTACACTTAGCATTTCCTCCCATTCAACTAATTAATGACACTTCATTAATTCCCCACTCTTCGCTCCATTCTTGAATGCCCATTTTCGACACCTATTTCGGTCATATTCCTCCTATAATCATATTATTGAGCTAATATATCTCTTATTAGCTAAAAATTCCTCCTTTTGACCATTCATAACCTCCCTAGTTCTCTTTGAACCACTTCTGCAATCTTCCTAGGCTATCTATCCTTAAACCAAGTTTTAAGTAATATGGAGAGAACCATTGGCCTTGAAGCCATTAATGGTGAGAACCCATTCTTGAAAGCTTGAAAACCATAAACAACTAATCACACCTTTGATTTCTAAGTTTATCTTTTTAGGTTTAATTTCTTAATTAAGTAATCTAAAGAGTAGAGAGTAGCATATATGCTAGGTTTTGATGTTTTTGTCAAAGTTATGATGCATGTATAGGATTAACTCTTGTTTAGCTCTTATCTCATGGTGCATGGTTGATTTTAGTTAATATTTGAGGTTATTTAGCCTCATTCCATAGATTTGTAACTTTACATTGCATATAATACATATAAAACCCCCAAAAAAGCATCAAAACCTACAAAAGAAAAATACAAATGAAGGGGTCAGAATGTCCTCAGTGGCCACGATAGTGGAATTACTAACTGATTATTGCACTACATAGTAGACCTGACATAGTTCTATGTGTGTGTGTGTGTGTGTGTGTGTGATCATGCCCTAGGTGATCTTGTGCTAGTTGCACTTTGTGAAATTAGTGAGAAATAACTATGTCTAGAAAATGTAATAAAATGGTGGATGGAATAGAATAAAATTCCCTCCTATGATGTCTAATGCGGATGAACCAACTTTGTCTCTTGTGATGGAGCTAGATGGATGCAAATGATCTCTAGATTCCATTGATGGATGCAACCTTAGGTGTTGATAGTATTTACTAGTGCTTGGTCCCTCATTATGGTCTCATAACTTTATATTTGTATGGTTCTCTTGTTCTAATTTTGTAATTAACCCCAAAAAGGCCAACCGCTAAAAAGATAAGAAGCTCAAATGGTCAGAAAGTTCCCAAAAAGTGGCGAGAAAGTGTAGAAAGGCTCAGAGCACCCCAAATGGGACTAGGGCACATAGGGTGCCCCAGTATTGGGTTGGATGCCCTAGTTAAAGGTAAAATTGTGCCAAATGAAAAAAATAGACTCAGAAATGATGTGTTGAAGTTTGAAAGTGATGAAAAAAATAAAAGTAAAATGGCCTAAAGACATGGGTTAATTAGTACTTTCTTCACTCAAAAACCATATGAATAGTAGTATGAGATTGGGACTAAATAATGTCTAAAGTGTGTGATTATGTGACTACAAAAGTCATGGATTGTTTGGAGCATTTTGGGAAGAAACTATACTATATTTTTATGTTATTTTAAGGTATATCAGAATAAAAATGGTGGATGGTTGAACTGTGTAGAGGATATAGCTCAAAAGCACTTTATATTTCACTTTTGTGTTTCCCTATTAACTATAATTTAACCTTGGTTGAATGACAACTGAGTGTGGTTAAAAACTAGGTTTTATACTCATGGGAACAATATTATTTCCCCTCTTTCCCCTTGGAAAAAGGGACAAGAGGGATAAAAAATTGTTCTTTAAACAATACCATGCCAAGTGTCGAGATGAGGTGCAATGTGAGGGAGAATGAAAAAGATGTTTAAGCACATGGGGGCTAAGAAAATGTCGCATGAATAACCTCATAAGAATATTTCTCATGGGAACACTTTTCTATCCCTTTTTTCCCCTTGGAAAAAGGCACAAGAGGGAAAAAAATCACTTTGAGCGATGATGATAGTTGGCAAGATCTGGTGTAGACTTGGGGAAATGAGCTTAGCTAGTTAAGCACTTTGTCGGGTTGAGAAGAGTCACATGAGGGACCAAATAAGAGGATTTGTCATGGGTGATTTTGTTTTTCCTATGTCCCCTTGGGAAAGGCATAGAGGTAAAAAATTCACTTTGAGAAAGAATCTGATATGTGGTAGTAAAAAAATTGGCTAAGTATGGGATTGACACACTCTACACTAGGGAAGGCTTGAGATGTATTTTGAGATGAAATTTTATATGATTATAAATCCAAGATACCTTACAAGATAAGTATAACAGGTTTAAAAACCTAATTCTCTTCAGAACTCCAAAAAAGTCTCATGTCTCTTCAAGACAGTGGGGTGTACATGTAAAGATTGAAATGTTTTGAGAAACCCTTAGATCTTGTGTAAAATATGATTCTTTGACCATGTAGATAATTATTTCCAATTTTAATTTCCTATTTTTTTGAATTCTAACTCCTTATGGCCTTATGGATCTCCTAGAACCATATGGAGAATTTCAGGTTCATATTTTGACTAAACATTCTTTACACCTGAAAAACCCACTTTTGCACAGATTGTCCCTACACCACAAAAACTTCCATAAATATTTATGAAACAATTCCAAAAAATTATTTACTCTCTAATACCACATCTATATTATTTTGAGCTTTTGGAACCTTCCCAAAAAATTCGCACATGCCTTGAAATGGCCTAAATTGGCCTTTCTAAGCCTACTGAACAACTAGTATTCTGTGGGTACTTTGCTAAATGGAAGATTTGACCTTATCACATCACTTTAGAAACTTGTACATGTTTATTAAGTATATTAGGACTGACCTACAAGGTCAATATGATCATGACACAGAAGACTGACTGACCGGGTGGAGGGTTCACAAAGGTTGTGGTGAATTTTTTTACATTTGGCTTAGTTGTCATGTTTTGAATTTGAATTTTTGGGCTAGAAAAAATGCATGACAATAGCTAGATTTGATTCAAGTATATTGGGTTGTTTAGGGAAATATATAACCTCATAAATCTCATGGGTGATCAGACCATTTCTTTATTATATTGGGAAATAGAGTCAATTCTTCACACTAACACAAACAGAAAAGCTAGAATGAATCCAAAACACATTACAGGAAGGGGAAACACACTAAAGTGGAAAAAACACACAAGGGAAAGGGAAACTATGTTACAGGGGAAGGAAATTTATTGAGGTAGGAAAATAATGTAGACACAACTGGAAACATGTTGAGAGAAGTATGTACCATCATGAAACAATGGGTTGAATTCATACTTCCAAAGTTTGAAGATAATTCATATGATCGTGCCATCATCTTGTGATGGATCTACATGGGTTGAGAAGAAGGAGAGAGATAAATATTCTATCCTCATACTTATATTACGTAGAAAATAATCTTACATCCAAAGAGCACTTTATAACTTGCTTGAAAGTCCCATCCTTTGTAGTCTCCACTTGATTTTTTGTGATTATGAGAAAACCATTCCTCCATGTTCTCAAAAGTAGAATATATGATTGTGTCTTGAAGGAATTCACCATCATTAGGTGAATTTTATAGCATGGGGTTATCTCTAGGATCAACAGGGCATTTGGAGTGGGTGAGAACAAGTTTACTCTGACTCCATTCACAAGACTCTTACACATTCTCACTTTTTTGTCTTGAACAACTACCTTACGTATAAACCAACTCAACATCAGCCTTGATATTATTTTTTATGGCAGAGGTGTTGTATTCATGACTAAAATTATCCATAGGAGATTCAAGAATCTCCTTTCCTTTCCATTCATAGTCTTCTTCACAAAATAGGAAAGGGGAAGACTTGCTTTCACATTTATACTCATCTGCCGAGGTTTCTAAGGCAACATTGAGTTTACTTTTTTGTTCCATCTCACTGTGCATCAAAATAAGGATAAAAAATGACATCATACTTATCTTGCATGGTCATGGCATAGGTTAGGATCTCAAGGCTGAGTTGAGGGTCTTCAATTTCTTCCATAATATTCAAGATGTCTTGCACAGATTCCTCCTTCAAATATGCCACATACTCATTTTCAAATTCATTGAAAAATATTTCACATTGGGCCTTAAGGATATGGCTAGAAATATTATCTCACATGGCAAGAACTCATTTTAAAAATCCTCCTTCTCATGATCCATACTTCTTGTCATCTAGGAGTTACCTTCTTGCAATGTTTGGGCATACCTAATTTTCATCATTTTCAAATAGAGAGAAGATATCCATCCTACTTAGGAAAGGGAACACCTTTGAATTAAATGGTTTTTCAAATCATCCTCATAATACATAGGAAGGAATACAATGTTGGGCTCAACATGAGTAAAATCCTTCTACTCCATCTTGAACATCTCCTATAGAGTCTTCTTCTTTCATAAGAAAAGGGAAAAATCCATGCTCTTTTTATGGTCACTATCATAATCCTTTGGTGATGATGGGAAATAAATCCTTGAGATAGGCCATGCTCCATTTCCTCATCCATGATTTTGTATCAAAATTGGAAGTTGGGATCTTTTATTTTATTCCATTTCATCATTGGGCAATTTGTTCATCAATGAAAGAAGAACTGCAAATTGGAAAGAAAACCATCAATGATTACCTCAAAATAATCATCCTCTTGAAAAACTTGAGTTTAGGATGGAGGATTTATTTATTACACATCTTCATGGTTGGTGGAGTCCTCGAAAATGCACTAGATCATCTAACATAGAATACAAGAATATTCATCTCTTATACACATTGTTTCTCCAAAGGGTTGTGCCTCAAAGCCAAAATGAATTTATGAATGGAGGTTCAAACTTTCATGTTTTCTTCATTATCCTCCAAGGTTTTGATTTGAATTTCATCGAGAAGGCTTAGAAAGAGGAAAATAATCATGAGACACATGCAAAAGAGTATTTTAGGAACAAACACCTCATAATATGGATAATCATCATAGGATCTTCTTTTGAAAGATGAATCTCTTCTTCTTCAATCATTAAAGATTGCTTCAAGATTCTCATACCTTTCTTACATAGCCTTAGCATAATTCATGAATTTCAAGATTGGTTTTGGGGATCAAAATTTCCTTCTACAAAACTCAAAATTATTTGTACAAACTCTATTTTCAAGGTTATCATTTCTTCATCTCCATATGCAAGAAAATCATCCAAAGGAAGAGAGACAAAAGATAGTGCTTTGAGTTTCTTGTTCATCTTTGTGAAGTTAAAAACATTATCTTAAGTGGATTCTTCACCTTCATGCCCTTCATACAACATTTCATATCTCTTCTGCATCTTTCTCATTAAGTTCTTATATTCTTGATCATAAATAGGTGTAATTCACATTTTCTTTCCTCTAGCAACAATCTGATTGAATTGGAGCCACCATGATTTGATGATAGGATCTTCATAAGAAGCAATTTTCTCCTATTCTAGAAATTATTTTCATTGACTACTGCAGAAATGATACTAACCTTCTTTCCCTTGGTTGATTGTAGCATTTTTGTTTGAAGTAAAGAGACTTCTTCACTAGACTAGATATCCTTACCTTTGTAAGAACTGGTCCAGAATGATGGCTGATAAGAAATAATGAATTCTTGGTGGTCATCTTCTTCTGCATTGATAGTTGTCACTTATTGATGCTGAACATTAATATGAAAAATTCATCATTGTGATGCTGCGAAAAATTAACATGACATGGTTTCGTTCCATGATATAGGCACCTTCAAAATCTAACTTTTACTTTGAAACCTGATTTGTTTTTTTGGGATATATATTTAGTTTTGTATTTTATAAATTATATTTAAGGGTGCATGAGGGAAGATATCTCCCCATTAGAGTCTCTAAAAATGTTGGAAAAATAATTTATTATGTTGCAAATTATTGAGTTTTCACCAATGGTCATAGGGCTAAGCCCCTCCTTCTTGTGTATAGGGAGGCTCCCATTATTATAATGTAAACTATCCTAAATATGTGGGTGTGACCAATAGGCCGGGGATCACACAAGAATACTCCACTAAACCTATGGCAAACTACTTGTACATAGTACAAGGGAGGAATTTACAATAGTGGATAGAGTTAAATGGGAGTTGGGGAAATAAGGAGAGATATGGTTAATGTTATGAGTAGGACTATGACATTCACATACAATAACTAGAGTAGGTCCACATCTAATTAGAAGAACACAACAATGCAAAAAAATGATAAGACAAAAAATCATAGACACAAAATTATACTTGATTCATTTATCAAATACAAACACCTTTCTTAGTTTGACAATATTATCATGTATGAAAAATTGGAAAGAGAGATTAGAGGAACATAAGACAAGAAATAAAAGAATACAGCTTTTATTGCTTGATGTAGAAGTGGTAATATCAACAACATAAATTCAATCAATAATTTCCAACCCTTTGTAATATTTGGAATGGAGGATCCATTCCAATTTATAACATTACAAATTTTCCTTTCATCTACCCCCCCGCATGACTCTTTCACTTATCCTCATCAATTTTGACCTTTCATATTCCTAGGAAATAAAAGTGAGTCCATTTTTCTTATTATTGGAAAATGGAACTCATTACAATTTTTAGCTAATAGTTACACCTAAGTGAATAGGAAAAATAAAAAAAGTGCATTCTTAATGAGAAATTAAACATAGAGAGGGAGAAGGAGAGAAGAGAGAAGGTTGATTAATTCGATGAAGAGAATATTTGAATGAAAGAGAATTTTTTGATTCATGATCCCTAAGGGAGAGTTCCGAGAATGATCTTTTCCTTTGAATTCTTTATTGAAACTGAGCTGCCACAAGTGCAGGTGTCACCTTATCTAATTCTGGAATGGAAATACAACTCAACACCATTGATCCATGTCCACTTTGAAACATCATTGATATCCTTGCACTGATTGACCATTCTTTTGTAATATCTTGTAATGTTAGAAATATAGAACCTTTAATGTTGGCAAGGGAATCTAAGGTATCTTTATTGAAGGAAAGAGGATCACGTGCCTCTTTCTTGACAAACTTCTATGGAAGGAATTAATTAGTTCTTCCAATGATGAATTATTTGTGAGTGGAGGGAAACTCATGTATCTTGTACATAGTTGTATACATCATTAAAAATCTCAAAAGCATTTTTTATACTAGATTCAAGATAGGAAGATGGAATATTTTATCATACCATATCTAACATCCATGATGTGGACCCAAACTAGAGAAAATTCATTAGCAACTGATGAAAACACATTTTTACTCATGAGGGTGTGAGAGTCAAATGGATCTCATCTCAGTCACAAGTGGGAACACCTCATCTAAGTGGATCTTATCTTTTTCAATATCTTCCCTCGTTTTCTTCACTTCTGAACCAAGTGGTAAGAATATAGCTAAGAAAATAGAGAAATTCTAGTAGGATCAATGCCTTTTCTTTCTTGACAATATTCACAATCCATATCTCATTTATCCTTTTGTTACATAATATACCTTTATGCCATCTTGATCACATCAGGGTCAAAACCACTTATTAGAGAAATGTCTTTCATATGAAGTAGAGGTACTAAATTGGAATCCAATGAAAGGTAGAATGTAGGTAATTGAGAGCTTTCACATGATCCTCTAATTGTTCAATTATTCATTTGTACTCTTAATGTTTGAGGAAGGAGGTGGGAAGAGAAATTCTCTGGATAAATGAGATTCACTCTCATGTGAAGTTTCTGGTCCCAATGGGATTGATATTTAATTCTAATAGTTATAACGGACTCAGCTCCTAAGTGATGAATTATATTGTTTAGGATGGGAACATTTCTACACACTGGTTTCCAAATGTTCTCTTTAAAGAGAGCAGGAAATATTCTGTGCATTCTTCCTCTTGTTTAGATCTTAAAGAAAATTTTTATGTATCCAAGATCAAGACATTAAATATTGATTGTTGTGTTGTTCTTGGTTCACTTTTAAGTAATTATTAAGTTTACAGGAATGGATCATTAGGATTTAACATGATGTTAGTGATGGGTACCACTTTTAGGAGTTTTATGTAGCACCACATCTTGCTAATTATGGGAAAGTCCTCCACCAGTAGGGAAGACATACTTTGATGGTCCTTTGAAGAGAATGAGTTTACGATGGATCAATATTTACTTGACTCAACAGGGCTGTCTGGGGTCTTCAATGAACTTTACCTTATTATGAACCCTCCTTAGTAATATGGAATCACTCTATGCACCCTATTTTCATTATATTCCTTTCTTGAGGGCTCGTGGTCAATGGCTCTCTTGGTTATACTTAAATGAGGCATGATTTACAATTGCTCCTTCCTTTGAGGAGTTACCAAAATACCAATTGGTGTTTACTTGAGGGTTTAAGAACACTATTGTGAAATGTCTGCAAG
The DNA here is from genome assembly GCA_019776745.2 of Taxus chinensis. Classification (NCBI taxonomy): domain Eukaryota; kingdom Viridiplantae; phylum Streptophyta; class Pinopsida; order Cupressales; family Taxaceae; genus Taxus; species Taxus chinensis. The sequence continues at coordinate 512,869,452 of CM034154.1, forward strand.
ATGAGATCCTGAGATGATATCTCTTTCTTACATACAATGTGCTCCACACAAAGATCGCCTATCTAACTTTCTTGACTCCAAATTACCTCATGAAATGGAATTAGATTTGGGAAATCTTACGATACCTTACTCATGTTCATATGCTTTAGATTGGACAAGGGTGACCTCATGATTATTTACACATGATGGCTTGAATACTTTAATGGACTTCACAAGCTCACTTTGACTTTCTTCTTGGAAGGTATGGCAATGGATTCAAGGCATGATGTTTCTCCACTTACTATAAATGTGTTTCTCATTTCAGTTATGATTATGGTGACATAATTTTGATTAATATTAAATTCCAATGGGGCTACTGACACACTTTTCAAATTCTAGTTTCCGGCCTCACAAACTATGCTTGAATTTCACTTGTTACGCGCCTCAATATGCTAGGACATGCTTCTTTAACAATAAATGTCTCTCATAATGATGCCTTAGGATCATTATGGAGTGTTGATTTTATTAATTGAGATATGAGACATATTTTAAACAATGTGAGAATGGTAAAAAGATGTGATATAAAGTAAAATTAATCCAAAAACAACTTTTTGCACTGCAAACTGAAACTTTAAATTTTGGGCAGGTGGGGTCAAGAAACTCCTACCACACTTAATTCACCTCCATTGATTCTTCTTTACAATTTTTAGAAAGTTTCTACGTTTATTGGGTTATTTTTTTTGAAAACTACTATTTTAGGCAATTTACTAGTTTTACTTTTTTTACAATTTCACTATACATATCATATCATATTTTTAGAAGCTATTCATGTTGATGTAAATTTGCAATGAAATCACCATTGTTTGATTTGGTTCTCCAAAATGATCCAGCGCTTCATTTTTTTGTATTTCTTCTATTAGAACTCTTAAAAATCTAAAAGGAAAAATCTAATTATAGGGTTTCATATTTTCAGTAATATAAAACTATGAAATCGTCAAGTGGAAAGATTTAATGATCAAAAAGGTGCCAGGGAGTATAGAAATCGGTTAATATCTCATTGTATTTGGATTTTTCGTTGAAAAATTATGAGGAAAAGTTGGTTTTCGAAGCCATGGATTTTATTGAACATGTTGATAAGAATTTATATCTTGTTTTCATGTTATTTTTAGTTTTATTAGCAAAAAAAATGGTGGATGGATGAACTATGTAGAGGAGATAAAATAAAAAAGCATTATTTTTCACTTTATTTCTTCCTTGTTAAATTCAGTTCAATATGAGTTGAATAGAAGCTGAGTTTAGTTAGAAAATATTGTTACATAAGCTGATCATGGGTGAAATTTTTTGTTTAATTTTTACCCTTGCAATAAGGGAAAAACGGGGGGGAAATTTCACTTTGAGAAAGATGTTAACAAGTGTCATCATGAGGTGCAATGTGAGGGAGATTAAAAAATTTGTTTGAAAATTAGGGGGATGAGACACTATCACATGAAGAACCTCAAAAGGAAATTTATCATGGGCACACATTTTGGTCCCCTCCATCTACTCTTGAAAAAATGGATAATAGGGATAAAAAAGTTTTCTTTGATCAAGATTGTGCCAAGTTTTGTGATCTAGTGCAATGTGGAAATGATAAGGGTCACATGAGTGACCAAAAGTGGGGATTTATCATATCTCCTTTATCACCTTATGAAATATAAAAGAGGGAAAAAAATATCAATTTTAGAAATAAGATTACATCTAGGAATCTTTGGCTAAGTATGGGATCAACACACTTTACACTAGAGAAGACTTTAAAACTTTATTTCCAGTGCTTGGGAATGTATTGCTAGGTGAAATTGTATATTATTATGACTCCAAGTATTTTTACAAGATCACTAGAATAGGTTTCATAACCTTATTCATCTTGAAAATAAAAAATGGATACTCTTTCTTTCGAATACTGGGATGTACCTATAAAGATTGAAAATGTATTGAGAAATCATCAATTCTTGGATCAAATATGATTCTTATATCATATAAAGAAGTATATAAGATTCATATTTCCTTTTATTTTGCATTATAACTCTTTAAAAAACTCCATGAATCATCCTAAAAATTTTAAGTTCATATGTTTTCCATTCATTCCTTACATGTGAAAAACCAATTTTTTCCAGTTTTTCCCTAACTAAAAAATATTCCCTAAATATTCCTAAAATAGTTCTAACACATCATTTTATCTCCAATAACACATAAATATTATTATTATATTTTTTAACTTTCCCGGAAGATTCACACATGCCTTGAAATGGCCCAAATTGGCCTTTCTATACCTATCGGAGAACTAGTCTTCAGTTGTACTTTACTGAATGAAATAAATGACATTATTACATCACTTAAAACACTTTTACATGATTTTACATCATATTTAGAGGAATTGAAACGTTTGGATGATCATGAAACAGAAGGAAAATTGGTTAAGATAGGGGTTTAGGAAGATTTTGAAGAAAATTTTCACATTTAGCTTACTTGTCATGGCTCAAGTTTTGAATTTTTGGGCTAACAAAAATGCATGACAAAATACAGTTTGTACCTTGTCCTAGACCAAAAAATTAGATCTCCATACATATTAAAACATGGTCACAAAAACCAAGCCATGTTCACTACCTAAGAAGATAAGTTCATAGCCTCTTATATGGTTTTGGCATCAAAAGTGCCTTGTTTATCATGAACATGTCCTATGTTGGGTTCTAGATCAATATTTTTTTGGTCATCTTGATGATAGTTTGATCCACTCCTGCACACATCATGAGTAATATGTCACCCCTTCCTACATATGATAATCATTCTCTCTAACATTAAAAACCCTAATTGTACTTTATCAATTTATAATTAACACACTATTAAAAAAATAAAAAATAAACATACTTTAATATTTTTTTATTTTTTTATTGGGTAATAAAGGGTTGAGGGGACCCTACCCTATTAAAACATGTTCCAATGGAGATAAATATTTAATAATGAGGGATGAATGCGGCTGCCTCTTTTAGCTATAAAGAGGGACAATAAAAACACAACCAAACTAACAACACAAAAGTAAAAAAAGGACCAACTTATCCCTGAGACACCTTCCCATGGGATCTTAAATGCAAATTTAGGGGATCAATATTCCCTTTATTATTTTTTATCATTGTATTCCAACCACATTTAGTGATTAGATAATCATTTTCACTATTGTGTACTAGAATGATGATTTCAATATTCTCCTTATCCAAATGAGTTCTAAAATCCATTTAAATAAGAGGAAGGGAACTAGTTCACACATTCAAATCAAAACACGAGATTAAAACCTTTTCTAATGGGGTAGAAGAAGTAATGTACACCTCATCCTTCGAATCTAAATCAACCTTGTTCTCTGAATCTTCTTCATAATCACTTTCCAAATGACTGTAAACCACCAAGTGACTACGATCTAAATTCCTCCACCACGAAGGTCTAATTTTAACTTGTTTCTTCCATATCTAAAAATTTGAAGCTAAGTGCCAAGAGAAAAAAAAATTCCTACATTGGAAGGGGAAACCTTTATAGTCTAAATTCTTATTCCAAATTTTTTTCTCAACTTTAAGCTCAATAGTTGTTGGAAAATCAACAGAAGTATTAATATCTGCAAATATGTGTGCATATGTGGTATAATCATATAAGATCATCTTTGGGTCAATAACCAAACATTTACGTAAGGTATTCCCAATATCAAGTAAGTAATTCTCAACCCAAAATTGGATAGGAAAATATGACAACTGGACCTAAATAGGTTTAACATAGAAAGTATTGATCATATGATTAAACAAAGGAAACCATGGATTCATGAGTAGAAAGTGAGACTAAAAATCCCATATTTTTCTAAAAATAAAATTTTTATCAAAAAAAATTATGAAAAAACCTCTAGATGTAGGGTACATGTCCAATTTACCTTCCAAAATAGGCCTCCAATGAGTCAAGATCCATTTGTGAAGTGTTGGAAGACTTGGGAAAAGATTATTAAATCTACAAATAAGCACATTTTTTAGTAATACACTTTAGATTTTAGAACCTCTTCTCCAAAACAAACAGAAGGAGAGGTATTTATATAAACCATAGTCTTTGAATGGAGTTAGGCAGAGGACTTCGTAGCTTCCAGAAAGATCATTCCTCCTAATTTTACTTTATTCGATCCAATAAACCCACCAACACCCTCATACGCTTCCTCCAAATAAATCAAAAGAGAAATGGATTTATCCTTTGTTACCACAAATGTTTCCTCTTGAATGGGAAAAAATGGGGAGCATAAGGGGATACAACTACAAAATCATCCACCATTCCTAACTGTCAAATTTTACTACACGTTGGAACTGTTGTCCCCTATTTTATGTTTAGACCAGCAAAAAAATTATCAGCGTCCCCTGTTGGACCATTGTTGTCATTCCCTGAAACTAACAAATGACACCTGGAACAAGGATTTGAGCATAAAGGATCACCACTATAAACAAAACCATAAGTAAGAATGTCTCCATCTCCCTGAGAAATCATGTCTCCATCTCTATCAATGACAAAGCATTTAGGTTTAGAGTTTGGGAATATTTTCCAAGACATGGAAGAGGTTTTATAATACTTTAAGATTGTTTGATTTGACTTTGAATTATCATTTTTGTATAGAATATTAAATTATAACCTAAAATTAAATTTATTAATAAATATAGTATAAAAATTAGGATTAAATTTTAATTAATGATTGATTAATTTATGTAACTTGATGAGTTAGGACTACAAAAAAGTTAATGTAATAAATATGTAGATCATAAATCATACCATGATTAACTATGAAAAACATATTAAAGCTCTTAAAAGATAACTAAATTGAGTATACATTATAATTAGAAAGGAATACATTGATTTACTAGCTAATATGGAATGAAAATTATCTAAGAGTGTGTAGGAAGGATATGTAGAGTGTCATTCATCTATCCTGAAAATATATGAGTTTGAGATTGAAGTCACTAATTTAGGGAAAGGTCACCTAGATGCATTTTTATTTTTTGGATGGATTTTTATTGTGTAAGGTCCATCTGAATCTTTCCTCTAGCACTATGATCTTTTGTATATGTAATTTTTTTCTGTGTTCACAATTTTACAATCATAGTTGTATTTTAAATTAGGGTTTCTTATTCTTGAAAACCTTATCCCTTCTCTTTAAAAACATAAAAATGGATTAGTCTAGATGGGTTGAGTTTCTCCCACAACACCTTCATAGAAATAATTTAAAGAGGAATAAAACTCTTGTAGTTACCCACCTAGTGAATGTGTGCAAGGTCTCATCAAATCCATGATTAAGATGGGTACCCCCCTCATTGGAAAAAATAAGAAAAATTGGGGCTTCTGGAAACCCGATTCAAACCAGTTTAGGGGAAAAAATGAGAAATTGGAAGCTAATGTGGCTACTCCTAGTATGGAGGAAATGGGGAAATAAATGGCTAAAATAACCAGGTATCATCTGGAAAAAGGGAGTGTTAATAAACAGAGGTGGGAGAGTGGGGATTCAGAGCCTCGTGAGAATGTGGAAATTGTTTCAAACTCAGGGGAACATCTAGACAAGGAATATTTCCATTCAGATTCAGAGGATCGACAGGAAGAGGAAGCTTACAAACCTTAAAGTAATGAGGATCTAGAGGCTGGGAAAGATCAAGAGAACTCAGAGGGAAAAAGATCCAAAAACTCAAAGGATGATATTAAGAGTTTTCATGCTCTCAAAAATGATCAGCAGAACTTGTTCAAATCCCAGGATAAAATGGTCAAATCGAAAGAGTTTGAAAATTACAGGTTGGATACTTGTATAAAAAGACATAAGATAAGCATGGTGACCATAGATCTGAGGGAGCTGCAGGAAAATTTTGAGAAATTCATGTCTATTTTTCTTAGTGAATAATTAATGAATGCCAATGAGAGATGTTTGGCCATGGAGAATGAGATGCTGAAAATGAAGGATATTATTCTGCAGATCAGGGATGTTCACATCCTTAATGTAAAAAGCACAATTCACCATGTTAAACTCCTTCCTGAGATGATCCACTCCATGGAAATTGCGAAGAATAGAGAAAAGGATGGGTCTAGCCCCAAAAGTGGAGATAGCTGAACCAGATTATCAGTTCTAGAAATCTACTATTTCCAAATTGGTTAAGGAATGGAATGGGTGCATGCACATGGTGGGAGCTCTGATCAATGAATGATGGTTTTGTTGTCATCTTGGATATTTTGGTTCTTTTTTTTTTTTTTCCTGATGTGAGTTCCATGGCCCCTACTATTAGTTATTTTAATTTGGGCTTTAAGGTTGGTTTTCTTGTTTATGGCTTTATAGTTTTTGGATTTTGGTTATCTTTGGGCTTCAATGGATACTCCCTTTTTCCTTTTCTATTGATCTTGCATACTTTGTACGGGGGGTAGGGTCCCCTTAACCCTTTTTTACCTCTTATCAAAATAAAATGTGTGCAATATGTGTATAATAATTTTGTTTGGTAATGAAGACCCCAATAGGACCTACTACACTTATAAAATATATTTTGTGTCTAATATAGTTTTTAAAAATGGCCTTTGGTATCCATATAGGATGTATGTAGATTTATTGTTAGTTTATGTTCTCAAGAGAATGATTTAGAAATTGGGTGATTTTTGTGATATCTTATGTATTCCCTAAATATGTGAGATAAAAGGGATTTCTAATGGGTAGTGTAAGTGTAATTTCATAGGTGAAAATGAAAAAGGTTTTCCCACTTAATTAACACTAGGTCTATTGGGTTAACTTGTGAATTTGAAAAATTGACTGCTAAAACTTTAGAGGATGAATTCATCATCTTAAGACAAATCCTCTCAAACAAATTTTTATTTAATGGTTGGTTGATTCATATTTTTCTATGGTAAAAATTGCATTATATCAATTGTAGATGGTGACCAAATATCTAGGGATGTGTTCTATGTTTAGAGAGTAGGTTTTTGACTAGGTAATGATGAGTAACAATTGTGACCTAGTGGATGATTTTGATGACCAAGTAATATACATGTAAGAATGAGTAATTTAAGTGCACAATGATTAATGGGATGAGATAACTTCCAAGGATAAATTTTAAAAATATAATGGGTCCATATTTAGGTATCTACATTTTCCCTTATTTTTCAACCTAGAGTTAAAAATTTCTCAATTAAAATAAATAAACTGAAATGAAAACCTCCCATAAAGATAAGGAAATCATGAGACTAGAATGTGTGGGTCATATTCTCATTTTTGTATATAATTCCAGCCAATATGCCTATACAAAATAAATAAATAAATTTAAAAAAAGTGAAATTTCTACACCTGTTTACCCCTAGTGTCATATGTGAAGGAATAAAAATTTCAACATAATAGAACTAAATGAAGACTTTCTCTAGAAATTGAGCCTGCTAAATGAAGCCATCTCTAACAATTTTTGTTGCTAAATGAAGTGTTTCTTAGAAATTGAGTCTAATAAGTAAATTTATATAAATTTTGTGATGAAATGTATTGAAATATCATCATCTAATGTCATCTAAATCATTGTTATGAAATCTACATGAATAAGTTATAAAAAACCATAATTCACCTCCCCTTTGAGATGAGGGATGTTACAAAGGATCACTTATCTCAAAAGAGAAATTTTTAGTCATGTAAAATCATATAATAAATTTAGTTAATGATATAAACCAAAATTATTGTATCAATTAATATGGTACAAATATTCATAACCCTATATATGTAGTGATGGTTTTATAGAATTCAAAGAGGATCCCAAGTACTAGAAATGTAACAAAGCACTAGTCCGAGATGGATTCCTAGTGGATATTTTACAAAACCTTTAGGATATATTTGTAAAATATTTTATTATAATTGTGAATAAATCATTGAGGAATTTTAAAATAATGAAATACTCTAATTGCATGTTCATCTCATTAATGCTAAACAATCCTAATACTAAAAAAATGATTTGAAAGAAATTACACTATGCAACATTGTGTATAATATTGTGTCCAAAATAATTTTTTTAAAGTTGAAATTATTACTAATGTTGATAATTTCCCCATAATAGGGTAGTTTTTAGTGGAAAAAATATCCTAGGTGGTGTTATTAGGATACAAAAAATTATTTATACTTTCGAATTTGAAATTAAATCGGGATTTTTGTTAAAGTTAGATGTAGAGAAAGTATATGGTCGAGTCGAATGGATCTTCCTAAAGAAGGCATTTCTTTCTCTTTGTTTTATCAATGACTAATTATTATAGGTGTTGGGTTGTGTAGTGGATGTCTAATTTTCAGTGCTTGGGAATGGAATCCCAATTGGATTCTTTCAAAATTATTAAGTAATCTTCCAAGGTGGACCTTTATCCTTTTAAATTTTAATCATTATGGTAGCATTATTAAGTGTTTGATTAAGCCAAAGGATAATGGGGAGATCCAATGGATAAAATCATTTTCTATTGATAATCCAAACTATCATTGTGGATGATACAATTCTATTTGGAGTGGCTAAAATGAAAAATGATTTGATTTGATGAAGAGATATAAGGGAATATCAAAAATTATCTAGGTAATGTATTATCTTGTAGGAATAAGAGATTTTCTTCATAAATGTTTCTTTAGAAAGGCATGATAGGGTTTTTGGTGCTTTAGGAGTTATTATTGGGACATTTCCCAAGAAATACATGGGAGTTTATTTATTTTTTGGAAAGACATAAGCATAACTATGGAAAAGATGGATTAAAAATGTGCAATCTAGATTGGTAGGATGGAAAGCGAAATAGATTAGATTTTCTAGAAGAATTTTGTTGATCAAATTTGTTTTAAATATAAATCCATTTACACATTCTTAGTGTTGCAAACAACTATAGATTTTATACAAATAATAAAAAATATCATTAGACACTTTATATAGTGTGGTAAATATGATAAGAGGAAGATTTACCTTACGAAATGGGAAAATGTGTGTCACCCAAAAAATGAAGGTATAAACACTCAAATTTGGTAATTTACCCTTTGACACTGCTAGTTTTAACAATACACTCTTGCTAAGACAAACAAACTCTTTCCATCCCCACTCACTTCTTCTTGAGATATCTTTAATAATTTTATTATTCATACACATTGAAATCTTGATATATTGTGAGAATTAAATGCATAAAATCCATAGAAAAATTCCATCTAATAGGATGAAACCTTTAGTTTGCATGTTTTTTTATCCCTATCTAGAAAACATCCACTTTGATTGAATTGTGGAATCCAGTCTTGGATGACTTGTATAGTTTTTCACCAACATATCTCCCATATTAATTTTCAAATTGATATTATTTTTTTGGATCATTTAATCCCTCTAGATTGGTCTTTCCATGATAATTTACATTTGGAGCCCTATATAAGAAATTTAAACTCATATCATTTCCTAACATGGAATTCTCATGAAATCCCATTATAAATCCTAGCACTAAAGGAACCCAAAACTCCCTAAATCTCACAAAAAACTTATGAACAATCATTAGGGAAGCAATCACTACATGTATGAATCATTATAACAATTCAATAAATTAGCTTCTCTCATTTGCAAGAACTCAAATGTCCCTATTTAAAGTAATAGCAAGAGCCAAAATCAATATAATAATTTTTAAAAGATATTCTAATTTCCAAATTATAGTTTCATTCATTTATATATCACATCCTAGGTTCAGAATGACATGTGGTTTGAGGCCTCTCTGAATTAGTCCTGACATTGATTATGCAAGGATTGTATTTCATCCCAAAAAATGTTTGTATTGTAGGATATCCTACCCATGGATAGGGTTTGATAACTTACTCAAAATATGTTGAGGGATTTGTAGAATGAGTGAAAACTAGGTTTTGATAGAAACACACATTTCTGTGCATGTGATGATCTCAAAAAGATACAAAATAGGATTTAGAGTAGGTTCAAAATCTTACAATAGGTACAAAACCATACATATGGTTTGTACATAGTCGTGTCTTCCTATACCAAGTCATTTTCTAGCTACACTTCCAGAGGTGAAGCACTTATAGTTTTAGATCTCCCAATTCTAATAGTATGCATACCCAGAAATTTCCAGATCCATTTGCAATCATCTAAGTGCAGAAATTCTCTTTTATTTTTGAGCTCATATCATATTATATACACTAGTTAAAATAATTTTTTTTTTTCATAATATTACATAATTAATGTTGGAAAAATAGTCACAATAACCTCTTATAGCTCCCCTTACATCCTTTTAGTGTAATAAAACTCACTAATTTATTATTTTTCATAAGGAGGTAAACATTTGGTGACTCGAATCTTGAATTGAACATTGTTCTCAAACCCCTAGTTTCCCTAGGGTTCATTTTTACCTTTTGGTGTATGATTATTCTTTTAGGCCTATTTATTCTACTTCTAGTTTTAATAATGGCTTCTTCTTATGATTGAACCATATGATTCCTTAAATATACAAAGTGTAACACCATATGCAAGGATGTGATTGTCAACCTCCTTCACACTCACATTCATCCTAATACATCTCCTAAGTATGTACTGGAAGTCTTGTTAGGAAATTTTTTTTCATTTAAATAAGATCCCATATATTTTAATTATGATGACCTATATCCTCAATATTTAATTGATAATGGAAAATGTCTATATGTTCGAGTAAATCCCCATAAAAATTTAGCTAAGCATGTTCTCATAGACAACTGTTCCAACCTCCAAATTTATAATATTCCATTTTTGCATCATTTAAGCATCCATACCAAATATTTTCTTCATCTACTATCGATATTTTGGTTTTTATAACATATTATTCCATCTAGTCAGAAAAATCACATTGAATATAACTCTAAGTTCTCTCACTCTTCCTACCATTCATCACATTATGCCTAATGACCTTAGGTAAACATTATTATTGCTACATCCTTGGATTCATTCCATGCACGTGGTCCCTTCTACTCTTCATGGTTGTCTCAAATATTTATACCAAGGAATCATGTACACCATTAAGGTTGATCCCGCCCACTTTTAAATATTTCTCCATTGCAACCCCTATTGAATTATCTATTCCTTATATCTCACCCCATTCTCCTTCTTATAAATATTATGGGATGGGTTACAATTATTTATTACATCATGGCTTTAAAAGACACGGGCTTGGTTGTTATAGTTAGGGAATTCATGAACCTATTACACTTAAGTCACAACATACTAAGGAAGGCATCCATTATTCTGAATTTTTTTTGTAAACCCTAACATTCCTTCATGCATTACAAAAGCATTCAAAGAGGTATACATTATGCATTTGACCCCAACTTTGGAGCTTGTAAGATCAGATCTCACTAGTGATAATGCATCACCTTATATACCATATTTGGATGAATATACTAATGAATAATACTTCCTTGAGAACTTAAGCATATATGAGGATTTCCCTTCCTTCTTTTATCAGAATAGGTTTCATCAAACTTTACTTGATCATGCATAATTTGGGGATGGGGTATCCTATGATACTTCAACTGATTTTCATGATAATATTCCAACTCTCCCATATATTAAGGATCAGTGTACATTACTTAATGAAGAATCTATTTGCTTTTATTTTGGTATTAGTGATGACCCTCAATCACTGCTTCTTGCCACTACCCTTAATAATATATAGACGGATGATATACAACTCATTTCCCTAAGATTTTTCATTGGACTTATAATGGCATGCATGTAATTGACCCATTTGTCGCCATACACAACATTATGCTACATGAAAATTCCAAGCCGGTATAATATAAAATCCATAATATGCACCCCTAGTGTAATTCTATAACTAAAAAAGGAAATTTAGAAGCTCTTATATGCTAGATTCATCCATGCCATAAAATACCCGTAATGTGTGTCTAATATAGTTCTTGTTGTAACACCCAAAGATGAAATCCTTTATTGTACCAACTTTCAAGACTTAAATAAAACTTTTCATAAAGAGTGGTTTCCTCTCCCACACATTGAAATGATTCTTGAATCCAATTTTGGGTATGACATGTTATCTTTTATGGATGGATTTATTGGGTACAATCAAGTCAAAATTATGCATGTAAATCAAGAGAAAGATTATTTAAATAACCCCTAGGGTAAATGTTGTTACATTTTCATTCCTTCTGGGATGAGGAATATTGGTTCCACTTATTATCATGTTATTAAACACATATTTCATGACAATATTCATAATATTATTAAAGGATATGTTGATGATTTTGTTCTAAAATCTACACGATGGCATAATGTTGCCCATGATCTTCAACTCATATTCAAACATTTATGCCTATACAATGTCCACTTAAACCCACAAAAGTGTGTATTTGGTGTTGCTTTTGGTAATCTATTGGGATATATCATCTATCATTATGTTATAGAGGTTGACCCTACAAAAATTCAAACCATTGTTGGCATACCTTCATGATGAAATTTAAAGATATTATGATTCCTCCAAGGAAAAATTCAAGGAATTCATCATTTTATAGCCCAATTGGATAATAATACCCAACCTTTCACATGAATATTAAATAAAGACACTACATTTAAATGGGACACAACTTTTTAGCATATATTTGATGACATTGAGAAATATTTACTCAACCTTCCAGTTCTTGTGCCACACATACTAGATAAGTCATTATGGATCTATATATATGTTACATAACACATTATAAACACATTTTTATCACAATATGATGATACTAACCATGAGTGAGCCATTTAATATATTAGTCTTAATTTTATCCCTTACAAGCCCAATTATTGTTTGATCAAAAAACTCTATCTAGCCTTGATCTTTGTTACAAATAAATTGTGACACTATATGTTGAACACAGAAGTACATGTTATCAACATGTTAGATAATTTACATTATTTATTATCCCACATGTATATTTCCTATAGTATAGCATGATGGGTAATTATATTAACTCAATTTAATATCAAGGTTGTCTCCAAAAAATCAATCAAAGGATAGGTGATCACTAACAATCTCACCAAAGACTCAATTTTCAATCCATCCCCTATGAATGATGAATTTTGGGATGAATTCACTACTAGAAACATTTATTATGAAGTATGGAATATGTACTTTGATAGTTTTTAGTGTGCCACTAGGGTGGGGGATATTTCTTACCACTCCTCATGTTGATACCATACCCTTCACCTATTGGCTATGATTTTTGTGTACTAACAATATCGTTGAATGTGAAGTGCTAATCCTGGGTCTCTATATTGATCGACCACTAACAATTCAAAACATATTAAATTTTGGAGATTTTTAACTTATCATTCATCAATTAAAATTTGTATATCACGAAAAAAATAATGTTTAATTCTATATAAAACTCTTATTAATTAGTTACTTTCGATATTCAATTCCTATTCCATCAATAATCTTCCACATAAGGACAATTTACATGTAGATGTCATCACTAGTGATACCTTGTTAATACCCCTAGATATAACAGATGATTGTGTAACTTTCACTATTTATCAATTACATTACACATCTATTGATATTATCAATATTGACACTCTTAATTTCCTCATCACCGTGCATAATTTTATAATAATCCTGATTGTTTCACTAACATATACAATTAGCACTACTAACAACAAGTATTTAATAATTCCTTAGCTCAAGAGGGGCATTGTTTATGACATGAGGCCACACATTATGTTTTTACAAGATTTTCCTTATTCAAATGTTCATTCAATGACCACATTTTGCACTAGTATGGAACTGATGGTGCATAAATAGCCTTGTCCCAAATACATGATAGTGAGTGTGGTGGCCACTTTAGTGGAAATGTCATGGATTATAAATTACTATGATAAGGATATTATTGGATGGAAATGGAACAATACTATAATGAATATGCTAAACATTGTGAATAATTTCAATGGCATAGTAACCTTAATCAGGTCCTATCTCATGCATTACATCTCATTATTTCTTCACGACCTTTCTCTATATGGGGTTTCAATCTGGTTGGAAAATTCCACCCTCAGTCCACACAAGGACATACTTTTATCATTACAACTACTGAATATTTCACTAAATGGGTAAAATATATACCCTTTGAGTCTACTATAGGTGATGATGTCTATTAGTTCTTACTCACACACATCATAACTTACTTTAGAGTCTCATCCACCATTTTTATCTACAAAGGGTCATCTTTTAAGAATTGCATTTCTAATAATTTTAGTGCAAAATTTTGAATCAAAACTACTCTCTCTACTTCTTATTACCCATAAGGAAATGATCAAGTTAATGCTATAAATAAAACCATAGAAAAAATCATCTGAAAATTTGTTTCTAAACATGGTACTGACTAACATAATAAGATCATATACACCATTTGGGCTTACCATACCAATGTGCATACACCTACAAACACTACTCACTTTTCTCTAGTTTACAAGAGTAAAGTTTTATACCACTATAATTAAGAATCCCCTCACTCTGATTATCATTAAAAGACATTTCAAAGATAAAGATTATCATGAAAAGGACTACATGATTTGGAAATGTATTATTCCAAATGAGTACAAGATTTGGAATGCCTTTGTATATATAATAGAACATAATATGTGCTTATAATAAAAAAATTGATGCCCAAGAATTTTAGGTTAGCGATATCATTCTCAAGAAAAACCAAAAAAATGAAAAATGTTGAAACCAAATTGAAAGGCAAGTTCAAACCTAGATGGTTAGGCCAAAATATTGTTAATGAGAAAGTCAACCCTGGTCTCTATCTTTTTGGCAAAATTTGATGGAAATACCATGAATTTCATGTACTTGTGACTATATTATAATTGATATCACTCATACTCCTATTTATATGTAGATTAACATTAAAATAAATACAAAAACACTAAATAATATCAAATATAAAAACACTGACATAATATCAAAATACATAAACATTCAAATATTTGTAATAATATAAAAACATGACCTATACATTTAACTTGTGTTGTTATCAATTCACATTATATATGTTTATTTTTCACTTTGGTATGATATAGAGCATATTTCTTTACTCTTTACACACATGTGTTTACATGGCATATTGAGCTTGATGTTGGATATACACAGTGGTAAACGATGATAGGTATTGTCCCTCCCTTTTCCAATACTTCATATACATCTGGTGGAATCTATTGTATAATATACACAAGTGTTATTATTTTATCATAGTTATTTTTTACTTCCTCATTAAACTTGATTACATATATTGTGTACATGTTATCTTTTGAGCTAATAGGACCAACACATGTTTCTTGTGTAGTGTTAACACCTTTTATTCCACATGTTTATATCTATATTAGTTTTTACATTACTTCCTCACATTGTGACTCTCTTATTTTCTATAAATGATTGTTATTTTGTGTGTTACTATTTGTTTGCTTCAGTGATTGTGGAATCAATTCCTTTCTTGTATTGGGACACTATGGGTTTCCATGTTTGTGGATCTATGCATATCTTGTGTAATTTTTCTTCTCACATTTTCAAGTTTTAGGGACTTAATTATCTTGTGACACCATGGGTGTCCCATGTTTATGGCCAAATGCCTAATCTATGACAATGTTTACATACTATTCACTCTAACTTCACATTTTATATCTCTATGCACTTGTTTTCTTATACATGCATTATTAGTATTGTTGCTAATATTTATATTTTTTGTTATTGTTGTGTTTCATGGTTTCTACCATATGTAACCCATTTGCAGGTTTTAGATACCATTATGAATGGAAACCACTACATCCTTCCATCTTTTCCTATGTAAATTATCATACTCATCAGACATGGTTACACATATATTCATTTAAGCCACACACTCAAATGATTTATCACATAGGCCTCAAAAGAGGAGGCATTCATCAGGATCAGGGAAAATTTTGGTGGTAAATTTTGGTAAAATCATGAATATTAGGGATTTTAGAAATTGGAAATGGAAAATTTTCAGCAGTTGGTTGCTACCTAGCTCTCCTAAAATTTTAGTTGACAAGTCATTTACATGGGTCATTTCACCTACTATTTATAGTTAAAAATGAACTTATGCATGTATTTTTCCAACTTTTCTAATCAGAATCATATCAGATTCACCAAGGTATATTACATAGTCTGGGGGGTTACAAGGACCTAAGTTGGATGACATACAATGGAGGACCGACCAACCCATGTTGGATGGAAGACAATGGACGGTCATCCAAACGAGGTTGGACAGAAGGAAATGGATGATCATCTAACCCAGGTCGGATGGTATTCCATTGTCTGCCATCCAACCTGGGTTAGACGGTCGTCCATTTCTTATTGTCTAACATGGGTTGGAAAACAAATAATGGATGACCATCCAACCTGGGTTAGACGGTCGTCCATTTCCTATTGTCTAACATGGGTTGGAAAACATGGGATGGACGGTCATCCATTTTCTATCATCCAACCTGGGTTGCACGGTAGGAAATAGATGGGCGTCCAACCCAGGTTAGACGGCCTTCTAACTAGAATAGACATCCATTCAACCTAGATCATCCGAAAAACATCCAACATAGCTTCCCAAAACCCATCCAACCATACAAAAATGTTGGAAAAAACACCCTGCAAATTCTCCTTTTCCATAAATCACTTTTTCAGAGATTCTCCATCATTTCAAATGTCCATTTCATAGATTCTCCACCCATTCTATGATAATTTTTCAAAGGTGGGGTCTTAAAATGAACTCTAATCAGGGTATATTATACACATATAGTAGACATAAATAGACTTCTTGGCTCAAGCACAAGTATATATAGGTTATATGTACTCATAAACATCATCAAACACAAAAATTTAAAAAATCATGCATCAATTCAGAAACTTACATCTTGGTCAGATCAGTTGTCCCCAAGAGTAGTTACATCAGATTTCTCAGAAATTGCATACTTTCACCTATAAACACAATTTTATATCCATTTGACCCATTTCACATTTTTTACAGGGGAGCATGAAGTAATTCACTCCTTCACCATGGAACTTGGTTTTAGTTACAATTTCAAGGATATTGGGGGCATGGGTCTCCTTTATCCATCTACATTTTAGTACACTATAGCTTTTATTAAAAAAAATCTAGTTGTGTAAAACATAGGAAGGGCATTGGGGAACTCATTCTATTTTTTATCATGCATCCTTATTTAAAAAATTGTGCCTATATATGTCTACAATGTTGTGGTCTATGGGGTTACAAAATGTATAGAAGTGGTTAAGTTCTTCTTAGGAAGTCCTTCCATTCCTCTTTCAATCAAAAGATAATATATCCTAGATGTTAATTAAATTTGATAATATGTCTTCTTCCTTTACATGGTGCTTTAATATCTCGCTCTTATTATCTTTATTCTCCACTCCATGTTATATTACATTTACCCAACACTTCAGTTTATCCTCTACACAATTGGTGACTGATCACTCCCAATCCTTCAACAAGCTCAACAATCCAAATCTCTAAGTAGAAACTAAGAACTGGAGCTTCTCCTTTCGCAAAACATATAAGACTATTCCTTCCATTTTTTTCATCTCTTTATTTCACTTTATACAAATGCAAATTTTACACATTACATATTATATTTTTGTTAATTTTCAATTCTTTACTATGAGCATTGACTATACTCTATGTTGTTATTTTCATCACGGATCATGTCAACACCAACACAATGGGACACTCCAAAAATAGATTTGAATAAATAAAAAGTGTGTTTACACACTCAGATATCTTTTCCTTTAAGAATTTAATTTTCATTTGATAATTAAAGGGGTGGAAAATTAAGACACTCAAATTTTAAATTTTCCCTTTGACATTGTTAATTTTGAAAAGGCACTCTTAGTAAGATAAACACACTCTTTTTATCCCCATTGGTGGTGTAAATCGACTTGTAGAAATCAATATGTTGTACATTGGGTTACATTCATTTAGTTATTAGACCAGGGAGCATAGAATTGAAATAATTCTTCTGACGTATGCAAATTTATAGTTGATCTAAGAGGTTGGAAAGGAAATAACTGTCACATAAAAATTATGAAAGTAAAATAAAACTTAGACTTGAAAATGGACTATTGCTAAAAGTTATTATTGAAACAAAGTTGTGGATTCATAGAGAAGATTTTTCCTAAGGAACTATGCATGAAATGAAACAATGGAGGGGATTTAGCATACCTCTAGTGGTCCCTAACTTGGGTGTTAATCCCTTCCTAACTTCGTAGATAAAAACTAAATGACAGAACTCATATTTATTTATTGATTTTCATAAAAAATTACATCTAGGAACAAAAGAGATTACTTTGATTCTCTTCTAACTATGTTCACCCTTTTTTATAATTCTAAATCTCACTCTCTATTACAAGGCACCAGTCCTTTCCTTTATATCTTATCATTCACAACATGTGAGAAGAAGAAGAATACAACAAGGATTCTTCAACAAAAAAGTGAGAGATTTGACACATCTTTGAAACACACAAGTGTTCAATTAACAATAAGTTCTTCACTAGTTATTAATGAATGACCAAATCAAAGATTGATTTGTTCTCAAATTTCCACATTTCTGTTGTAACTACTTCTCCAATGGAGCATAAAGAATTAAGTGCAATCACTTCAGGTTTCAAAAGATTTTCATAAATTCAGGTTATTTTTTGTGAATGGTTTCCTTATGTTGTGGAAAATTTCTTTGACTACGGACGAGTTGCTACGGATAGGTTCCTTTGCTGCATATGAAAAATTACTTACAACTGAAAGTGACATCAACACAGATAATCATCCAAACAAGTTATCGGAATAATAAGAATAAATGTACACATAATATCACAAAATAAAGATAGTTAGATATAACTATATTAATTAGTCATTATGCCATAAGTTCATGGTTGTAATAGTGATGTTCAATAATGTACTTAGGAAATACATAGAAATTGCTACAATGGTCTTATCAAAATACAAAGGTTGAGTTATTATGGAAGTAATTAATACAACTCATCACACCACCAGGCTTAAATGCTTGAATGTCCTCATTCAAGAGATTCATATATTTTCTGCTAGAAACTAAATTCTCTCCTAAAATCTATGGGTGTTCCTATTTCTTCCTCTTCTAATAAGAAATATCCATAACTCCTACTCAATCTTTCTCAAAATATTTCTTGCACCCTTTGATTGATTGGTAAATTTCCTATCCAAGGTGAAATTGGGAAATGAACGATTGGAGGGTGATAAGCTATAGGAAAACAATCATCTCCGCATTCATTTTCTATTTCAATATACTTTTTCATCCTGTGTAACGTTGGAAGTATATATGGATGTGAGTGCATTTCTTTCCTTTGGAGTGTAGGTGATAACTCTATCCATCTGGCTCTACATGCCGTCATAACCTAAACTACATGTTCTTTGATCATGTTCCTGACTTCTATGTGGGCTTCCATCCTCATTCTCAATACTTTTTTTCTGATTACATCCACTTCCATATACATGTCATACTCTTATGTAATTTCATCTATTTTGTTTCCTCAGCTTTGATATATAGTGGCGTGACCTTATCCAAATGTCTATATGCCTCAATTTTCTTAGATCTTTCCATTTCATTTGAAAGATAAGAACATAATTCCTTAACCTATGTATCCCCAATATATAGAATTGGGATCCAATCTTTGTCATATGGAAGTGCATAATTATTAAAATATAGCTCACATAATAAATTTTACAGTTCATTTGTACTATGTTGATACAGTGTAAAGAATATCCTGGCTGATCTAATGTCATATATCATATCAAAATTTATGTAAGTAAATTTGCGGTAAAACATCTTTTCTTTTAGGTATATGGCATAAAAATTTGATAGGAGTCTCTCTATACTCTTTTTCCAATGGTTCAGGGTCATAATTTTCTTCAATGGCTTCCAAATCACTATCCAGTGACATGGGTTGAGATTATCTTGAAATAGAGGTTTTGTCCTCTTTGTCCTAAGCCTATAGGAGCACCTAGTTTTTTGGAACAAAATGAGTAGATTTCCTTTTGGTTTTGGAAGTGGAGGCTTCAGGGGAGGAAAATTTCAATAAATTTTCAACAATAAATATTCTCTGGTGAAATAGGTGTAGGGGTTTCTTATGTGGAAGGTAGAATTTTAGAATTTATTGGTTCTCAAGGTGGGGAATATGATGGTGTAGCTTTTGGCTTATGTGAAGTAGAAATTTCAGTTTTTTTTATCCTTTTTCTCCTCTTTCCAAACAAGGATTCAATATTGTTCACTCTTGCAAATTCATCCCATGATATCTGAGGGTGTTCCCTCTACAAACTGTACTTGACCACTAGGGTTAATAAATAGTGATGTGACAAGGCATCCCTACCCCTCTAAACCATTTTCTCATTTTCTTAAGAATCTCATGAATTTTTTTTGGAAAATTCACTTGATGAAAATGATTTAACAATTTGAAATGCACTAGATTTAACCTTAAATATCTCCCCTTACAAGTAAAATATTGAATTACAAAATTAGAAGCTTGTTCCCATAAAAGTTTTAGATATGTTTTAAAAGTACCTTGGCATTCTGAGATGAACTCCTCATCATTTTTTGTAAATTCTCTTCATGCTTCTTCTATGCTAGATTTGTCTAGAAATGGCTCTCCCTGAGCTAGTAAATTAGTGACCTCTGCTAAAATATCATCACTTACCTTGATTGTTAACCCTTTTACCTTTTACCCTCCATTGTTTAGGGTATTTGAAAATTCTGCCACAACTACCTCATAAAATCCTTGAAATTTTTTAATGTATTGCATCCATCCATGATTCTCAAAGTACTAGACAACCTCAAGATGATTCATAATTTGCAAATGCACAAAAGGTTCATATTTGATCAAGTCACCTCCCATGGTGGATACGTAGCTTCTCCTAGGTGCAATATGTAACCACACAATTTTTCCTTGAAAGAACTTTAGAAAAATGAATTGTGTTGATGGTTTTTCATTTCTTTGAACTTTATTACCAGGGGGAAAAGCAATACATTTATGGTTGATTAGTCATTAAGTGGATGTGACAAAATTGCCTATGTGAAGCAAAATTATGTGATATGTTGGCTTATGTGGAGGGCTTAAGTGGAGACATCATAACTGAAAGGTGATGGTCTTTTCATGTGTCACATGCTTCATTACTTGGCATAACTCATAATTAAATACAATTAATCTAATCATGTTTTATTAAAGTAATATATGTATGCACTTATCTCATTGTGGATTACAATGATTGATGTGAATTCTTTATTTAACTAACATCTTGGTTGGATGCAATTTCCCTTTGATGTTGTGGAACTTGTGTTTACTTCTCCTTACTAACAAAAAATCTTCCCAGAGAGGGAACTCCAATTGTTTGGGATTCCAATTATTCTTTGAATATCATCTACTTGTGCATGCTTCCTTGATGTCCTTTATATAACCATGAATTCTTCCAAATTATTCAAACAAACAAGATCTTATTTCTTGTGGCTACAAGTTGAAATTCTTGGTCATTGTACTCTCTCCTTATGATGGATATCATGCTCTCCTACAATCACTTGTCAATAAAACCTACAAAAGAAAAACTTATATAAGAAAATGGGTTTGTAGAATGTTGATGATCACCCAGAAAGGTATATCTCAAAACTTTTATTTAGCATTGAATTATTCGACAAGATGAATACTCCAAGGCTACTAAAATATTATCAATTATCTATAATCCCAGAAGGTGATCCAATAGTATCAACCTCTAAGGTTAGTTCTAATGTTTCTTTCTCCATCCTTCTCTAATATCCTCTGAAAAATTCCATAAATGAGTCTTTATCAACTAGATGTTTATACAATCTTAACATGTGGCCATTCACCAACAACTTGAAGTTCATGGGATCAATAGTAATAGGTTTCACAACTCCTTTAGGGAATATCTTCTCAATTTCATAAGGGCCTAACCACCTTATCCTGAGATTCCCTATGTGATCCTTATATTTTGATTTAAACAAAATTTCCAAGTCACTTTCCTGGATCTATCTTTTTTTAATATACTGGTCATGTCATTTGATTTTATTCTTTACACTACCTCTGTGTTATGAATTTATTACTTTCTCAATTCATCTAACTCATTGAGTTAGAGAATTATCTATCTCTAAGATTATGATAAGTCTATTCCTAGCTCAAGTGCAATTCTCAACGTTTTATGCTCAAATTGTATTGGAAAAATAACATTCTTACTATAAAATATTTCAAATGGTGTGAAGCCATTTGTGGTATTATATGTTGTATTAAATTCCCAAAATACTTCTAGAAGCCTATCTATCTAGTCTCTTATGTGAAGTGTTATAGTCTTTGTCAATATGGCCCCTATTTCTCTGTTTGTAACCTCCACTTGGCCATTAGATTCGAGATGGTATGGTATAGACTTTTTATGCCTGATTTCATATTCACTAACCAAATTAGAAATCACATCAGTAGTAAAATGAGTACCCTAATATGTCACAATATCCCTTAGGACTCCATATCTAGTAAGAATTTATCCACCTTCTCACTAGTCTAGTTTGGTAAAGCTTTTACATCTATCCACTTGGTTGGATATTCTTTACAAACCAGGATATACTCTTTCTATAGATATGGATGGTCTATAGGGCCAAAAACATTTAAGCCCCACTTATCAAAAGGTTGTAGAACCAATTGAGGTTATAATGGAATCTCATCATACTTTGTGGTTTTGTTTATTCTCTGGAATTTGTCAGATCTCTTAGTGCATAGTGTTGTATCCTTATGTAGATTTGGCCAATAGTAGCCAGTAGTCAACACCTTTTGTGTTGTTCTCTTTGCAAAAAAATTCCTTCCACAAGGTTCATTATGGTAGGATTTTAGGACATCAAATATCTCCTCTTCATATATACATGTTCTCATTACTTGAACTTGACATGTATAAAAGAGAATTCTAGATATCCAAGAAAAGGGTAAACTCTTTATAACTAAATACCTTTTCTCAAAGGATGAAAAATGTGGAGGTTTTTTACCCTAGACCAAGTAATTGGCTATGTCTACATACTAGGGTGTTTTTATAGAAATAGAAAATAGGTTACCATATGGAAATGCATCGTCAACTACTTTTTCTTCACTGTCGGTATCCATTCTTAAGAGGAAATATTCCACTATGGTGACATAAAATTCTTGCAAGAGGAGTAGCCACCTTATGATTATGGTGCTTACTATTGGTTTTTTACCAGATACTTGATTTCAGCATGATCAATGTGAATAAACATTGGGTATCCTATGATAACATATTTTTGACCTAATAAAAATCCAATGCCATGATCTGATGCATCTATAGAGATGTGAAAAGGAATATTCCATTCAATTTCTCTCAACACAGGATCATTAGTTAGCATTTCTTTTAAAGTTTGAAAAGGACTTTTACAATAGTTGATCCATAAAAAATCAACATCCTTTTCCAACAACGCAAAAAATGGTGTTGAATTTTTTTTTAAGTCGTGTATAAACCTTATGTAATATCCAAAATGGCCTAAAAAATCTTCTAACATATTTTTGTTTTCTTGGTGTGGGTAGGTTGACTATGACAGACACTTTTTCCAGATCTACTTGAATTCCTACTAAGGAAAGGTAGTGCCCCAGCACTATACCTTATGACATCATCATATAACACTTCTCATTACTCAAGGACAAATTGTGATCCTTGCATATTCATAAGACCTTATCCAGATTTTACATAGCCTCCTCAAAATTACTACCATGAATAGTGAAGTCATTCATATAGACTTCCATGCAGTCATTTTTCAAATCAGAGAAGATACTCAAGACTTCCCTCTAGAATGTGGAAGGTGCATTACACAGGCCAAATGGGAGAACTGAATAGGTAAATATCCCCCATGGACATGTGAATGTATCTTGGTCCTCTAGTACAATCTAGATCTGATTGTAACCATTGTATCCATCAAGAAAGGAGAAGTAATTTTTTCTAGCTAGGATGTCAAGCACTTGGTCAATGAAGGGAAATGGGAATTGGTATTTCTCTGTGGCTGAATTTAGTTCTCTGTAATCCACATAGATTCTCCATTTCCCATTCTTCTTTAGTACAATTACCA
Source organism: Taxus chinensis (assembly GCA_019776745.2). Classification (NCBI taxonomy): domain Eukaryota; kingdom Viridiplantae; phylum Streptophyta; class Pinopsida; order Cupressales; family Taxaceae; genus Taxus; species Taxus chinensis. The sequence continues at coordinate 512,893,622 of CM034154.1, forward strand.
GAGGTGATACCCACTAGTTGTTTGATATGGGGTATATGAATCTAGCATCTAACAACTTTTGTAGTTCACCCTTTATAATTTCTCTTACTGTTGGGTTCATGAACCTTTGTGGTTGTCTGATTGGTTAACATTCTTATTTAATATAAATTATATGAGTAAAAATCCTAGGATGAATCCAATGTATATCACTGTAATCCCAAGCAAATGTTGTATTATGTTCTTGAATAAGAGCAATTAACAATTTCTCTCGTTGTATATTTAGCATCTTTCTTACATTTAGTGTCCTCCCTACCATTATTTCTACTTGCTTAGAGAGGTCTAGCATTGAACACATGTTGCTATTAACATAATTTAATATGCATTCATGAGGAAGAAGTTGGTGAAAAATACAATTTTTTACCTGGAATACTCATCGTGCTCTGTTGTGGTAAGACTTGGTTCAAATGATAGCTCAAGCACCTCAATGTGTCATCAATTTCTTCATTTCTTCCATATTTATTCTGCAGAATATTAAAGAGAACAACATGTTCCTCTTGATCTTCAATAGTATAATAATTTTCCAACATCATTAGTTATTGGACAAAGCATTGATAAATTTCTAGTTCCTCAACCCAAACGGTTTGATCCTCATTATTCAATGGTTTGGCAGGAGGATAAAGCATAATTTGTTTGGTACCATTTCCATTTAATATTATCATGTTTACAGACCTGCACCCTTTAAATGCATCATCAATGCCTATCTATGGCCTTTATGGTATAAGAGGGTAACCTTCTAAACTTTCCTTTGGTTGTAGGAAAATGAAATCTACAGGGTATTCCCTAAAGTATACCACCAAAAAAAATTCCTCAAGGACTCCTTCAGGCCTTACTGTTGATTTATCCACTAGTTACAATATTGTAGTTGTCTACCTTAGTCCTTCTAACTTCAGGCCATCCATGATTTTCTTGGTCATGCCATTGATTTCTATGCCTAAGTCAATCAATGTATTTTTTTATTGTAATTCTATTGATAGTAACATTCACCAAAGGATTGCCTGGATCTATGTACTTAGGTAGCATAGAGTTTCCAATCATGATGTCAGCCAATTTTCCAATGACTTTTACAGTGTGTGGATATTTTCTTTTTCTATCAAGATTCTTTATAAATAGATCCTTGATCAACTTGTTTTAAATAGGAACATCCTTGATGGATTGAATGAGTGGAATTTTTACACAAATTTCCTTCAACTGAATGATAAAATCATAATTAGAATCTGATTTAGGGTCATATTTTATCTATTGCAATCTTTTTGGAAATGGGGGTCCATTGACTTGCATCTTGATTTTTCTAGAATCATGTTCATGTTGTTACAGACTAGCTTGTATCATCTTTTGGCTTTGTTGCAGATCAGCTTATAGCAATTGTGGTTTATTTGGTATCTCCGTGAATAAAGGTTTACTTGGTAGCACAAGTGATCTTCCTGAATGAAGATGGATATTATTGAAATCAAATTAATAAGAAGTGTATTGGGTTGTTTCAGTGTTATAGGCTAGCTCAACAACTTTATTATTGGGGTTAGTTATTGGTTGAGCTAGTAATTGAGTAGTTTTTGGTTGAGGTCTATATTGGGGTTTTGGCATAAAATCTTTTTTTTGTGGGTATGAATATTGTTGGTAGGTTTTTGGTAGTTAGGAGGTTGATTTCTCATTTTCTTCCCTCCTCTCCAAGGTTTATGCAATGAATAAGAGGGGTGCTGCAATTGTTGGTCTGAGAAATGAGGTTATCGTGACTATTGATATTGGCTAGAGTAAGGAGCCTAGCCTTGCTAAGTGTTAGCCCAAGGTGGAGGTTTCATATTGTTATATGAATTACTAGCCCAATTTTGAAAAGATGGCATGGGATCTTATGACACACCTCCTTGTCTTGGTGAACATGCCTTCCTTTAGGACATGTAAAAAACATTCCCATTCTACATTTCTATCATTTTCAACTTAGGTGGAGCCTCCTTTCCTTCTGTAATTCTGACCAATCCCCTGTATGTGCAATCAACTTTCTTTATTTTGCAATAATGGTAGAACTCTACAAATGTTGCCTCTGCATCCTCTCTTTTCTTCTTTGCATGTAGAGCATCAAGTTGGGTGGACATGTTATTAACTATTTCTTGTTTCATGTCCTTAAACATGTTTGCAATTTCTTATTTAGATATTTCCCTAATTCCTTTAGTATTTTCTCCACCCTTTGATCTAGTACTTCTTATTATTTTCATGGTTTCTCTAGAATAGTTCTTGTAGGCTTAGCAAATATCCTCAAAAGTGGATTTGGAGATGTCTCCATCTCCTATTAAGTCCAAAACATCTATATCTTCCTCACAAAGTCCTTTTAAGAAAAGTAACTTGAGAGACTTGGGAGGAAACCTTGTATGTATTGAATTTTGAACACAAAATAGGAATCTCTCTAGGTAATATTCTAGTGGATCATCTTCCATCTATGGCATCTTAAAGATTGCATATCCTCCTATGCTACTTGGTCTTTAGTAGTCTTGGTACTTGGTCATAAACTTGTCTTTCATCCCCTATCGGGTAGTAATAACATCTCTTTCTAGGCCCATAAACCATCTCAAGGTTATATCCTTGAGTGTATCAGGGAAAAAATTCAACTTATGTTCATCAGCTGTGTAGTCATAACTCTTGTATAATACACCAAACTCAAAAAAGAAAGTGTGTGGGTCTTCTATCATAGATCCATGAAAATTAGGAAGAGATGATGGATAGATTTTCTTCATTTGATTAGGTTGATTATTATTGGAGATAGGAAACTCAAATGTTCTTGATTCCCTTGCCTCTTCTTCCATATTTTCATTCACCTTCTCTACTATCATATTAGACTATTCAGGAACATCCTAAAATATCTCACTTGGGAAGGAGTGTTCTATCAATAAAACCTGTATAGAAGAGTATTTTTCTTCTTCAGAATTAGAAGTAATTTCTACTATTTGAGGATTGGGTAAGAATCTACAATAGGCATCTCTCTAATGGTGCATAAATCAACTGACTCAACTCAATCAAAATTCATTAGTGGGGGGGTTTGAAGGTGGAATTTCTACAACCTAATCTATTCTAAGAAATTCAAAAATGCAAAAACTCACAAACTCCTATAACTTTGGCAATATCCTCGGTAACGACACCAAAAATGGTGGTCTAAATCAACTTGCAATAATTAATATGTTGTACATCGGGTTATATTCATTTATTTGTCAGACTATGGAGCGTAGACTTGAAATACTGCATGTGTTATATACATAGTTATAGTTGATCTAAGAGATTGGAAAGGATATAACTGTCACATAACAATTATGAAAGTAAAATAAAAATCATTCCTGTAAAATGGACTATAAATAAATGTTATTACTGAAACAAAGTTACAGATTTAAAGAAAATATTGTTCCTAAGGAAATATACATGAAATGAAACAATGCAGGGGTTGTAACAAACCTCAAGTGGGCCCTAACTTGGGTGTTAATCCCTTCCTAAATTTGTAACTAAAAACTAAATGATAGAACTCATATTTCTTTATTGATTTGCATAAAACATTACATCTAGGAACAAAAGAGATTACTCTGATTCTCTTCTAAATTTGTTCACTTTTTTCTCTAATTCCAAATCTGACTCTCTGTTACAAGACACCATCCCTTTCCTTTATATCTTATTATTTACATCATGTGAGAAGAAGAAGCATACAATGAGTCTTCAATAGAGAGAGTGAGATATTCGACACATGTTTGAAACACACAAGTGTTCAACTAACAATCAATTATTCACTAGTTATTAATCAATGATCAAATCAAAGATTGATTTGTTTCTAAATTTTACACGTTTCTGTTATAACTACTTCTCCAATGGTGCATAAGGACTTAAGTTCCATCACTTCATGTTTCAAAATATCTTCATAAATGTGGTTTTTTTACTATGAATTATTTCCTTATGTTGTAGACAAGTTATTTAGCTATGGATGAGTTGTTGTGGACAATTTCATTTGGTGCATGTGACAAATTACTTACAACCAATAGTGACATCACCACATATAAGCATCCAAACAATTTATTGGAATAACAATAATAAATGCGCACATAACATCACAAAATAAAGACAAGCAAATATACTATATCAATTAGTCATTATTCCAAAAGTTCATGGTTGTGATAGTGATCTTCAACAATGTACTTAGGAAATACATATACATGGCTACAATGGTCTTATCAAAATACAAAAGATGAGTTGTTATGAAATCAATTAATACAACTCATCACCCACTCAGTACATCTTGAGGTATCTTGTCTAACTTTCTTATTCATACACACTAATATGTTGATAGATTCTAAAAATTAAATTCATAAAATCCATGGACAAACTCCACCTGACAAGATACAACCTTTAGTTTTCATGTTTTTCATCCCTTTCCAAAAACACCCACTTTGGTCAGCTTCTGAAATTCTATCCTATCCTACTTGTATGGTTTTGGACCAATATATCTTCCATTTGATCATTCAATTTGATCTTATTTGATATATCATTTAACCCCTTAGGATCAATATTTTTATGATAATTTACCTTTGGATCCCTATATAGGAAAGCTAAACACACCTCATTTTCTAACATATCATTCTTATTAAATTATATTACAAACACTACCACTAAAGGCACCAAGGCCTCCTTAAATCTCAAAAAATGTTATGCATAATCCTTAGGGAAACAATTGCTAGAGGTCATAAGAATTCTACCAAGTCAATGAATCAATTTCTATCATTTGAAAGCACTCAAGCATCCCCATTTTAAATATTAATAAGATCCAAACTTAATCCAAGTAGTTTTAAAGAGGTCTAAATTTTCAAATCATATTTACATTTATTTATATATCACATAATAGTTGGAGAATGATGTGTGGTTTGATTCCCCTTTAGAGTAGTGTCGATGTCAAAGGTGTAAGAATTACACTTCAATACAACTAATGTTTATTTTAAAGGATCTCCTACCCATGGATAGGGTTTTTTATTTTACTCAAAATATTCAGAGGGATTCACAACATGAGTGAAAATCAGGGTTTGACAGAGGAACACATTTCTAGGAAGATGATGATCTTAAAAAGTACATAGTGGGATTTAGAGTAGGGTGAAAACCATACAACAAGTGTAGAACCATATATATAGTTTTGAAAGAGTTTTATGTTCCTGTACCAGGTGATTTTCTAGTTACAGGTCTAGAGATGAAGCGTTTACAGGTTCATATCTCCTAGTTCTACTAGTCTTCATACCCAAAACTTCCTAAATATTTTTGTAATCAGCTAAATGAACTCATTCTCTTGTGTTTCTAAGCTCATAGCATATTGTACACAATAGTTTAAAGAATTAATTTATTTTTCTAATATTTCATAAATAATGTTGGAAGATAATTAATCCAAATAAATTAATTTAAATCCACTTACATAATATAAAAATAGTATTTTAACCTTACTCTCCAGATACTGTAATTACTTCCATTTAATAATTGATACTTATCCATCGAAAAACTAGTAAAACTAGCCATTTTTATTGTTCAAACGGTAATGAAGACACATATAGCTAAAAACTGACTCAACTCTTTATAGGAGAGTCAAACAAAGAAAAAAAACAATCTTCATATCCTTTTTTAGTTATTTACTTGCAAATAGATTAGCAAAAAAATAGAAAAAATAAGCCACAAAAGGTCACAGGGCATAAGATCTAAGCTTTAGAATACGTAGGATAAAGGAACTAAGGAAATTTGTAGAAAAAAGACTTAGAAAACTTGTGGAATGAAGATAATTTAAAATTCGTGACACAACCAAATTTGAAAACCATGACACAATAAAATTTAAAAAACCAGTGATATAAAGAGATTTTAAAAAATAACACAAATCCTCTGGTGGATGCAAAGTCTTACAAAAATAAATAAAATAAATTCCTTATCGGGTCCGCAACAACAAACAAAACTTAGGGTGCACGTGTCATTTTTCTGGCCAATTTCCTCACAATTTAGCCTAGCAAATGTGAAGTCCACAAAATTAACTAAAATAGAATGAATTTTGGGCCCGAGTAATAATGTGAAAGCAAAGACTTAGCCTAACAATGCCACTTGTCAAAAATTAAAAAAATGAAAAAATACGCTCAGCGACTTTCCACCAAAATTTTAAGAGATGGATTTGGGCAAGCTTAAAGTCCCCAGAATAAGCCAAAATTTAAATATAATTCAGTTCCGAAATCAAAAGACAGGTGTCATAATATTAGTGGCAAAGTAGAGACTAATACCTCAAATGGAAGATCCTGACACTTGTAAAGACTAGGCAAGGACTGATACTGTGAAAAAAAATATACATTGCCAAATGCAATTAGTTCACACTTCACAATTCTACCTAAATGACTAAAGCAATATTGAACACATGTGGAGCCTTCTTAGTGGCTCGCTTTTCATAAAAAAATATTGGAAAATGTGAAAAGGTGGTGAATACGTATTGGATAACAAATGCCATGATCAAAAATACTAAAAATTGTGAAATGCGAAGAGTCTTGGAGGAATTCTATTGGCTCAAATTTCGTAAATGACAGAAGAAGCAAACACAAGACTGAAAATTTGAAAAACAGAGTTACTTGGAGAAATCTTATTAGCTCAAATTTCACAAAGATAGAAACAAGCTAATCAAAAGTTTGACAATGCGGAAAAAAAAACATGGACTACCCTTATTGGCTCATGTTTCGTAACTGATAACCAGATCAATAAAAAATTGATAATGTGAAGCAAGATAGGACTTTCTTATTGGCTTGGGCTTTGAAAAAAAAAATCTATTAAAATATTGACACAGTAAAGCCACTTGGCACTTAATTATTGGATTTGGATTCACAGAGACAAATCTTAGAAAAAATTAAAGATTTTAATGTCAAGGAAGATTTAGAAGCTCTAAACTAACTGGATATAAAGAGATATTTTGGATCCACAACCAAAAACAACTATAAACGGCGCAAAAATCTTAAAATAAACTTACAAACAAAGGATTCAACCATAAATGACTGAAGAAAGATGTAGAAACATAGATCTAGGCATGCAATTTCTCAAACATGATCTAAGCAACCATTCAGCCATTATTTTTAAAAAATATTTGGGCACAAATTGGAGTTTTAAACCTGACTAGCTTGGAGACAACTGCAGAACAATTATGGCTTTATAGATCCCTAAATGAACTTCAATATTCTTCATTATAGTAAATTAAGATCTTTCAGATCAATCCTTCACACACATAATTGCCAGCTCTGATTCCATGTTAGGAAATTAACATGAAGATATAATTAATAAATTAGAGATCCACAGAATAATTTTTCAAAAATTATATATTATGATGTGCATTGATTAAATAGATATTAAGATGTTTTATATTTTCATCTTACAGAATGTAAATAACATGAACAAAAAGTAATGAACACAATGACACAAGATATAAGTGGGAAAACTATGGAAGGTAAAAAACCCAATGAAAATCACTTATTTTTATAGAGAATATACTTTTACCCAACACTCCCACTATTTCATTTGTAGTTACATTTTAAATAAGGATTTACTTCCTCATGAATTTTCTCATGAGACTTACAAATATTCTCACACATATAGCTCACATACAATGTTACAACCATGTAACCAATCCCTAAATAATCACCTTGTTATATACAAGGTGGGTGCTCATGATCCAATCATTAAAAGCCAACCCAGGTCAGATGGGTTTTATAATTAAGTAGTTTCCCACTTAATATTATAAACCCAAACACTCCCCCTTAATGTTAAGTGGGGAAACATGTAAAAAAAATGTTACCATTTTTTCCTTATGCCAAGTTACCTTTTGGTACAAAATGATTTACAATCCATAAATCAACTTGTCATTTAGGTTGGCATCCAAAAATAGTTGTTATGCTAGTTTCTCGATGGATAAGTCTCAATTATTAAATGGAAATAATTACAATATTTAAAGAGTAAGTTTAAAATCTAGTTTCATGGCTAGAAAGCTATGGGATCTTGTAACTGGTGTGGAAAAACAACCCACCGTAAGACTTGCAAACCCATAAAATCCTAGCTCCTTCTCTCAAAGATCGTAGGAAGCTCTATTCATCCTATTGTAAACAATAAAAGATGAATTTTTAATGCATATAGGTCATATGGACTCACCTATTTATTCCTGGAAGCAATTAGAGACTATGCATGAAGGAAATCGTTTTTCCAAGTTAATTAAGATAATTTTAGAACTGTTTACAACTCCCATGGAGGGGGGTGAAAAATATTTAATTACCTAACTAAAATTAAGAACACTAAAGATTAGTTGGATGACTGTGATTGTGAACTATTTCATGATAAGCATCTATATTTCATTATTCATATAAACATTCATGAAAAATTCAGAAACTATATCTCCATCCTTAACTCTAAATATTAGAATCGGTCTGATTTACATGATCTGGACACTTTTTCATATCGTCTTATTCAAGAAGAGCGTGTTATGGAAAATTTTGATTCTAAATAGAATGCCACTTAGGAACTTCTCGCTCAAGAATAAAAAAGTAAACATTCTAGATTCAAAAATCAAAAAATAAATTTTAAAACTCCTAGTAAAGACAAGAAACCAAGAAATTTAAGAGTAAGTTTTGATGGTAAATGCCATTAACTGTGGAAAATTTGGCCATAAGGAAGGGTATTGCAAATAAAATAATAATTCAAATTTCAAAAATAGAAAATGGAATAAATCAAATCAAAATCAAGATGAAAATGAAGAGAATAATCATATAGCTAATGTAGTAACTCTATAAACTACATATATCACCTATGAATGAAAAGCATATATTTTATTCAAATATATTGTACTAAATTTAAGATTTTTCTTCATAATTAACTTAGATTGTTTATTGAAAATAAACTAGAAGTAACTATAACTAAAAAAAACATGCACAAAATAGCTTTTATGTGTTTTAATATTTTTTCTTTGGTTTTCTATAGTAGTCTATTCAACATAGAACTATTGTTATTTTTTTGGCATTTATGACATGTCTAGGCTTAAATTTTTCACCTATGAAATATATTAAAGGGTGCTTACATGGTCAGTTTTAAAAAGAAAACTCCATATAAATCCATGGAAAATATCCATAGTTACTGGAACATTTTTTTCATTGAGCGTGTTGTGATTATTATTATATGATTTGATTTTCTAACATGGTTAGTTGATATATTATTATGCATATTATTATGATAGTTTTTATACAACTAGTGTTATTATGCTTAATATGGATATCATGAATCTAACCATGATGATGTTGTGTTGGATACACATCTACATTTGTGTTCAAGTGTTTTTTGGTGTAGGTTCCACCACTTGGAGTAGCAAGAAGAAACCGACAGTTTTTGGAGATCTCTTCTACTAAAAGCAGAGTATAAAAGTTATATGGAAGCAAAAAAGGAAGCTATGTGACTGAAAATATAGGTAAATGAACTCTATGTGGTGTAAAAGGAAGCACTACTCTTCTATGTGATAGCCAGAGTTGCATTTCTTTTGTAAATAATTCAGTTCATAATCAGAGGACAAAGCATAATGAAGTTCATATGCACTTTATTCATTTCTGTTCAACAGAAGATCAAAGATGTAGATATTTTCACAAAGCCATTATGTGCTATGGAGTTTTCCAAGTTCCATACCTTTTTGAGCCTTTCAAAGTTTCCATTGAGGGGGAGTGTGCATGAAAATTCCACCTCTTAACGGCCTTAAATGTTTCAGAATGGATACTCCCAAGACTATTGCTACGTTGTTTAAGTAAATTTTCATGTATTTCAAATTTACTTGTAATTCCCAGCAAAGCATTAGTTATGGGAATGCCTTGTTTTATAAAAGGCTCCATAATTTGACTTAATTATTCATCCTTAATCGCTTTATCTTGAGAATTTGTAGATGTTCCTTTGTATTTCGATTTTTATGGATTCCTTGAAACACTGTCTTGAACCGCGGAAAAATAGTGTCTCGTGGATTTTCTAAAATCTGTAATGTGGTTACAATTGTTTGCAGCTTATATAATTCTATGGGACACTACGGTAGTGTACTACTGAGTTGAAAAACCTACAGGATATTTCTTTAGTGCATCGCAGAACTGCAAACCTGTAAAACAAGTATTTTTGTATGTCATCCTAAATCATGAGTTGATTTATGGATTGTAAATCCTTTTGTACCAAAATTTAAATTGGTATAAGGAACAAATGTTAACATGTTTTTTGTATGTTTCCCCACTTAACATTAAGGGGGAGTGTTGGGGTTTATAATATTGAGTGAGAAACTACTTAATTATAAAAATATCATATGAATCAGGTCATCTTTTAAAGAGTGGATCATGACCACCCGCCTTGTATATAACAAGGTGATCATTTAGGGATTGGTTGCACGGTTGTAACATTGTATGTGAGCTATATGTGTGAAAATATTTGTAAGTCTCTTGAGTAAATATGAGGTATTTCTGAAATCCTTATTGAAGGTGTAACTGCATGTGAAATAGTGGGAGTGTTGGATAAAAGTATATTCTCAATAAAGATAAGTTATTTTTCAGTGGGCTTTTTACCTTCCATGTTTTTCCCACTTATATCTTGTGTCAATGTGATCATTTACTTTATGTTCCCCATGTTATTTACATTTTGTGATATGTAAATATAAAAAAACTTAATATATGTTTAATAATTGCACATCATAATCTATAATCTTTGAAAAATTATTCTGTGGATCTATAATTTGTTAATTATTCTTCCCATAAATTTCCTAACACTTTTAGTATACTTAACTCACTAATCTATTATTTTTAAAAAGGGTGTAAATAGATTGAGGGATATGGATGAAAAAATTGCAACAACATAATATTTTCATTAGGAAAATTTTGGTTTGGAGGACTATATGAGGAAGATTATATCCCTTAGATCCATATGGCTAGAGGTAAGTAATTGGATAATGGCCCACTAGAGAATATATTCTAATCTCAAAATCTCCCCTCAGCGGTTTTCACATATTTATAATTTGTGTCATGTGTAGCTTTAAGGTAATTTGATGATATTTACTTGGGAATGTTTGAGGAATATGTTAAACTTATAAGAATTCTCAATGTAGGTTTAACTTACTCTAAATCACACCTCATACTTGACAAGTTATCTTGTAATGTATAAGATATCTCTTTATAATTCGTAAAGCATAGAAGAGCTGAAATCAATTCTAGAATTTTGAGAATGCCATTTGAGCATGTAGCGGGAAATCTAATGATATTGTTGTATTTACGAGATGTGTAATTATATGATTGTACAAGAAGTAACTCTAATAAACATCCTCATCATCTACCGGAACCCATTGACTTTTACTAGTAATTTTGATAAGATGTTTCTTAGATTATTTGTGTGGCTTGACTTAGTGACGCCATCATCCATCTATGAAATATGGGTATAAGGTGATGACTATAGGAAGTTTTAGAGAAAATATTTGCCTTGATCGCATCAATTTGCTCCAATACAATGTATTGCACATCAGTGATCCCATGTATTTACTTGGATGGTTTTTTCTAGGTCAACATGATTTTGAAACATTAAAATCGTTGAAAGATGAATGGTCAATAATGGTTTTGGCACTATGTATTTCTTGGTAAGGGCTGGTGACCAAACCAATAGCATTTACCTCTGGATTTCCTGTGTGCGAATAATATCTGGTACTTGCATTTTCTCTAATTCCCCACAACCATGGATTTGGCTATTGGATTTCAGAAGGCATCATGTATTATAGCTTGGCCACTAGGTCCCAAAGTATGATTTGACTTATAGTATTGTGTCCACTAATGAATTTTCATATCTAATATTTTTATATAAACCTAGACACAAAAAAATTGTAAATGCAAATCTATATAAATACCCGAATTGTGCCCTAGGCCACTTCAAACATCCTCGAATCTGACTGGTATGAAAGACTTACAAAGTCTCAAAAATCCCTTGTCGACTAATTTTGTGCCTTTTAAAACACTTTGGGTGATGTTTTCGCAATTTGTGATTCGCAAATAGGGTAGTTTATGCCCTAAACAGCAGGATGTGTGCTTCATGATTTTTCCCTTTCACAACTATATTGAAATCAAGGCTGATTTGTGATTTTTCCTTTCGCAATTATATATAAAAAAAGACCTTGAAACAATCTAAAACTCATGTGCAAAGCTCGTCTTGTGCCCTATTAGAAATCCACGAATGAGATTTTATTCATCCTCGCGACAATTATTGATTTGTAATGGCAGAAATGGTGATTGTGGAGCTCATGCCTTCAATGGCATATCAAACTCCCGTGCCCTTTCTCGAGTATACTGTTTGTGCCTTCAATGGCATATCCTTCTCCTACTCTTTCTCCTAAGTTTGTGGATCCCTTCGAGCACCAAGAGCTCTGTTACCAATGTAGAAGATGTGAAGAGAACAAATAAAGAGGAATCGAAATGCACACATTATTCATTGTGTGTCCATCATTTTATCATGTCAGAGATGGTTACAAAATGGTTGAAGTAATTATAACCATTTATTAGTTAATACTTAGCTAATATTGACTTAATGTTAAATTATGAGCCTTATATTCTAATATCCTTACATCCTTCTTTATTCTTAGGTGGTGGGTGCAGTCGCCTAACCATCACTTACCGCTAACATTTAATTTACCACAAAATGTAATTGCAAATATTAAATGTTGAACTCAATAACATATATTGTGTGTTATTAATCAATATTCCAATAATAATTAGGTGTTAAACCGTTCCCAGCAACTAACGGAAAATACCATCATTATACAACGCACTATGCATATATCATTGTGAAACAAGAGAGAGACTATGTTTACTCAAAAATTAACACGGAAGACATTTCTCATACACAACCTCCTCAATACCTAAATATTGAATGATCCTACAATAGTTTGAAACCAACAACCTCCCAACAGTGTCTTGTGTATCTAGATCTCTATCTAACTCAAGTCAAGCCCCAAACTATTTAGTGTTTTAATACCAACAAGAACTGTTTAAACTATATTTATTTATGCTAAAATGTGGAAGTAAGAAGGATCTCAAGGAAGTTACACATAAAATTTCACTAAAGCATGCGCTATCCTATGCATGGTTCTTCTTGCTCTAGAGTTACCAACCAAACACACACAAAAGGGGGTTCCACCTTTTCTATCTACGATGTTACCCGATTTGCTTGTACAAGGGGGAATCCAGATACGATTCGGCTCAACTACGGATACGGGGGCGATTCGACCCTAAATTCATCCAATCTATGTTATTTTTTACTGTTTTTGAAGTACATATTTGGCTTTTATAAAGTAAAAATAAAAAAAAAATATACTTTATTTTACTTTTATAAAAGTCAACTGTGGACTTCAAAAATCAATTAAAAAAATAGAGTATAGGAGAAATCCTAAAAGCAACATTCATGCTCATTTTATCAAAAGCAAAAAACAACAACACATTTACCTCTCATAGCATTTTTACCTCTCATTGCACATTTGCTCTCTCACCTTCATTTCTTTCATTACTTAGGGCTGAAACTTATTTCTTCATTTTGCTAATCCTATACCACTACAATGCATTTCCTAGCTAGGCATTCAAGGAGCTTGCAATGAAGAAGATTGTTAATTTAAGGTAAGTTCTTGTACATCTTTATCCACTCAGTTAAGAACAACAAGCTGGTAGCAAAGAAGGCAGAGGAATTACTATATGTGCATTCCAACCTGCCTTTTAACACACACGCGAGATGAGCACAAGCAAAGGGCAACAATATGTTGGGACATCAACTCAAAGACATGATTTGGATGCTTCCACTGCCCACCTCACATTTCTTGAAATGGATCTCGCAAGTTCTTCACACGACCAATGTAGTGGAGCTAGTGGAAGTGGCACTGCTACTACTTGTGGTTCTAATGAACCACGTTATGATGTCGATGAAGACATTGAAGTGGTATATGAATATAATGAATACGTTAATTTGTCTTAAATTTTTGTGTATACATTTCACACGACCAATGTAGTGGAGCTAGTGGAAGTGGCACTGCTACTACTTGTGGTTCTAATGAACCACGTTATGATGTCGATGAAGACATTGAAGTGGTATATGAATATAATGAATACGTTAATTTGTCTTAAATTTTTGTGTATACATTTCAACACTTGCACTATGTATTTGTTATAAGACTAATTTAAGTTCAACCACTAAATATCATGACATTTGGCATTGAGTTATCAATATGTTTTGTGGTTATTTAACTTATTTTTTTAATATTGTGTTTACTTTATGCATAATATGTGGCTAATTTTGCTTATTATGCTTTTTTTAGTATTATATATATATATATATATTATTCGGCGATATCCAAAACCTTGTGTTGCTGGGATATATTGCCCCACCGAACCCGTATCAATACGTCCTAGGAATAGATATGTCCCAAGTACGATATGGATACGTCCCGAGTATGTCCCGAACGTACCCATGGCATTTCAAGCTATTGTTGGCAGAAAAAAATAATTTTTTCTTTGTCTTAGTCAAAGATAACCCTAAAAACTCATAAATTAATTAAAAAAATCAAAAGCCTAAACTCCTTGAAAACCTATCATTTTGTAGCTCAGATTGGCCATCCTAGTTTGTGTGGGTGTTATTAGACAAGAGCCCAAGAAATCTCCAATTTGTTCAAGCATCTGTATATGCTAGAATTCAGTAAGCAGGGCATTGTAGTGAAGGACGCAAACATCTAGTGGGTCGAAACTTGAGATAAGTTGTTCAAAACTTCATAAAGATAGTTTCCCTTTCATTTCTTGAAACTCTACCTTTATCCATGAGCTAGCAAACATAAGCAGAAGATAAACTTGCAAAAGCAGCACCATAGTTGTTACTTATTTGGTCATTTTATAAATTTCCATCTATTTCTTGATGGTCTCAGCATAGAGCCTTATCTCCAAGAAACAATATATAAGGGCTTTCTCATTCAAACCTTGAATATGCTTGCACATGGATTCCTTTATGGAAGATTCCCTGGATAAAAAATGAGTAAAATGAGTGTATATATAAAACATATATTATATAACGTTTACCATCCAAATTTTAGCCCCCAAGGTTAACCAAAACGGTATGGCATTGCATTGGTGACCACTAGGTCACATGTTCAATCCTGAATCAAATTGCAGTACGGTAGGTTGAGCCTCAACTATATCACTCGAGGACTAGTGTGATGGAATTGCCCTGCAACTACGTGCCCTTAGGTTGCCCTAGGTGGTTGGGTCCTTTTAAGACTAAATGTTAAGGATGATAGGATAAATTGTAAAACCTCAATTATTAAAAAAAAATTATATATACACACACAGACATACTCAAAACGTACCCAAACCAAGGGTTTTTTTAAAATCAGCATATTTGTGTTTTGAATCCGTACCCATATCCTGGCAAATTAGCCAAAAATATATCCAAGACAGAAAAACAAAATCGCCATACTAGGGTATCCACTTCTTCGTACCCACACCCAAAATGAATCGGCTACTTAGGTTATCTGCTATTAAAATCCTCTATCTCACTATCTCCATCCTCCCCTCACGCACTCAACCAAATGATGTGTATGCACAACTAAGTCCCACTAGGAACATAACTCCCTAGTCAAATGCTTTTCTAGGACGGGAGCAGAAAACACAAGCACTAGCTTAATTCGTGTCTTTGTTGTGGACCAATGGGTTCACATGAGTATACATTAGATTTACTTTTTACTCGTATTAATGAAAATCCACTTTAGCTTGATCATGATAGACATTTACAACATGATGCTATTTCCTTGTCCTAGCAAACTCATGTGAACAACCCATTTTCACCCCCATCCCTTGAACACCCGACCTATCATAACATTACACTTTCTACTAGTGAACATTATAACGTGTATCATACTACACATCATGCAAGGATTCTTAATCTTCATTTTAAAAGTACACTCGACATTATTTACCACTTCATATTTTCTCTAATCTACTTGCCAATTCAACTAGCTCGTCCATCTCCTTGCATGGCTTTGACCATAAATTAGTGCTCTCAGGTTTCTTCATGGCCGTCTCTAACTACTAGAACAATCATTTCCGCCTACAACGTATTCATGCCAAGAAGGTAATCTCTAGTATGCTCTTCCATGGGTTGCATCAACTCTTAGGGAAATTACGGGAATGTATAATTAACAAATTATAGATCCACAGAATAAGTTGTCGAAGATTATAGATTATGATGTGCAGTTAACCATAAATTTAAATGTTTATATATTACAGATTACAGAATGTAATAACAAGAGCTGAAAGCAAATAACAATAAAGTAAATGACACAGGAACACCACATTTAAGTGGGAAAACCATAAAAGGTAAAAACCCCACTGAGAAATCACTTATCTTTATTGAGAATATACTTTTACCCAGCACTCCCACTATTTACATGTAAATACGCCTTCATTAAGGAATTATGAACTGCTTCACACATTTGCTCATGAGACTTACAAATATGCTAGCACGTATAGCTCGCACACAATGTTGTAACCGTGTGTAACCAATCCCTAAAGCATCACCTTGTTATATACAAGGTGGGTGGTCATGATCCACTCTATAAAAGCTGACCCGAGTCATTTGGCAGTTTTATAATAAGTTGTTTCCCGCTTAATATTATAAACCCCAACACTCCCCCTTAATATTAAGCGGGGAAACATGCAAAAAACATGTTAACATATGTTCCTTATGCCAAGTTACCTTTTGGTACAAAAGAATTTACAATCCATAAATCAACTTGTCATTTAGGTTGGCATCCAAAAATAGTTGTTATGCTAGTTTTTCGATGGATAAGTCTCAATTATTAAATGGAAATAATTACAATATTTAAAGAGTAATTTTAAAATCTAGTTTCATGGCTAGAAAGCTATGGGATCTTGTAACTGGTGTGGAAAAACAACCCACCGTAAGACTTGCAAACCCATAAAATCCTAGCTCCTTCTCTCAAAGATCGTAGGAAGCTCTATTCATCCTATTGTAAACAATAAAAGATGAATTTTTAATGCATATAGGTCATATGGACTCACCTATTTATTCCTGGAAGCAATTAGAGACTATGCATGAAGGAAATCATTTTTCCAAGTTAATTAAGATAATTTTAGAACTGTTTACAACTCCCATGGAGGGGGGTGAAAAATATTTAATTACCTAACTAAAATTAAGAACACTAAAAGATTAGTTGGATGACTGTGATTGTGAACTATTTCATGATAAGCATCTATATTTCATTATTCATATAAACATTCATGAAAAATTCAGAAACTATATCTCCATCCTTAACTCTAAATATTAGAATCGGTCTGATTTACATGATCTGGACACTTTTTCATATCGTCTTATTCAAGAAGAGCGTGTTATGGAAAATTTTGATTCTAAATAGAATGCCACTCAGGAACTTCTCGCTCAAGAATAAAAAAGTAAACATTCTAGATTCAAAAATCAAAAAATAAATTTTAAAACTCCTAGTAAAGACAAGAAACCAAGAAATTTAAGAGTAAGTTTTGATGGTAAATGCCATTACTGTGGAAAATTTGGCCATAAGGAAGGGTATTGCAAATAAAATAATAATTCAAATTTCAAAAATAGAAAATGGAATAAATCAAATCAAAATCAAGATGAAAATGAAGAGAATAATCATATAGCTAATGTAGTAACTCTATAAACTACATATATCACCTATGAATGAAAAGCATATATTTTATTCAAATATATTGTACTAAATTTAAGATTTTTCTTCATAATTAACTTAGATTATTTATTGAAAATAAACTAGAAGTAACTATAACTAAAAAAACATGCACAAAATAGCTTTTATGTGTTTTAATATTTTTCTTTGGTTTTCTATAGTAGTCTATTCAACATAGAACTATTGTTATTTTTTTGGCATTTATGACATGTCTAGGCTTAAATTTTTCACCTATGAAATATATTAAAGGGTGCTTACATGGTCATTTAAAAAGAAAACTCCATATAAATCCATGGAAAATATCCATAGTTACTGGAACATTTTTTTCATTGAGCGTGTTGTGATTATTATTATATGATTTGATTTTCTAACATGGTTAGTTGTTATGCATATTATTATGATAGTTTTTATACAACTAGTGTTATTATGCTTAATATGGATATCATGAATCTAACCATGATGATGTTGTGTTGGATACACATCTACATTTGTGTTCAAGTGTTTTTTGGTGTAGGTTCCACCACTTGGAGTAGCAAGAAGAAACCGACAGTTTTTATCTCTTCTACTAAAAGCAGAGTATAAAAGTTATATGGAAGCAAAAAAGGAAGCTATGTGACTGAAAATATAGGTAAATGAACTCTATGTGGTGTAAAAGGAAGCACTACTCTTCTATGTGATAGCCAGAGTTGCATTTCTTTTGTAAATAATTCAGTTCATAATCAGAGGACAAAGCATAATGAAGTTCATATGCACTTTATTCATTTCTGTTCAACAGAAGATCAAAGATGTAGATATTTTCACAAAGCCATTATGTGCTATGGAGTTTTCCAAGTTCCATACCTTTTGAGCCTTTCAAAGTTTCCATTGAGGGGGAGTGTGCATGAAAATTCCACCTCTTAACGGCCTTAAATGTTTCAGAATGGATACTCCCAAGACTATTGCTACGTTGTTTAAGTAAATTTTCATGTATTTCAAATTTACTTGTAATTCCCAGCAAAGCATTAGTTATGGGAATGCCTTGTTTTATAAAAGGCTCCATAATTTGACTTAATTATTCATCCTTAATCGCTTTATCTTGAGAATTTGTTTATGTTCCTTTGTATTGCGGTTTTTATGGAATCTTTGGAACACTGTTTTGAACCACGAAAAAAACAGTGTCTCGTGGATTTTCTAAAACCTGTAATGAATTTATAGTTGTTTGCGGCTTGTATAAGTCTGTGGGACACTACGCTAGTATACTACTGAGTTGAAAAACCTACAGGATATTTATTTAGTGCATCGCAGAACTGCAAACCTGTAAAACAAGTATTTTTGTATGTCATCCTAAATCACGAGTTGATTTATGGATTGTAAATCCTTTTGTACCAAAATTTAAATTGGTATAAGGAACAAATGTTAACATGTTTTTTGTATGTTTCCCCACTTAACATTAAGGGGGAGTGTTGGGGTTTATAATATTGAGTGAGAAACTACTTAATTATAAAAATATCATATGAATCAGGTCATCTTTTAAAGAGTGGATCATGACCACCCGCCTTGTATATAACAAGGTGATCATTTAGGGATTGGTTGCACGGTTGTAACATTGTATGTGAGCTATATGTGTGAAAATATTTGTAAGTCTCTTGAGTAAATATGAGGTATTTCTGAAATCCTTATTGAAGGTGTAACTGCATGTGAAATAGTGGGAGTGTTGGATAAAAGTATATTCTCAATAAAGATAAGTTATTTTTCAGTGGGCTTTTTACCTTCCAGGTTTTTCCCACTTATATCTTGTGTCAATGTGATCATTTACTTTATGTTCATGTTATTTACATTTTGTGATATGTAAATATAAAAAAACTTAATATATGTTTAATAATTGCACATCATAATCTATAATCTTTGAAAAATTATTCTGTGGATCTATAATTTGTTAATTATTCTTCCCATAAATTTCCTAACACTTTTAGTATACTTAACTCACTAATCTATTATTTTTTAAAAGGGTGTAAATAGATTGAGGGATATGGATGAAAAAATTGCAACAACATAATATTTTCATTAGGAAAATTTTGGTTTGGAGACTATATGAGGAAGATTATATCCCTTAGATCCATATGGCTAGAGGTAAGTAATTGGATAATGGCCCACTAGAGAATATATTCTAATCTCAAAATCTCCCCAAGGGTTCACATATTTATAATTTTATCATGGTAGCAAGGTAATTTGTGAAAATCACTTGGGAAGTGAGGAATAAGAAAACTTATAAGAAGACTCACGGTAGGGAAAACTAACTCTAAATCAAAGGGATAATTCATAAGTTATTTGTAATTATAAGATATTTTTATAATTATAAAGCATCGATGGGGTGAAAAAATTTATAATTTTTACCAGCCATTGGAGCATGTAGCGGGAAATCTAATAAAATGGAAGTACTTCGAGATGTGTAATTATATGATTGTTCAAAAAGTTACTCTAATAAACATTTTAGAATCAAAACCCATTATTGTATAAATTTTGGAGGATGTTTCTTATATTAATAGGAGGTAAATCAGGGCCATATACTATGAATATGGGTATAAGGTGATGACTATAGGAATTGTAGAAGAATATTGGCATGGTGCATCAATTTGGAATAAATTTGGCACATCATGAGCCAATGTATTTGCATGAATGGATTTCTTAGAAATAATTTTGACACATTAAATTGTTGAAGATGAATTTTATTAGGTCATCAATATGTATTTTTTGGTAAGGATGGTGAAAAAAAAATAGCATTTACCTCTTCATTTCCTGTGTGCGAGGAATATTTGGTCTTGCATTTTCTCTAAATCAAAACAACCATGGATTTGCTATTGGATTTTGAAGAAATCATTATTTACTTGGCCACAAGGTCCCAAATTATTATTTGACTTATGGTTTGTGGCCCTAATGGATTTTGTATGGAATATTTGGAAGGAACGAGACAATATATTTTTTGAAGAAAAAGAAAATACATGGGAATGATGTTGGATGAAAATTGAACATGTAATCTTAGGAAAAAATTCACTCTTTACTAAGATCAATGCAACCCTTATTAAATTAAATGATGGAGTGATTCTAGGAAAATGGAAAAAAAAAATCATGCCTCTATTATTATAAAGACTAGCAGGTGGATAGGATGAATGTGTGTTGGATCTCCCTAGAGTTGGGTGAGTAACGCTAAATTTTGATGGGACCTCTTGTGGTAATCATTGAATGGCATGTGTAGGATTTATTCTTAGATACTTGTAAGGTCAACTATAATGGGGTGGATCTTTATTCATTCTAAGAGCTACCAATAAGGAAGTAGAGGTCATGGTATTATTGGAAGGGATCTAGATTTTGAAAGACAAGGGTTTTTAGATATCATAAATGAAGGATATTCTATGAATGTAATTTTGACAATATAGAAGGAGTCAATGCCTAACCAAATGCTCAATCATATTTCACATGGTGTTATGGAGCTATCCAATAAATTTTCTTCAACATCATTTTATCATGCCTTATGCAAATAAAATTTTGCTACCAATATAGTAGTAACTATAGGATGTGATAATAATATTCTAATCTCAATTGTAAGTTATAAATCAAGTGATGTTTTGGGTCTCATTCATATGTTGTAGAAGGATGGCCATGGAAAATTGGTGGATGTATGATGATAAATAAAATATATGTGATTGCTCAAAATTTGTGTGATTCATTAAGAAATGAATCCATCCCGTGACACTAGATATTAGAGATGTACATAGAGGTATATCTATATAGTATGATTGTAATAAGAATCACTTTCCTTTAATAAATATATCATACACTTAAATTTAAAATAAGGAATTTCAAGGATAAGATCTGTATACAAAACTAGGAAAGCTTGACAAATAATTTCTCCATTTATTTTCAAAAGAGGATTTCCAAGGAAAATGTACTTCCTTTTCAATAACACACATATAATTCTAGTTTTAACTATTTAAGGGGATGAGAAATTAAACTATTCACTTAACTTATAAAGTTAACACATTGCACCTTGAAAACCTCTATTTCAGCATTACCTCTTTTCTTTTAATCCATTATATCACCTCCATTGTGACATGATTAATGAAAGGAAACAAAACAAAAACTAACTTCTTTCATTTCACACTACAAATGAACCTTAAGATTTAGATTATCTTCTAAAAAACAAAGCCTTATTTTAAGTAACAAATACAACCTTTAAGTAAAATATAAGTGTACAAGCCTCCCCAAAAGATAGAACAACATGCTAAAATTTTAAAAAATCTTCCATAACCAAACATCCCAAAAACTCTTCTCTTGCAAGCTCTAAGTTCTTCAAATACATTAAGATTGATTTATCACCCAACTATATGCATCATTATATGCCCAAAAATCAAGTGATAGGCATACTAACCTTCCTCAAGGACCATGGGTGAGAGGAGATGCTTCTCAAGTTAGGACAAGGATTTTTACAAATTCACAAAGTAATGCCAAACACAAGCCCACAAAACCAAAATCATGGTAATCAAAGTAAGGAGTACCATTCTCCTCTTTATGCCTTAGGGAGAGGGTATAAATGTTTGGAAAATATTGTTTTAGTGCTAACATTATGTGGGTTGATAATATTTACATAACAATAAATATAATTATGTGTGGATGAGTTAGTAATAACAAACCACGTAAATTATTTGTTACATTATTGTTTTTTTATTATATTGTTATATGTGAATAGTGGTGGTTGAAACCACTCACGTATTTAGGATGATTGGTTATAGGAGTGTTTGTATCTGTCGTATATTTCAGGAGAAGAAACTCCTATATATTTGTAAGCTATTTCATATAAAATATAATATAGAAGAAAATATATTATTGTGTGTGAAATTAATTATTTGGTTTTTTGTGAAACGCTATCCTGATTTCTATCAGTGGTATTAGAGAAGTTTGATTCTCTGCATGATGGATGTTTATTAGATTTGTGAGAAACAGTCACAATGATTTGTTTTTTCCCTCGTGGATGGGAGATTTATTAAATTTCGTAAAGTTAAATTAACGATTTCAGTAACTAGGTTAAATTTGACATAACTATAATTTATCCCTAGGTTGGGCTCTAATGCTCATAAATTTTTTAACAAAGGGTGATAAATATTCCCTTTTGTTTCAATTTTCTGAAATATACTTAAATGAATTTACTTCATTAATTTTTGAGAACTAACTCTCTCCCTTGAGTTAATTCAATTTCTCTATTTTAAACAATTTTAATTGGTCAAAACAAATTTCCCCCGAATCAATTTAATTTACTAAAACCATTTAAATTTCATAAATTAATTTTAATCTTTTTGAAAAACATTTCCCGTGCCCCCAAATTTTAATTAAATTTATTAAAACAAATAGATTATAATTTTAAAATATTTATTAATATGGGTGGGAAATGGAGCATCCATTTCCCACCCTTAGATCAAATATATTTATATCCTTAAGTGTTAGGGAAAATTAGGAAACCCTATATTTCTCTATGACCTCTTATATTAGGTTTTATTCAAAGAGGAAATTATTTTCCCTCTTCCATTTTGTCTGCAGGTTTTTACTATTGGAGATTTCATGGCATGGAAGTGGAGATGATCTCCTCCATGTTTGGATCCATAACTCTCAAGGATATATTTTAATTTTCAAACTTCTATTTGTTTTCTTCTCCAACTAGTTTCCATGGGGGTTTTGAGATCATTTGCAAAATCAATATATTTTGATATTTGTTTTAAAATTTAAATGTAAGTCCCATTCCGGAATATGTATGTATGTATGTATGTTTAGATAGATCTCTCTCTCTCTCTCTCTCTCTCTCTCTCTCTCTCTCTCTCTCTCTCTGTGTGTGTGTGTGTGTGTGTGTGTGTGTGTGTGTGTGTGTGTGTGTGTGTGTGTGTGTGTGTGAGCATGCACGTGCGGTATAGGTGTGAGAAGAATAAATTTCCTCTAATAAATAAATCATACACTTCAATTTAAAATAATGAATTTCAAGGATAAGATCCATATACAAGTCTATGAAATTTTTCCAAACAACTTCTCCATTTCTTTTCAAAAGAGGGTTTCCAAGGCAGATGTAATTCCTTATCAATAACACATATACAATTATGCTTTCAACCATTTAAGGAGATGAGAAATTCAACTATTCACTTAAATTATAAATTTAACAAATTACATCTTGAACACCTCTATTCCATCATTATCTCTTTTCTTTTAATCCATTATATCACCTCCATTGTAATGATTAATAAACAGAAACAAAACATAAACTAACTTCTTTCATTTCACACCAAAAATGAACCTTAAGATTTCTATTCTATTATAAATAATGAATCCTTATTTGGAGTAAAAATAAAACCTTGAAATAAAAATACAAGTGTGCAAGCCTCCCCAAAAGAGGGAACAATATGCCAAAATTTTAAGCAATCTTCCATAGCCAAATAGTCAAAAAAATCTTCTCTTGTAAGCTCCAAGTTTTTCAAATCTGCAAAGCTTGGTTTACTAGCCAAACATAGGAACCATTATATGCAAAAAAATAAAGTGATGGGAATACTATCCTCCCTCAAAGAACATGAGAGAGAGGATATTCTTCTCAAGTTGGCATAAAGGCTTTTACACACTCATAAAACAATCCAAAACATAAACCCACGAAACAAAAATCATGGCAAACAAAGGAGTACCAATAGCATCTTTTTGCCTTAGGGAGAGGGTAGAAATCCATACAAGACAATATTTACTTCAAATTTGAATTAAAAATATAATAAGTAACATGCCTCCAAAACCAATTATTCCTCCATAAACTTATATCTCCCAAGCTCCTCCTTGTTAAGGCTTTTGAAACCCATCAACTACTCGTCTTCCTTAATCATGGATGGGAGAAGCTCCTTCCACCATAGAAATGTTGGAATTGTGTTGTTATTGATTTCCTTAGGTTTCATGGATGTCAAAGGAGTATGGAGCATGTAGGCTGATTGGTAGTGTCAGGGTGAGGTTGCATGAATTGATGAGTTTTTTTTTAATTATGCTTCATGGGTTATTGAGTAAGTTTGATGGCTCATAGTGACTTGTATAGAAGATTCATTGTTAGGGTGATGTTTTTAAAGTGTCATTAAGTATAGTTAAGGTCATTACAGGTTGTCAAATTTTCTAAAGTGATGAGGAAGTCAGATTTAGTGAAGCAAGCATGTTTAAGGTGCTTATTCTTGAGGCCTAATAAGAAGAATGAGGTATGACATTATGGTTCATGATTATTAGAAGATGTGTGAGCTTGGTGAGAGCATGGGAATCATGATTATGATGTGTAAGGACACTCACAAGTGTCTTATAATGCTGGTTCAGGTATTATACATTGGTTTTAGGTCTATTTCTATACCAACTCCTTGAGAAAGCATGACCTAGTGAGGTGCAATCATCATTTCAAAGTGCATTTGAGAAAAGGTAAGTATTTTAGATGTGTTGGAATGTTGATATGAAGGTCTTGACCAATTTTTTAGGTCTTGGAAGGCAAGATTAAGCAAGTTATGTTAGTATTTCCCTTACTGAGTTTGTGGAAGTGAGAATTTGAGGTCAAATTGAATTATTTGATGGTCATTGACACGTGTGTGATTTTCATGGGGACCAAAGATCTTGGTGAAATTTATTAAGGTATATTAATATTTTTTCCAAGTGGAATGAGCTCATTTTGTCATCATAGTTTTATGAATAATCGTTAAAAAGTTAAACAAATTTTTAACCTTCTTAAAACCCTAGGTTAAAAGTAATGGAGGATATATTGAGTATACATGCCCATAATGGATTTTTGTTACCATTATGATGATTTGAGGTTGTATAGGACTCTCTCAGGTTTCTCTAGGTGTAAGTTAGAGGTTTTGGTTGTGTGTGGACCCCACTCAAAAGGTAAGTTTATAGAAAAATTATGTTTTCTCTAAGGTTTTGCATAGGACCAAGTGATTAAATTGGTTTTGGATGAATTATGGGAGTTATAATTCATGTATGGAGGGTTTTTAGGTCAGGTTTGAGCCCTTATAATGGTTTTTGAGTTTCTTTTTGCAAGACTAGTTTTGGGGCAATTTTGGGTAGTTTTAGGTGACCTAGTTGAAGAAGCATTTCGAAGGTGTTTTGATATGATTTATGGAATCATATGAAATTTTTTATAACCCTGAGATAAATATATTTCCATTGGTGTATTACAATTTCATGGACGATTTCATTTGATGTGGTTTTGAGCTTGTTTTCTGAAGACTAGGTTTGGGGCATGGTAGTTGTGTTTGTTCTCAAGTGGTTTCATGGTGTTGGCTCCCAAATCTACATCCCTTGGGGGAAGGGTAAAATGAGGATGTGTAGTGAAGGTCGAGAGATTGAGGGGGCCCTCTTAATGTGTCATCTTTTATCTTTGGGTAAGGTCTCCCTCTAGTCGCCTGCCCACCCTTCCCAAGGGGGTGATGCAGAGGTACCTGTACGATGAAAAATCAAAACGTGACCTTCTTCACACCTGACCTCTTGAGGTAATGCTAAGGCAACCGGTGTAGAATGAATGTGAGTGTGAGTGTAATGATGGGATCAAGCTAATTAGGAAATCTTATATCTTCAACATGCAATATCAGGATCTGTGAGTCTAAGGCAAAGAATGCTCTCCTAACTTGAAGTGGTGTAATGGATCGGTCTGAGATAATAGCCACTCAGAGACTCCAATCAATGTCAAGCTCTGCCGATATTTTTTTTTTGGTTGTTGAACACATGGAAAATGACCTATGGGAGCCTCATATATATTTCCAAACAAGGTCATGGAAGTAAGAATGAGAGGCGTGGTGGAGCCACAGGGATCTATGGGTGATTTTATGGTCTAGTCTAGAAAGTCTTAGCCCGATCAGCTACTATGTTTAGTAAGAAAATTTGTGCAATAATGTCTAGTGGAAGTGGTGAAGATTTAAATACTAATGTATGTAAACTAGTGTCAATGTCTAACGATTAGTAGGCCCATTGGGTTGTGGGACCTGAGGATCACAACCAAAGACTCGTGGAGGTTATGGCCCTTGTATGGTCATGCGCGTAATCAAACCTTGTTGCCAGGAGTAGTCCAATAGTCATAGGCTTGATTATCAGCAATGTTTAGCGTATTGAGTTGTTCTATTTTCTCAGCAAAAGTTGCAGGTGTGTGTAAGATTATCAAATGTAAGATGGTATCAATGTTAGTTATCAATTCTGGCCCGTTGGGTTGTGGGACCAAGGGATCACAACTATATGTCTTTTCCTATTGTGGACCGTTAATGGTCATACATAATGAAATAAATGGTTTTTTTTGATAAGCAAAACTAATTACTGAAGGAAATCTAATCTATGTTTTTGGATTTTTCACAATATTTCAGATCAAAGCAATAAAAGAAAACTAATCTACCAAAGGTTGTCTTTTTATTCTTTTCTAATTTTTTAAGCAATGTGTTCTAATCTAATAAATAAACTAAAGACAAGTAATCAGCCGCATGTAGTTAGTTACTTGTGTGAATGTGTGAATCTAATCTAAAACAAATAACCTAATCTAATCAAAACCCTTCAAACCCTACCTCAGAGGTGAAGAACAAATCATGACCCTGAAAGGGGCTATTGTTCCCCACAACTTCCCTGGTAATGTTAAAGAGGAAAACTTACTAATGATTTGATCTACTTGTGATTGTCTAATCTATTGAAATGAATGATTTTCTACTCTATTTGATATGTAATTGAAACTAGTGATTTGAAATTGACAATTTAACAAATAAAGAAAACAAACACACAATTCCAACCTAGACAAGAAAGAGCTTTGGAAAATCTGGTTGTATATGTATTTGTCCCCTCAGTATGTTCCTTTCTTTCTCTGAGTGTTCATGTGAGTCCAAGGGATTGGATAATGCAAGAACAACAACAGGAGGATAGCGCTTGAGCAATGGCAACTTGATGGCAGTCTGGATGCAATGCAAGTAGAAGAGAGATAACACAAGAGATCAGAGCTTGGCTATGTAATTCCTAGCAAGATCGTAGCAGCAATACAATGCAAGATACACAAAAATTCTCAGGCCTTTTTCTTGAATATATAGGAATGGAGGATGGGAGGTGCCTTCATGCCCAAGGCAAGAAGAAGCAATTCCAACTAATTAAATCTATTTAAAAATATAAGGAGGAAGGAGAAAAAAGCAATCAAAGCTAATTTTAGACAATTTGGCTCACGGATGCATGCTAAAAGTGAAATTAAGTGAACCATCGCATGTTAAAACATGCATGACAGAATCTGGAAAAAGTGGTCATGACCACCACCCTGTACAAGGTGGAAGTTTCAGGAGCATCACCCTATTTTGGGCAGTGGTTTCAGAACCACCGCCTAGGTAGGGTGGCGGTCTTGGCACTAAAGGCCAAAACATGCGTAGAAAGAGGTAGAAAGTTGGAAAAAGCATGGGAAGGCTAAGTAAAGAGGTCTAGGTAACAAATATACACTACGAATGGGTTTTGGAGCTTGAAAACCTTCTTGAAAGGACTTGAATCATCATTGGGGACTTTTGTAACCATTTTTCTGATAATGTAGCACATGTAATTTTGGGTGCGTACATATTTCCCCCTCAGAGAAGCATCTTAGCCATGAAAAATCCTAAAACGTAGAGTCTAAGTATGGAAATCCCAAAAAGGGAAATTAGAAGTTATACCTGACATGCTCATGTGTCAAAATTTCACAGCCTCAAACTCCTCGCTACCTACAAGAGAAAAAGAAGACTCAAGTGTAGATAGATAAAACATTGAAAAATAAACACTAAATCAAAATGACAAGAGGACTTACCATTTGTGCGGGGATATAGAGATATACCTGCGCCAATGCTCCAGCCCTGTGAACACATATACTCAAAATGAGGTTAAAAATAACATATATATATATATATATATATATATATATATATATATAAATATAAAACACACTTTTCAATTATTTGTGCATTCTCGATTTGTTGAATTTGGAGCTCTGGATTCATGGCGACCATTTCTGACAAGAGTACATCTGAAATGACCGTTGTAGAATAGTGATCATGCCTCCACATGTGGGAGATAGACCAGCATAATCAAAAGGTTGGTTATTTTTACTTTTTGTCTTTTTATACCTAAAATGTAAAAAATTGAAAAGTTCACCTAGGGGGGATTATTTTCAAATTTTCTTGTCTTAAATGAGTCTCTAGGGGGGGGGCATAGGGAATTATTTTATTTTTTCAGAAATGGTTTTTTTTGGCACTTATAAGAATTTTGTAGGGTTAGGGGCACATTTGAAAAATCACCTCAGGACCACCACCCAAAACAGGGCAGCAGTCACAGGACTTCCACCCTACTTGGGAGACAGTCCTAGAACCTTTGCCCTACATTGGGCAATGGTTCTGAACAGAATGACCAAAACATTCACTAACTTGGATTTTTCATATTTTATCATGTTTTTGGTGAGATTTTCTTCTTGTATATGTTACTAACTTACTCTTTTCTCATGTTTTGGTGAATGCAGAAGGAGGAATACATCTGTTGGAGTCGAGAGAGAGTGTGATTGATCCCTAGGATTCTAGATCAGCTGACTCAGACTAAGAGGGACATTCTATAGAGGGAAGGTATTTAGAGGATTGCACGGGTACCCCACATTACCCCCACCAGTCACATATTGTGTGACTTGTTCTCCTACTGGGATGTAGATTAGAACACCTTCCAGTTTCTAGGTGTTAGGGGTGAGTGGACCATTACTCTGGAGGATGTATACCGCATCCTTGGGCTCTCGATTCTTGGGAGGATACTGACTTTAGAGATAGTAGGATCCATAACCATGATGACATAGTGGGCCACATATATGGGAGACGCCATGTTATCTCATCTTGTGTAAAGAAGGGGGTGAAATTCTAGTCGATTGTTACTGCTCGTATTCTAATCATTTGGAGATCCATTATTTGTATATTTTCTTCATGATTGATTGAGGATAAGGGTGGTGATACTCTTCTCTACTGTTGGGCTCCAATTATTGACACAGATTAAGGGATATGGCTTGTAGGTACAGCAAGGGGAATAAAAATCCTAGGGACTACCTACCATGAATTATATAGGGTAGTCCGATTGTAGGGATAGTCACTGAGCCACCCCACTCTTGTCATGAGATAGGTATATGAACATATCACCCCTTATGGGAGGGGAGTACATGGGTATTCGACCCAGGGGCAATTTGAGGAAGTGAGGTGGATAGCTATGTCAGTTTTTAGGACACCTCATCAGCTAGTGGCTTCTCTTACTACATCAAACATGGTTGTCTACTCCCTACCAGGACATGGTAGGGTTATGGGGATATGAGGTGACCACAGTGGTAGCTTGTTCTACTACAGGCCAGCTAGTTGATAGGAATGAAAGAGTTGGGATTCACCTATTTGATCAAGTTCCTCAACAGTTTGTTCTATGATATGATGACATACCTCCCCCAGCGGTATTGGTTTATAGGACCATTTAGGAGGCCCAGAGGGTCCCTAGGGGAGATCCCAGTTGGATAGTGGTTACTCCAAGTGTGCCTCTTGTATTTATGTGTATGGTTTTGTGCTCAAAGGGAATCTAGTTTCCCTCAAGTGCCTCTACTCTAGATTACCACTACCCCACTCATAGCACAAAGGAGGATAAGCCTATTAGTATAGACTCCAACTCTGAGGAGCACACAGGAGATGAGACAGAGGAGAAGTTCAGTCAAAAAGGAGACTGAGGAGGATGAGGGGGGTGATGCCAAGATTGGCGAAGGCAGCTCGTATGGTATAGGAGGAGAGTGATCCTGAGTGACATGACACTGTAGGAGATGCTGAGAGCCGCACATGAGGAGGCTAGCGCAAAGAGAGAGACCTCGGTCTCATAAGAGCCATTTCCTTTAGATGGAGAGGGGGATGATGAGTTCATGATCAGACATCATTTTTCCTCTAGACTTTAGGGTGGCCCCACATCTGCTAGCAACATTAGTAGTAGCAGACACTGACCCTACCTGGATGCCTGGAGATATAAGTATGTTTGACACTGTTCTCTCATCTTTGTTAATTTGAAACCTTATTTTTGATATTCTCTTTTGATTTATGTTTTTCATTTTTCTAACTTATCTATTTTTCTTCTCCTTTCCTATTCTTACAATGATTGGATAGGAGTGGAGATAGAGCTCATCTAACGAGTGTATATGGAAACCCTACTGATCCATTTGGGGAAGACCAGAGCCGATCTGACTGATGATTTAGATCAACCGCTAGCTGCCGGTAGAAATGCATACTAATGTGTTTTCTCCCATTTGGAGGATAGTAGAGGTGGTGATCTCCCTTCATCCCATGGTGGCTAGATTTGAGGCTTCCGAGTTTCTAATGAGATCCAGCCACTCCCACAGTGAGACCATAGCCAATGGCCACCACCACAAGCATTCACACCATTCGGTTCACTCCCAGCATCATTGCAGCCACAACAAGAGCCCTGGACATGGCCATGCACCATCTGAGGGATCCCATAGGGATTAACAAGACATTGGGCCATTTATTTTATTTATTTTTTCATTTTGATTAGGCACTATACATTTTTTGTATATTTCAGGCTCATTACGAGTGTTTCGACCATGCCTTAGCACGTGATGGCATTGTATAGAAACTTGACCCACTATGACATATATACAGAATCTTATTTTTGGTTTGGTAATCCATTATTTCTGAGTTGACTCTCTTTTGGTTTATTTCTCATGTGTACTCTAGATGTTTAGAATTTCCATTTTTATATGCTTTTTAGAATGTATCCAGTGGATGTGAAATGATAACAAAACGATTTATTTTTTTATTTTATAGTGCTGATATATGATGATGCAAACACAATCTAATGTTAAAATTTAGTTTCTTTAAGCAATATTTGATACTTCATATTGTCTTGGAAAAATGTGGTGATACAGTGATATGATAAGTGAATGTACTTGCCCCACTCCCAACTCCACACAACCAGTAAGACGTGAGGTCTCAAAACCAAGAGACGGAAAGGGCACAAGTTAAAAAAATCTTATTAAATGGTAATGATGAGGGAAAGACAATGGTTTGAAAGACCAAATTGAGACACTACAACCCCACCCTAATCAAGTTACCTCATAGTTTAGAATTTGATTTACTTTCTACTTTATCTAGAATTATATCCGTAAATGGCTACTTGGTTGATAAAATATGGTTTTGAGGTTTTAAAATCTTTTCAAATTTTGGACATCTAACTCACTTTGTTGTTGACTTATGATTTTGCAACATTTGAATGGATTGTTTCTAACTTTCAAGTTTATCAAAGAGACCCCATACACCTTGCCTCATGCTAGTAGTAAGAAGTATGGGTTCATCACAATGGATAATGAATAGGTGAAGTAAGGTCATTTCTATCCTCTCCTAACCCTACATCACTGGTAAAAGATGTAGGCTCAACACCGAAGGTTGGTAGGGAAAAGAAATATGTAAAATAAATTTTTTTTGTTGATTTACATTTGACTTACTCATCTAGGAAAAATGTTTAGTATGTTATTATTTCCAAAGATATTTTTATGGGATAGTTGTGACACCATGAAGCTTCTAGAAGAGACTATAGGCAAGACACCTAATCTAGAAAGAGACTATTAGTATAAACAAGTATGCAGGCCTTGGTATGACCACGGTCAAAAATTTGTTCTTATCCTACTTGAATTGATGAAATGAGTTGAAAAAAAATTGATGATACCATGAAAATTTGGAGAGACATGATTTGAATGTTTTGCTAATGTTTTTTAGAATGTTCTTTAGGAGTTTCTATAAGAATAAATCCCTTGATCAAAAATTTTATAGAATGAGTTGGCAAATGAAAATGTAATGCAGATACAGTAATGTATATATGAAAATGCTAATGGATCACATGTAATACCTCTTTAGATGAAGAGATTTCACAAATTCATCAAACTCCTCACCCTCTAGTATACATAGGAGAAATTCCCCATTTTTGTAGTCTTCTACTACTCGATATAGACCCAAACACATAGGTCTAAATTTTATTCCCTCGCAGGTCTTTTCATCTATCCAGATGTCAAGTCTTAAGCCCAAATCTCCCTCATATATTTCATGCGCCTAAACCTTCTTGTTGTATTTATGATCCATCCGATCAGCATAAATGTTGTGTCATTTTTCATCGTTGATTTTAACCTCATTAATAATTTATAACCGAGAGAGTTCGTGCTTCTCAATAACCTTATTCTCCCAAGATTCCATGTAGCAAAATACAGAGACTCATGGTATTTCAACCTCGAGTGGTAAAACTACTTTTTCACCAAATACCAAACAAAAGGGGGTTTCCCCTATTGGTGTTCTAACTGACATCTGATAGGCCCACAAGGCTAGAAAAATCTTTAAATGCCAATCTCACTTGTTCTCCTTAACGGTCTTAAGGAGGATGGAATTTAAGGTTTTATTTGTAGCCTCAACCTGTTTATTTGCATGAGGATAATAAATATAAGTCATGTGACAACTTATCTTGAAATTTTCACATAATTCATGCACATCGTCATTTTTGAAAGATGTGCCATTATCCAAGATAATGACTTGTGGGACCCTGTACCTACAAATGATTTGGTATAAGATGAACTTATTGAACACAGACCCGAATACAGTGGTAAGAGGCATGGTTTCTACCCACTTGGTACAATATTTTTTGGTTATGATTATGAAGTTATGGCCATATCTTGATGAGGGAGAGAATTTACCTATTGAATCCAGGCCCTGTGTGGAGAAGGGCCATGGGGTTGCGATTGGTTGCAAAGCTTGTGCCAGTATGTGGATTTCATGGGAGAGCTCTTGGCATTTGTGACATCTGTGCACAAATTCTACTACATCATACTCTAGGGTGGGCCATAAATAGCCCATTTGATGTATCTTTTGAGTAGTGACGTGGTTGCTGAAGTGACCCCCACATACCCCGTTATGTGATTCATAAATAATATTTTTTGATTCTTCAATGTCGACACATTTTAACAACATTTTGTCAAAGGCTCTACGATAGAGAACTTGCTCCAAAATAATGTACTTAGTGGAAATGATGCGTAGGCACCTTCTTTGTTGCAATCTTTCCCCTTCTAGGTATGTATGTTCCACTATAAAATTAATGATGTTAGTATACCATGGACACGTAGAAATAGGGGGACATAGTCTCGACAAGGTACACACACTCGTCAGGGAAGTCTAGATCTACCAGATCGCCTCCATCTAATGGATTATCAACTAACCAATCCACAATGATTTGTACTTTGATAGATTTTTTATTAACAAACTGTTAGCTCAAATTCACCCATCAAAGTTATGAAATGCCCAACCTTCTTAGAATAAGGATCCTTTTGTGAGGAATGTTCACAAGTGATCTAGACTTAACAATAACCCATATTATTGATTCAGTCATATAATGTCTCAAGTGCTTTGTTCACAAATACTATGGCAAGGCATTCTTTCTCTTGCCTAGGTGTAATGTGTCTCATAATCAAGTAATGTTCGACTAATAAAATAGACTGCACACACTCTCATTTATCATCATCTTATTGAGCCAACATGCAGGCTAGCGAAACATCTATAGCTTGTGAATACAAGATCAAAGGGTAATCTGATCTAGGTAGACATTAACGTGGGAGGGGACAATAATAATCATTTAACTGACTCAAATGCCTCATTTCATTCATCTTTCCAATCAATGTGAGGAATCATTTTTCAACAAATTGTTGATTGGGTGAATAGCAAAGGTCAAGTCAGGGATAAATCTTTGGATTTCCTCTATTTTTCCAAGAAAAGACCTAATGCCAAACTCATCCGTTGGTGGAATCATTTCCAATATAGCTTGAATTTTGGTTGGGTCTATATCAATTCCTTGTGAAGATATGATGTACCCTAAGATATTTCCTCCTGTTACACCAAACACACAATTTTCTTGATTCAATGTGACTTCGTATTTGATTAAGTGAGATAGGATGATACGAAGCACCTCTGGGTGATCGCACACTTTTATGGCCTTAGCTAGTAGGTCATCCATGTAGGATTCCACAATATTATGTATAAGATCATGGAATATATAATTCATTGCTCATTGGTACATAACACCAATATTCTTAAGTCCAAATGGCATGACCGCATAATAGTAGGTTCCCCAAGGAGTTATAAATGTAGTTTTGGCCTGATCCTCTTCAGATATTTTGATCTGATTATACCCAGAGAATCCATCCATAAGAGACATAAAATCAAAACTAGTTGTTGCGTCAATAATAACATCAATGGAAGGTAATGGGAAATCATCCTTGAGACAAGCCTTATTTATGTCCTAAAAATCTATGCAGATGTGGATCTTCCCATTTTTCTTGAGAACGGGGACTATGTTAGATACCCATTGAGAGTAGTCAACTGGCTTGATGAATCCCACCTGGAGGAGCTTCATCACTTCTTCCTTCACCATGAGGGCCACCTTTGGATTCATGGGCCTTGAATTTTACTTAATCATTTTTGTATTTGGTTTGGTGACGAGATTGTGAACTGTAATATATGATACAATTCCTTTCATTTCTTTGTAATCAAATGCGAATGATTTTTGATGCTCCTTGAGAATGCGGGTATGTATTTAAACCTCCTAAGGAGTTAAAGTAGCTTCAAAATATTTGGTTCTTCCTCAGTCCTAATATTTATATCGATTATTCCCTTGATTAAGGAGGTGTTGCCTTCCCCAAATTCAGGTGGGGCTAGAGGCAACTTTAAATCCCCCTCTTCTCCTACCTCACAAATTTTGATTTCCCTCCCAAGGGAGGATTCCATCATGGGATTTATAAAATAATAAGAAGAGTGTGGAATTAGAGAAATATTAACCTCGTGATGTGTAATATGTAGCTCTGTGAGATCATTTAGATAATCTAGAGTTACTTTGTCAATGTCAATAGGATCTGTAATGATAGACTCGCTCTCAGTCTCCACGTATGTCAACATTGGAGTTATTAGTGTCTTACAAACCAAAGGTTCTACACGAACCAAGACCATGAAGTTTGAATCTTCTAACTCACTGCTTGGAGTAAAGTGAGAAGCAGATGTTACGATTGAGTCTGCAAGGAGATTCTGGTTTTGTGGAATTGCCTTGATTGATATAAAGTCAAACCTCTTAGTTAAATTCAGAACTATTGTTTTGTAAAGTTACAAATGCTCATCTCTAGTCTCATAAACTTTGGATACCTGGTTTGCAACTAGTTGTGAATCACCCAGCACCATAATATTAAGAGCACCCATTCTTTTGGCTATGATGAGACCAAGTAGAAGGGCTTCATATTCAGCCCCACTATTTGTGCACTCGAAGTTTAATTTAAAGGAAAAAGGTATAATCCTTACCTTAAGAGAGGTAAGAATCACACCTACCCTAGTGCCAAAATGTTATTTGGCTCCATTGAAATGGAGAGTCCAACAGTTACTTGGAAAAATGGACGTCGGATCATCTTTTGAATCTTTCTCCTTTACTTCAGTTACCTCAACCATACAAACCTCATTTGCTAGCAGAGAACTGAGTCCTAAGGTATGTCCCATGCCCATAGAGTTGAAAGGAAGGAGAATGGGTAAATATTTTCCAATAGCTCGACAATATTTGTTGTATTCACTAACGATATTGTGTCTACGATGAAGGTTTCATCTTTAACTGTCGAAATCCCTTCGATCAAACACGTGACTTCCAATTCCATTGTAGGAACCAGCTTTTCCTCTGGTACCGAGCTTGTAGGTTTATTTAAATGATTTGCAGGAAGCTCAAACTTAGAGTGGATGCCTAGCCTATTTTTCAAATTAGCTAGGTGTATGTCAAAGGGTTTTGGATCACCTATGCCACAAAGACATTCCCTAAATGTAGGAACCTAACTTCTTGAAATAGAGTGGAGGGAATCATCTTCATGCGATGAATCCAAGAAAGACCAAGGATCATATTATAGTTTGTTTCCTGATCTATAATATAAAACTTGGTTAGTATCGTCTTAGTTCCAAGGGTGACCAGAAAAAATATAGTTTCGATTGATTTTACTTTGAGGCTGTTGTAGCCCCTCAGCATATTTCATGTCGAAGAGAAATTGGTCTCTCCATACCCTAGTTTTTGAAGGAATGAGAAGGGGACTATGTTGACTACTGCCCCATCATCAATAATCACATGCTTTACATAGTTGTTGTAAATCAATACTTGTAAAAACAGCATTGGATCGCCTCTACGAACTATTTCAGCATCTATGGGCATCTTGATAATATCAAACACAAATCCAACATCTCTTTTAGGCTCTCCTGGACGATAGACATCAAAGTCCACGTGATTTATTTGTGCTTCTGGAGGAGGAGTGACATTATCCAAATGACCAAGACTCGTCGCTTCTAATAGAGTGGCCCTTTGTTGCAACCCTCAGAGGTTATTTGAGGAGTCCAACATGGAAATCCTGCTATGAACTTTTTCGCTAAGTTTTTCCACCCCTCAATTGGTAGTATTCTCCTAGTTGGCTTGCTTAGGGGTATCACTGATTGTCATCTGATGGAGTCAGGTACATCACCTTCTCCTAAGCAACCTATCAAAATCTCTAATTCTAGTGTTATGCGTTAATTTGTGGTTCAGTGTCCAACTCCTAGCATATCGTTCTAAATAATCCTCATCTAGATGTAGGATTTAAAGGTCTGATTGCCATGCTAATGGGCTGTCGATGACAATACCCGAGGAGATCGAAACTCATGGGTCACCTAGTGACAATTCATGTTATTTCGAACCATTGGGATATAATCTACCATCTTGAAGATAGTGTCTGGACGAGGACTTGGTCAAGTATACTCAGTAGTATGTTACAGAGGAACCATACCATTGGTTCCCTGAAGTAGATGGTTTTGACTGGGATGCTAGTGGGTTGTCCACCCCACATGTCAAAAGTGAAGGTGATTGTCTGTGGTCATACTTGATTAGTACGTTGTAAAAGTTTGTTACATATCAAAAGCATGTTAGTAAATTCATGCATGTGAACCCGAGTTGAAACTTGAACATAAATTCAGGATCGTAATCTCGAATGACCTTTAGTTTGTACCTTGTTGATGGACGAAGAATTATGCATAAATGTTTAGATGAATGATCTCTTCATGTCAGGTTCACCAATTTGTAGGAAAAAAAATGCAACACTTGGTTTTGACCTTGGTTTGGACACCCGAACTCTCAGGTATTGGTCAGGGCCTTGAGACTGTACTGGTCTTACTTAATGAATGTGATTATTGTTCTTGTTGTTAACGGTTAAAATCCACAGCATTGACTGAGGGCGAGAAGTAATTGTTTTTTTTATTGTTGTCATTTTTATTATGGATCTGTGATTCTAGTGAAAAGTAATGGGATCATCCTAACTTAACAGTAGGCGTGATTAGGTTGTTTCGTCACTCCATCCGTCGTTACTCCATGAATGTCACCCCTCAAGGTATTTTTTGATAACGTAGCATCAAATTCTGTTATTCCTAAGCAACTGGGGTTTATATTGATTCATGGGTGACAAAAAATCTATTAGCTTTGTCTGGGGTATAACCACTATCAATGGCTTCTTTGGTTAACTCTCCTGTCCAAGAAGAAAACCTCTAGCAAGTCTTTAAAAATCCTTAGCAAAAAATTGCAAAAGCTCAAGCTTTGGCTCCCTAATGAGATAGTGGAGGAAAAATTGGCTAAGTTTCATTTGATCCATAGGTAGAGTCCTTACACAGGAGTAGTTGGGACTTGCTGCCACCTTTAAATGAAGTCGGCTGAAAATCTCGCCAGGCGGTCTTGCACAGCATATAAAGGACAGTTCCCTGACGTCCGGGACGCAAAAAGCTCGAACCGGCCGAAAAGATTGGAATAAAATTAGACTATGAGTGCTATTTTAGCGCAGTGTATGGGACATCCTCTAATATCCTAAAGGTACGCAATTAAGACGTGATACCGGCTGAAAATCTGAGGGGAAAAATTTTGGGACATCCGCGGCCAAAGGTACGCATCTGGGGACGTGGAGGTTGACGCAAAAATCCTTGATGCCGGCATTAGAGATCAAAATCCCCTGTCAAGTTTCGGGACATCTGGGACAAAAGTACTTAGGAGCAAGACTATCTGAACCGGCCGAATTCGAGGGGAAACATGAGACTATTCATCCATACGTCCCCCAGTTGTGTGTGACATCTAGGCCATTAAAGATACATTTTGGGGACGTGAGAAATCTGAAGCGGTTGCTAAAATGGGAAAACGATAGACATTTTTCAACGTGTATGACATCCCGTGAAACTGTCCATAACAACCTAGGTAACTATAAATGACTCCGAGCTCTGGATATTTCACAATACATGTGGACTTTCTGGAACGAGCACGATGTACCTTGATATGCCATCAAAGGCACGAATCCAAGGATTTCTTGTTTTTAATGAGGGTAGATGATATTTAAATAAAAGACACATATTCGGCTCCAGTGCAGTGTAATGCTCATATCCCGTCAAATGATCTTGAAAACCCTGCCAGACCCAAAATAGCTACCCATCACTCAGTAAGGCCATAGACTATTGCAGGGTTTCTCAGTACTCAAATCACACAAGAGGATTCTGTGTACCGTTGGTATTTTTCCGTAATTTCGTGGCTAGGGAGAAGTTTTTTTCGATCCCTACGTATAAATTATAAATATCTAGATTTGGTGAGATATTGATCCTTGATATTTGTATACCAAACGTGGGCCGAGTTCATAACAGTCGTTTCATTTGGTGGTTGGTGAGTGCAATTAAGAGGCATAGGTCATCATTCTTTCTCTGCTGCAACACCTAGGACAGGTATGTTGAGGAGCCTATGGTTTCAAGTAATATATAATATTTTTACTCCATTTAATGCCACCCCTCATTGGCAAGTGGTCTTGGAAGGATAGATTTCGGGATTTCCATTATTCCCTTCTCTTTGGAGTAGAACATCACCTTTTTCTTATAACCTATTGGAGTGTTGGGATCATTGTTATGGAAGAGGGAGTTTTCACTCCTAGCAAAGCTTTGTCAAATATTACTCATGTGAAGCCAATGTGCTACAGGCCCTTGTATATGGACTCCTTGCATGGTGATCCAGGCCGTTATCTTGTAATAGATACCTGAGGAGATGTGAAATATCATGATGCTAATAAAATATCATGTTGTGTGGACTATGATCTGTCCCCTGACTGATAGGTTTTCTTGCACTTATTCTTGCCCCTTTAATATGTATCTAGTAACCAATATTGTGTTCCCTGAATTATTATGTTCTTTCAGGGATCCGATTATCGGTTGTGTACCCACGTTGGAATAGTCGAATGTGAATGCATTTTGCTAGACTTTATTGGTAGTTGAACATGTCAATCACCTCTTCTAGGATGTGTCACTTTGCCTCTATCATTTCACGACATATTGGAGGACTACTAAGAACACCCATCGAATTTCTGGTGTATCACCGCTTTAGTAGTAGGATTTCATTTTATGACTAGTTCTCTCTCATCAAGGTCACCAATTTGTACGACAGATTTAGATTAGAATACGTTACCTTCTTCACACCTGCAACCTCTAGAGGTAGATTCCGTGGCATGTCGGTTTAGGATGCAATGTGAATTTGAGCTGTTCTGATGGAGGTCTATCTCAAGTAGGCAAGTCCCACAACTGGAGATACGTACCCATGTTGGGATCCAATCATACTGTGAGTTCAAGTATATGCACTTGTATAAACATGAAGGGGTGCTATGATTCAGTCGATAACACTGATATAATAGCCACTCAAAGACTCCAATCAATGTCGAGATCTGCTGAGATTTTTTTTTTTTGTTTTTGAACATGTAGAAAATGACCTGCAGGAACCTCGTATAGATTTATAGACAAGGTCATGGAAGTAAGAACAAGAGGCACGGTATAGCCACAGGGAATTTACAGGGAATTTTTTTGGTCTAGTCCAAAAATTCTTAGCTTGATTAGTTTGTTATGATCTCAGTAAGGAAAGTTGTGCAATAATTATCTTGGTGGAAGTGGTTAAGATTTGAATACTAATGTACGTAAACTAGTGTCAATGTCTAACTGATTAGTAGGTCCGTTGGGTTGTGGGACTTGAGGATCACAACCAAAGACTTGTGGAGGCTTTGACCCTTGTATGGTCATGCACATAATCAAACCCTGTTGCCAGGGTCAGTCCAATAGTCGTAATCTATATTAGCAGTGATGTTTAGCATATTTAGTTGCTCTATTTTCTCAGCAAAAATTTTAGGTGTGCATAATACTATCAAACATAAGCTGGTGTCAATGTCAGTTATCAATTCTAGCTCATTGGGTTGTGGGACCAAGGGATCACAACTACATGTATTTTTCTATTGTGGACCATTGATGGTCATACAGAATGAAATAAAATGGTTTTTGATAATAAAAAAAATTACTGAAGGAAATCTAATCTAAGTTTTTGGATTTTTCACAATATTTCAGATCAAAGCAATAAAGGAAAACTAATCTACCAAAATTAATCTTTTTGTTATTTTCTAATTTTTAAGCAATGTGTTCTAATCTAATAAATAATTTAAAGACAAGTAAGCAACTAGACATGTAGATGGTTACTTGTGCAAATGTGTGAATCTAGTCTAAAACGAATAACCTAATCCAATCAAAAACCCTTTAAACCCTACTTCAGAGGTGAAGAACAAATCATGACCCTGAAAGGGGCTATCATTCCCCCACAACTTACCTGGTAACATTAAAGATGTAAACTTAGTAATGATTTGATCTACTTGTGATTGTCTACTCTATTATAAATGAATTATTTTCTACTCTATTTGATATTTAATTAAAACTAGTGATTTGAATTTGACAATTTAACAAATAAAGAAAACAAACACATGCAATTCCAACCTAGACAAGCAAGAGCTTTAGAAAATCTGGTTATATCTGTATTTTTCCCCTCAATATGTTCCTTTCTTTCTCTGAGTGTTCATGTGAGTCCAGGGGATTGGGTATGCAATAACAACATGAGGAGGATGGCATTTGAGCAATGGAAGCTTCATGGCAATCTAGATACAATACAAGTAGAAGAGAGATAACACAAGAGATCAGATCTTGGCTATTCAATTCCTAGCAAGATCATAGCATAAATACAATGCAAGATACACAAAAACTTCTCAAGCCTTTTTCTTGAATACAAATATGGAATATATAGGAATTGATGATGGGAGGTGCCTTCATGCACAAGGAGATAAGAAGCAGTTCTAACTAATTAAATCTATTTAAAAATAGAAGGAGAAAGGAGAACCAAGAAATCAAAGCTAATTTTAGACAATTTGGCTCACAGATGCATGTTAAAAGTGAAATTAAGTGAACCTCCACATGTTAAAACATGCATGACAGAATCTGGAAAAAGTGGGTAGGACTACTACCCTGCACATGGTGGCAGTTTCATGATCATTGCCCTATTTTGGGTGGTGGTTTCAGAACCATCATCCAGGCATGGTGAGAGTCCTGGCACTAAAGGCCAAAACATGCGCAAAAAGAGGCAGAAAGTTGGAAAAAGCATGGGAAGGCTAAGTAAAGATGTCTAGGTAAAAAATATACAATGTGAATGGTCTTTGGAGCTTGAACACCTTATTGAAAGAACCTAAATCATCATTAGTGACTTTTTAAGCCTTTTTTCGACAATGTAGCACATGCAATTTTGGTTGCGTAAAATACCCGAACAAAGGGTGTGACTATGATCCCTGATACTTTTGACTATGCAAAAGTTAGGGTGAGAGGACCCGAGAGTGTGGTCAGGGGAATACGGAGGTTGGGGGATGGATTTGGGATGATAGTCCAAAGACTCCAAAAAAAGGATAGATCAAGACCAGATGTAACCATTAAATACAACGCTCTCTCGAAAGAGTGGTCACTAAACCTTATAGACACCCAAGGACCTGACACGAACCGGAAAGGGAAAGTGCTAGTATGACCCGAGACTTTGTCCCAAAGTTTAATGTGCTAATTATGTGTGATCCGATAGTGAGGGACTTTGGATCAAAGGTGAGAACAATCAAGATATATCGAATAAATAATATGTTCTCCAAGGTAGGTCAATTTGATATGAACAAGGCAATTTAGGACCCACAAAAAGAGTTAAGGTTTTATTGAAAAGTTACTTTGGATTTTTAGTAAGGATGAAGGGGGTATCGATAGAAATGTAGGAAAGAAATGGAAAGATCCATGAAGAGAAATGGGGGAAAATAGAGAGAAAAAAAGGCCAATTGTAATCTATTCCTATCACTACATGAATGCTAGCGAGGGAAATAGATGCGCTCCTTGTATGGAAATGTTTCTACAAGGAAAGCTCTAAGAAAATCAATATCTAAATTCATAACAATCCATCTTAGTACACCTAAGGAAGGATCATCTCATGCGAGATCATACTAAATAGTCTTGATCATGGGACCCCCAAGAAATTACAAGTCATACCCCTAAATCCTACCTAGTCCGCAGGGATATTTTTACAGGCTTCATAAGTGAGGCTTTAAGGTACCCCCAGAAAATAAAAAATACTTACACCCTTCCTAGATGAGATCTA
This sequence comes from Taxus chinensis, assembly GCA_019776745.2. Taxonomy (NCBI): domain Eukaryota; kingdom Viridiplantae; phylum Streptophyta; class Pinopsida; order Cupressales; family Taxaceae; genus Taxus; species Taxus chinensis. The sequence goes on from CM034154.1 coordinate 512,937,009, forward strand.
AACAAGTGTAGGATATGTTCAAAATCGAATTACAACCATGATTCACATAGAATTATAACAAAATACACATACCACTCCCACCTAATCATCATTTTGTGACAAAACAAATAAATGTCATGAATCCAGACAAATTCATCAAATAAAAACCATTAAACTTAGGGAAAGCCAAGGGAAACATATATTAATGCTCTCAAATCCCATTCATGACTATACATATGTAATCGTCTTAACACAAATCCCTGATAATTGGGTCATACAGAGGAAAACATTCATCATGATATAATATTTTCCTCCATTTTGCAATGTCTCTTCAAATTCCCACCAGAATATTTCCCAAAGAAAAACCCTCTTCTCCCAAAAAAAAAATATCCTTGTTGCTTCTTATATATCACCCTATCATTTTAGGGTTTTAGAGCATATTCCTCAGATATTCAAACAAATTGTCATTACCCTCAACTGTTTGGGGCCACCATGAAACTATAAATGATTATTCACAAATCACCAAAAATTTTGCCAACTACCACCATGTATTACATATGTCATTAATGACACAGCCAGACATTTTCCAAGTCATATCACATTTATCATTTAAAATTTTCCACATGTGTACAATCATGATGTGGCTAGAAAGGTTAATGTGACAAGACATTCTTGAATTGTGTGGGCAATCAATCCTTTTCTGATGACACATTCCCCATAAACAATTTATGTTTATTTAAGCTCCACACATACCTAAAATTGAAATTTGATATGGCATTAATAATGAAATGATTTTCCTTTCTACGTTAATTCCGTCACCATGCCTATTTAAGTGGTCTATCAGCTATTTCCATTCCATCACCTATCCTTTTAAGATTTTTCTATAGAATTTTCAAAACCACTTCCTCTCATGTCATCCCCTTTCACTGCAATATTCCAAGAATGTAGCGCCCCGCCTCAGGACACCAGAAAATAGACTAAAAAGTTGGTAAAAAAAATTTTTGAAGGTAACTAATGGCTTTTTCCTCACCGTTCTCATAAGAAAAATAATTAAATTCTTAACAATATCCTTTTTAACCGAATTGCTAAAACATTATTTCTAATTAATCTTAATTATTTATCTTATATTAAATTTACACACTTTTAATATCTATCTCTCTTAATAAAATTTTTGCCACAAGAAAAATAACTACTCGTTCTTAAATAAATTTAATTCCCCATTTAATATATTTACCCACTTTCCCCCTTTTAAGATTAACATACCATTCCCACCAAAGACCCATGACTTAAAAAGAGGAGGGTGTTATTTGAACCCTCGGATTAACTCATCCTCAGCCTTTGATCTCCTTTTTTGTATGAAATAAACAAATACATATACATATACATATATATATATATATATATATATATATATATATATATATATATATATATATATATATATATATATATATATATACATATACATACACACACACACACACACACACACACACACACACACACACACACACACACACACACACACACTTACTTTTTTTTTTGTAAGCGAAGGGGGGGTAGACCTGTGGATGGCTGTGTGAGGGGAAACATGGAGGAGGGTGCTAACATGGAAAGAGGTAGCGGCAGGTTGGAGCAGGCAGAGGGCGACAACGGGACAGGGTTGGGGTGCTAGTGGGAGGTCGGGGGAGCATGTCGCGGCGACAGGGGCAGGGAGATGGTGCTATGCGGGGGGTGGGGGGTAGATGGGGGTGAGAAGGGGGGAGGTTGCGCCAGGTTGGGGAGCTATGTAGGGTTAGGCAACAACAATGGAGGTCGCATGGGGGGTTTAGGGGCGGCAAATATAATATATATATATATGTTATATTTTAAAATTATAGGAATAATATTATACATATAATGTATATGCCATTATACACAAATAAATCTGGAAAATAGATTTATATTAATATAACAATTTAATTATGACTTAAAACTTAACTAAAATGTAGTTGCCTTTTAAAACAAAACTACATTAGATAAATGTTGATTATACTTATTTTTGTATATAATGATAAAGATTGTTTATTGCGGCATTGTAAAGTATAGATTTCTAAAGTCCCATTCTAGTCTCAAACTTTTCAAAACTTGTAAAAAGAAATAAGGGTATTTTCAAGAATGCTTTAAATCTCACATTTATGCAATTCCTCAATATTTTTCAAAGATAAAATCTACAACAATAAAAAAAATGAACTTTCCTATGATTTGTTTCTTTTTTTTTTTAGCAAATTCCGTAGATTTTCAAGATTTCATTTAAGGAAAAGGCTTACTTTCTTTACACTACCCTCTACTTCAAAAATATATTCAAATCAATATTTATTAAAGGAGTGTAATTATCTTCTATTGAAACATTTTAAATGAGTAAAAATATCTTACAAAACTCTTTTGTAACATCCCTCAATACCTCATATTACATACATGCTAAATACACAAGATGACAATCCAACAACTTCCTTTCCAAGGTTGAAAGAAAGTCTTCAAATAAAATGGACTACTAATCTTACAAGTGATTCCAAATCACAAAGAGGATACTTTACAAAACAAGAAACCCTTCAAATAGCCATATCTTAGAGTCACAAAGAGAGAAATTCCAACAAAGTGAAGGAGACAATGAGCACCAAGATGACAAGAGACTCCGAGCTCGAGATACAATCTTCATGCCTTCAAGAAAACCCCAAGGAGAAAATCTTGTTTTTTTTCCACCCAACCATAGGCATCATTACATGCCTTTCCCAAGGTTGGGATGCATGCTAGCCTCCCCCAAGCCCATGGGAAATAGGACAACTAACCACAACTTGCACAAGAGTGAGGTGAACAATCAATAATACATCCACACAAAAATAGGAAAAAAATCCAAGACAAGACTCTAAATTTTACAAGGTGAAAAAGAGGAGAACCCAAGTTCTATCTCTAAAACAATATGGGGAAGAGAGGAGAGGAGTTCTCCAAAATTTGTAACCAAGATTATAGGCACAATAACAAGACCTCCATACCCTCCTTGATGCTCCTATTTCATTTAAATCCTCCTTATTCCTCCACCCTTTCTGCAAGTTCTTCTTGGAAGGATTTTCAAACCCCAAAGGGGTTTCCTTGCCAAGAATGGGGAAGGAGATTCAAGCCAAATGAATCAACTTTCCCCACCTCAAACCATTTGAGGGGAGTACACTAAAATCCTACAAGGCTTGCCCATCAAGCCTATGAGGATTGAGAGGGAAGAAAATCTCTCTCTCTTCCCCCAAAAACTCCAAAACTCCATCATACCATATGATGGATGGAGTAAAATCAAGATAACAATAACATACAAAATCTCCATGCATACAACAAGCATATTTCCAAGTAAACAAATTTAATATTTATCATGACTATAACACATAGCAATAAAGCTAAAGAAGCCTACCTCAAGGGAAGGCTCTCCAAAAAGCTTTCCAACTTCAATCTTTTCCACTTCTTGACCCAAACAAACTCTAGCTCCAAATCAACAAGTCTCCAAGCAAAAGCTCCAAAAAAAAAAGTTATCTTATTTTCCCATGAGGGGGAATTTGAAGAGGAGCAAGCAAAAATCGTCACAAATGAGAGGGTGACATGTGCCACCCCTCTCTTCCTTCATTGTCAAAAATGCCAAAGACAAAAGAAAGAATGGATAACATGAATTTTAGCCCTCTTCTCCCAAATTACCCAAATTGATTACAAAACAAACAAGTGCAACTTTTAACAAAGCACACTTATCCAAAACCCTTACATGGATGTGACCAAAGGGGAGGGAAAAGGGGAGGGAAACTCCTTCTATGCCTTGGAAATAAGCCCCCCTACTTATTAGGTAGGGTCCAAGGGCCCATTTTTATGATAAGGGAACCCCTAAACTAAAAAGAGGTCCCTAAAAATGCCTAAAATAACCCAATTTCGGGTTTGACATTTTTGGCACAAGGGTAGAGGGTGTGGGGACCACCCAAGGGTTCACATGTGACCCTAAACCCTCAAAATTAATTACATCATTAATCTAAATCAAAACTTAATGCAAGTGGGGTCATTAATTCCTCAAAACAAGTTTACAACACAAACTAACCACCCTAAGTAAAATTAATAATTACAAGACCTAATACATTACAAATGAGGGTCACCCATGGTGCCCAAAACAATAATTCTAATGCTAAGGCCTCAAGCAATAAACATGGCTAGGGCTTAGCCCGTGGGTTGCTTGTGCAAAGTTGTGTAGCTGGCCTGAATCACACGTTCTCCTGTAAACCTGTCACCTACACACTCATTGCACACATTAGCCGCACCTGTCTGATAAAATATAAGTTAACTATTTAGTAAGATATTAATGAGTTCAAAACTAACATATCATCCTACTGGAATCAAAGTGCGACATCGTACACAATTAGACTCAATTCACCAACAGTTAGACATATAACCATAAAATCCCAACATGCAACAACTTAAGTATCCATCAATATAATTATGTTCCAAAAACACATCATATCCATTAGTATCCATGACATCATATGATAATATGACAACATAGAAATTAAGCTAAATTGGCGCCATACGCCTAAATGTCCATACATGTCTAATAAGATCAAATCTCTAAATATAATGTCCAAAATATAACGAATCTCTGTCAAAACATGTCTATGAGTAATGAGAAATAAGTAACTAAGATATAAAAATGTGGGCACTACATCCCCCTCTACTAAAATTAAACTTCCTCCTAGAAGTCACTGAAAGATATAGGAATATTTGGCCCTCAAATGTGTCGCATCATCCCAGGTAGCTGATGTCTCATCATATCGGTCCCACTGTACTCTAACCTAGTCCAAGTCTTGACCCCGAAGGGCCAACCTCCTGTTCTCCACTATGAGTACGGTCTCCAGTCTCCACTATCCTCTATCCTCTACCTGTAACGCCGACCAATCCAAAACATGAGAAACATCTAGTACATATCTACGTAGTACAAAAACATGAAATACATCGTGGGCCCATGAAAGGTGTGGTGGCAAAGCTAGGCGATAGGCAACCAGACCAATGACCTCTAAAATATCAAAAGGCCCCAAAAAACGAGGCGATAGCTTAGAACCCTTTCCATAATGGATTGGACTCTTATGTGGGTGAACTCTCAAGAAGAATTTGTCACCCACTGAGAAGTGATGATCAATCCTCTTGGTGTCTGCATATGCCTTCTGGCATGCTCTAGCCTGCTCAAGATGCAGTCTAATCAGCACAACTTGTTTCTCTAAATCCTGTATGTAAGCTGGTCCTAGAATAATCATGTCATCTAGTCTTTCCCAACTCAAAGGTGTCCTGCACGGTCATCCATAAAAAGCCTGGTAAGGAGCCATACTAATGGAACTATGATAGCTATTGTTTTAAGAAAACTCAACTAAATGCAAATAATCTTCCCATTTCTTTTGTTGGTCCATCACATACATCCTCAACATGTCCTCCAATACCTGATTAACTCTCTCTCTCTATCCATCTGTCTCTGGATGATAAGTTGAACTGAAATTAATCTAAGTTCCCAGAGCAGTCTGAAAGGAAGTCCAGAAAACTGAAGTGTAGATGGTATCCCTGTCATTGATGATGGTCTTCAGAATCCCATGCAACCTAACAATGTCCTCCATAAATAATTTGGTGATGGCCTATGCATTATAGGTGACCTTGGTTGGCGAAAAGTGTGTAACCTTGGTCAACTTATCCACGGTGACCATAATGGCATCATGACGATAAGAAGACATAGGAAGTCCGAAAAAGAAATCCATGGAGATCACATCCCATTTCCACTCGGGAATATCATGAGGATGTAAGAGTCCTGCAGGATGAGAATGCTCTGCCTTGTCCCTCTGACACTAAAGGCATCGTGCAACAGAATCTGCTATGTCTCGTCGAAGACCAGGCCAATAATATAACTCCCTTAGATCACTGTGCATTTTCTTTACCCCTAGATGTGTTACATATGGGGCTTGATGAGCCTCTGTGAGGATTAAGCTACGTAGATCACCGGCCTTAAGCATGTAGATGCGCCTATGGAATCAAAGTAAACCATCCGTCTCTAACACACACCCAAAATATCTTCCCTCTAATGAACCCTATGACTCCAAAATCTGTCTAGCTCCCTCATAAAACCTATCCTCTGGAAGGTGCTCAAGAATCCTGCCTCTCAAATCTGACTAAAGTGTCAAAGAAGAAAACACATGTCATCATCTACTAAGTGCATCTATAACAACATTTTCCTTTCCTTTGATATACTGCACCTCCATGTCATACTCGCATAGGAACTCCATCCAATGCCTTTGACGAGCATTGAGGTTTGGCTGTGAGAAGATATACTGCAAACTATGATGATCTGTCCTCAAAATGAAAGTTCTACCCAAAAGGAAGTGTCACCAATACACTAGTGCATGGAAAACTGCTGCAAGCTCCAAGTCATGAGTAGGGTAATTAATCTCATAGTCTTTGAGCTTATGAGACTCAAATGCAATAACCCGATGCTCCTACATAAGAACTACTCCCAAACCCTCCAGTGATGCATGAGTACAAACAACAAAATCATCCAATAAGGTGCCCTAGAAACTGGTACAGATCCAGGTACTAAATCAATGGTGAAATCTACCTCCCTGCGGGGTGGTAACCCTGGAAGCTCACCTAGAAACACATCTGCATACTCCCTCAAAACTACATGATCATCTAAGGGTGAATGTTCTGGAATGCTCTCTAATCGATCACTGATGGTGATAGTAAAAAACTGACATCCCTTACACATGCTTCGTTTGAGTTGCTTAGCCAAGATCATGTGTAAGGACATAGGGCTCGGTACCCCTGAAATCATAACTGAACTACCAAGATCATCCTAACACTCAATGACCTTATTTCTGTAATCCACCTTAGCTGGATGAGCCTCGAGCCAATCCATACCCAAAACTACCTGATAGGATCCTAGAGGGATAACTCGGAGGCCAAGTGTAGTGGAGAAGGCTTCTAAATCAAGTACGCAACTCTCCACATATGAGTCCACGATGAGTTTTTCCCTAGAGGCCAACTCAACCTGCCACCTATCTGGTTGCCTAGCCACCACTAGCCCACACTGGTCCACTATAGAAGGTGATATAAAAGAATCTGAAGCACTTGAATCAAAAAATTACAAAGACAGAAATACCCCTAATAATACCTATCATCTCAATGACTATGGCCTAGTGCTCAGCCTAACAGTTTTCAACCACTACATATACATGATGGGTGCATCCCATGTCACACACCATCTACTCAGATCTAGCGGCTCTCTGTGCATCCATGGTATTGGGTTTGTACAGGAACATACGCACATAATGATCAGGAGATCCACAAATGAAACATCCTCCTGTACCCCTATGAGATGGGGTCCCTCCTGTACTTTGGTGTACTGATCCTACCGGTCCAACCCTAGTAGAGTGTTGCATGTGAGATGCCTATGCCTACTAAGTACCCTGCCTCCTATCCCTGGCTCCACTAAAACTACCCCTATAACCACCTCTCTGAAAACCCTATGTCTATCTAGCCCCCTACTGTGGGTGGCCCTGCTGCTGTGTCTGTCACTGAGGGTGCAGTGGAGCCCTCATGGCTGCTGGTGGAGGCCATAATCCTCCTCTAGGGGGTGGTGTCGTACCCCATGACCTCTGACTCTAAAAGGCCTGAATCCTTTCTTAAAACTTACTCTTGTTTCTATCTCAATGCTCCTGTGTGTTTTTCTTGTTCTCCTCAGCTAAGTAGGCCTTCTCAACGGCCTTCTCAAGTGTGAGAGGAGATAACATCCTAACTACTCCTGCTATATCTGCATTAAGGCCTCGAATAAACCTTTTAACCTATAATTTCTCATCTTGAAGGTAGTCCACATACTACAGAAGATCCATGAACCTGCTCTCATACTATGCTACTATGCTAGATCCCTGTCGTAAGTTGTGAAACTAATCGATCCTCTTCTGTACGAAATGCTCTGATATATAATGAGCCCTAAAATGCTCCTTGAACATCTCCCAGGTCACTATCTCTTGAGTAAGATGGAGCTTCCGCTCCTCATTCTTCCACCAAATGCCTACTGTGTCTCGGAGGAGGTGTATGGTGAACCTTGCCTTGACGTTTCTCTCGTAAGAGTGTAAGCCAAAGCAACTATCCAAGCTAAGGAGCCATGACTTATCCCCAAAGCCATTAGTAGAGCCGATGTAGGTGGGTGGCTGCAAGTGAAGAAGATCCCTGATCACACTGCCTGTATCTCAATCCTGGCGATGTAGTCCAACAGGTGAAAGGGGTCACCTATCCCCAAATGGTCCCTCGAGGCTATGTGAGTGGCTACAACAGAATGAGGCTACCCTCTCGTGATGAATGGAAGGGCTACATGACCTCTCCCACCTAGGTGGATCATGCTCTAGTGGCTCTGAATGCGCATCCTTGCCTATCGGCTCCTCATCTCCTAAAGGTATCTCCTCTCTCACCTCCTGCGGTGCTGGAAGACGCTGCTCCACAACGCCTATCAGTTGCTACATGACCTCTAATATCTGAGGCCCAAATTTGGGTGTCAACGGCTCCCACATAGGTGCACTACACACCAAGCCTCTAGCTAATCATCCCCTCTTGGGTGCCATCCTATACACGAGGTGGGCGAAGAGGTTATTAAATGGTTGTGGAAAATGTTTAGTTATTTTTTTTATTTATTTATTTTTAATGTTATCACCAATGTTGTTAACCGGTTGATTGATTACCCAGAGGGACCGCGTGTGTAAACCTCGCTTTGATATCAAATGTCATGCCCCGCCTCGGGACAACGAAATCAAAACCAAATAGTTTCTAACAATTTGGGATAAATTTGTTTTAAAAAAGTAGCGAACCTAATACGTATGTGATTTAACTCTTTCATTGTTAACACTCTAATTCTTATTATGTTATATTAAACCCTGTATGGTTTCTTCAAAATCTTAATTTAGGTCCTTAGACTTCTGTTACAAGTTACACACATTTATTATCTATCTCATTTAGACTTACTAATTTTCAACCAAGTTAAATCCACTACATCATTCCTAATTATATTAGTAATTCTCTTTTTGTTTAATAGCTTACACACACCTCCTCGTTTTAATTTTATTTTCCCCAAACCCATTTAAAAATATCTCTAAATGACTATAATAAAAAAGCTCTCGACTCAAAGTGGCTCATTTAGATCTAATCTAGGATCAAACCTAATCCTCAGACCCTTGATTTCTTCTTTTTACCCTAAATTTTTCCCTAACATTCTTTATCCTTTTCTTTTCCCTTCATTCTGAATATCCATATTATTTTCTCTCTCATTTCTTATCATTCCTTTTTTCTCCTATCTGCAGGTTTGAGGAGGAACTATGGAATTAGATTGATTCTTACATTGTATTGTTTGCATGGATTCATCTAAGGAGAACAACCTTAAGGACAGTCTTTTTTTTCTTGTTTAATACATATATTTATTTACTTGGATTTTATTTGAGAAATTTTTGCAAGAGAATGTTTCTTTTCCTGAAGGAGGCTGCGTGATCCACATGGGATATTCTTTTTTTTAAGGGAAAAGGCAAGTGGCAGATATGGATTTACACGGTAGATGGCGGTGGGAAGGGCCACAGAAGTGATGGCTGCGAAGGTGGTAGTGGTGCTGCGTTGGGGAGCAGTGTGCAACGAAGGTCGTGGTGGTGAGTGGCTATGTAGAGGCAGGCAGCGGGGTGGAGAAGGGCTACAGAGTTGCACACACGGAGAGGCTGCAGTGGGGCAGAAGGATGCTGCGGCAGCAACAGCACAGGTGGCAGGTGTGGGGATAGGCACGACAATGGGCGTTCGTGGGGTGCATATGGATGGGGGGAGGGGTTTGAGCCCTCCCCCAAACAACAACAACATAAAAAAAAATCTCTTTATATATATATATTTTAAAATCTTTTTACTATAACAGATACTATTTTTTTTAAATATTTGTTTTAACATATATGTGACATTTATGCTATATATATATAAATAAAATAAGCCCATAATTTACTTATTTCAACATTTATTCACTAGCATACAAAAAAATAAGTTTTAATAGCATTTGTGTGATAATGATTTATTATTATATCCATTTCACTTGAAATGAAAATATTAGGAGAGATAACAACAAATCGTGTTTTATTCCAGATTAATATTTCACAAAAGAAAATAAGATTGGATAGCAGTATCTTTACTTTTCAACCAAATGGTATCTTAAGGATTCATACAATATATGCATATCTCAAGCATTATGAGGCTAAGGAATATACAAGTTGCAAAGATAACCATATTATTCGATAATTCCATCTTTCCTAGATATTTATCCCAAAATCTACTCTATTTCAAGTGAAATGAGGAAGAGAGTGAAGTGTGATAGTCCACATTCTCTTACAGAAGCTTGTGGTATGTTATACAATTTGAAATTTTTCCACATGGCTTCAAGCACTGATTATATCTACTAAAAAACAAGCCATTACAATCTTACATGTGAAAGGAACTCAAAGAGTCTTAATACAAGTCTCTTACAAGCATTAATGATGACAAGGCAAACAATACAAGAGGTGATACTTTCTTTTCAAAGACAATGCTAAAAGATGATTTCAGATTTTGTAATCAAGTAAAACCTTTCCAACAAGTAATACTATTTCCTTTGTACACAACACTTCCACTTCAATAGATATTCAAATCAATGCTCTATTAAAGGAATGTAACTATTTTCTATCCAATGCATCTTGAAGAAGTATAAACATATTAAGAAGACTTTATTTGTAACATTCTTCAATACAACATATTTCAAACAGGTTTGAACTTTTCATAAAATGGCACAAGCCTAGTTGTACATCCCCATCCCAAGTATTCAAAGGAAAAACAATGCAAGGTAGCATGCAAATATTGAGGGTAGATCCTATCAACAAAAGGGATGCTAGTTCACATATACCTCCAGTGATACAAAGAGGTAATGTTTTACACACAAGAGAAGCTTCCACAATCCATTCTTTTCAAGATGCCAAAGGAGCTCCAACTACCACCCAAATTTCATCATGAGATCCAACTTGCATATGCCTTCAAGGAATCCATGCAAGGAGAAGAAGCTCTTATTTGCCACCCAACCATAGGCATCATTACATGACTTTCCCAAAATTGGGATGCATGCTAGCCTTCGCCAAGCCCATGGGAAAGAGAACAACTAACCACAACTTGCAAAAAATGTGAGGTGAATAACCAATAATAAATCCACACAAAAATAAGACAAATATCCAAGACAAGACTCCAAATTGTTCAAGGTGAAAAAGAGGAGAACCCAATTTCTACCTCTAAAACAAATGGGGAAGAGAGGAGATGAGTTCTCCAAGAGTTATAGTCAATAATATAAGCACAATACCAAGATCTCCATACCCTCCTTATTTAATCCTATTTCATTTAAAACCCTCCTTATTCCTCCACCCTTTCTCCAAGTCCTTCTTGGAAGGATTTTCAAACCCCAAAGGGGTTTCCTTACCAAGAATGGGGAAGGAGATTCAAGCTCAAATGAATCAACTTCCCCACCTCAAGCCATTTGAGGGGAGTCACTAAAACCCTACAAGGCTTATCCATCAAGCCTTGAGGATTGAGAGGGAAGAATCCCTCTCTCTTCCCCCACAAACTCCAAAACTCCATCATGCCATATGATGGAGGGAGGAAAACAAGCAAACAATAACCAAAATCCACATGCAACAAACATATTTTCAAGTAAACAATCTAACAACTAATATGAATACAACACATAGCAATAAGACATAAGAGCCTACCTCAAAGAAATCTCTCCAAAAAGCTTTCCAACTTCAACTTCTCCACTCCTTGACCCAAGCAAATCTCTAGCTCCAAATCACCCAAGCATCCAAGCAAAAGCTCCAAAAAAAAGTCTCTTATTTTCCCATGAGGGGGAATTTGAAGAGGAGCAAGCAAAAATCCTCACAAATGAGGGGGTGACATGTGTCACCCCTCTCCTCCTTCAAGGTCAAAGATGCCAAAACAAAAGAGAGAAAGGGAAAAAATGTCTTTTGCCCTCTTCTCCCAAATTACTCAAAATGATAACAAGACAAACAAGTGAAACTTTTAAAAAGCACTCTAATCCACACCCCTTACATGGATGTGACCAAAAAAGAGGCAAAAAGGGAGGGAAAACTCCCTCTAGCCTTGGAAATAAGCCCCCTACCTATTAGGTAGGGTCCCAAGGGCTCATTTTTATGTTAAGGGAACTCCCAAACTAAAAAGGGGTCCCTAAAAAAATGCCCAAAATAACCCTAATTTCGGGTTTTGCTTTTTTTGGCACAAGGGTTAGAGGGGTGTGGGGACCACCCAAGGGTTCACATGTGACCCTAAACCCTTTTGATTAAGTGACATCATTAAACAAAATCAAAATTTTAATATAAGTGGGGCCATTAATTCCCCAAAACAAGTTTACAACATAAACTAATTACCCTAAGCAAAATTAATAATTACAAGACATTACATTATAAAATTGAGGGTCACGCATGGTGCCCAAAACAATAATTCCTAATACTAAGGCTTCACAGCAATGAACATGGCTAGGACTCAGCCCGTGGGCTGCTTGTGCAAAGTTGAGTAGCTGGCCTGAATCCCACATTCTCCTGTAAACCTGTCACCTGCACACTCATTGCACACATTAACCACACCTGTCCGATAAAATATAAATCAATGACTCAGTAAGATATCAATGAGTTCTAAACTAGCATAACATCTTTCTAGAAATCAAAATGCGACAACATGCACAATTATACTCAAATTCACCATAAGTTAGACATAATGATAAAACGTGACATATATCCATAGAATCCCAACATTGCAACTAACCGAGTATCCATCAATATAATTACATTCCAAAACAACATCATATCAATTAGTATCCATGACATCATAAGAAAATGCAATAATATAGATAATCAAGCTAAATTGGTGTTATACGCCTAAATGTCCACACCTGTCTAATAAGATTCAAATATCTAAATATAATGTCCAAGATATAACCAATCCCTACTCAAAACATGTCTAATGAGCAAGGAAACAACAAGCTAACTGAGCTACAAAAAGTGTGGGCGCTACACTCTACGCATCTCATTCTTGTGGAAAACATCAACAAACATTGTGTTAGAACTTCATACCATAGACATAACTTATCTGACAAGAGACTCAACACACATCAACATTCTTACAGTATTTACATCAGTCTCCTTTGGATGAGAGTTCAACTCACGAACTCATCTGGACACGGGCATTTCCTTTGAAAGTAGGACTAAGGCGTTGAGGAACAAGTATTACTAGTGCCCATACTCCAGGCATACTCTTGTCCTGACCAGGTAATAAGCACCTTCACTAGAAGCTCTTATCCAAGCTCCAAAACGCCTTGACTTGAATACTTCAAAAACAAAAATAGCACAAAAATTCATCAAACTCTGACTAACACTATCAACACATTTGATTTGTAATTCCATCAAAATCACTTCTTGCTAACTTCGTCGCACGTACGCGATGCCATAGCCATCGTTAACATCATCTCGAATCAACCTTAGTATAGTGGTGAACATGAATTTAACTTATCAATGTAAAAATAATTAGACATAACATCTAGTAGATCACTAAATCACAGCTCACATCAAAAGACAATACATGAGTCATGCCTAGATCACTTTGTCGACATTAATATACCATAGTAACTCCTTGCATTGTTCACTTTGAACTATAGTCATTATTCGTACTAACATGTTAATCTCTACTAATATCACATCTCTATTGAATGCTACTCATATCTAAATGCATTCTTATTTTGATTCTTAGCAATCAAAGGTTGTGGAATTGTATGTTTAGAATCCCATACCTACTAAAGAATGTAGTCGTATCAATCCATTACTACACACACCTATTTGACATATCTTAACATTATTTTACACTCAATATAGACACATTTTTGTGATATTTAATCAAATACATTATCCATTACATCATTACGTTGATTACTTAGAAGATATCAACGTCCATCCTCCTTAAGTATACTATCCCCTTTCACCGAAATCTAGATAGCATACAATTGGGGAGTCATCTTATTAATTCTTCTTACACCAATATGCAATCAATTACCATCATAGATATCAAAGGGGAGCTCACTCATAACACCAGGTTGTAACATTGGAAATCATCACTTGTCTAGCAGAGTCCCCCCTAATGACCTAACCTAGGGTAATTAATTAATAAATGATCTCCATGAGTAACCAATTAATCAATCACATACACTTCGATCTCTATAACATCAAAATGCACATCAAATAGGTATCAATTAGTGAAATTTTAACTCATTTAAATCCTCCCAGATGACCTAACTTCATAGGTGTCTATATAGACCACTTTCCCAAATGATGGCTAACTTGGGAAGTTACAACTACACTTTGTGATTGCTAAAGATCCAAAGTTGACCTAACATGGAAGCCATCACCTATACATACACATTGTACCGGTGATCACCACTTGTAGCGGGGGTCAGTGAGACTTTCATTGCCTTATCCGTCATTACTGCTCACTATGTGGGTTATCACGTTTGATCAATGCCCTGAGATCCATTTGAACCATCACTCTAGACCAGATCAAACATAATTCTGTCATGATCTACAGTGGACTTAGGATATTTTGAGGATGATGTTAACTATTTTATTAAGGGTAAAACTAGGACCTCATCTCCCTACACTCTTCCTCTGGTGGTACACTCAACGTCCAAACTTGTAACAGTATTTCATGACATTTGGTTTAATCGGGTTGGGGAACTTATCATTCTCCTCTTGTTTACCACATCTCCATCAATATTTCAATCAAAATCTACCTAAATCATTCAATCATCACAAGTCATCACATACTCGTTTAGTGATCCTCATAAATATCACATGTCTCTCGTTACGACTACATGGATCAATACATTGATCCATGGTTCACCACACTATATGTTCTCACTCGATATGTACTTTTACTACACTCTGGTGGGTACTTCAACAACATGGGCTTCTTTGCATACTTCTCACTGTATGCACTTTCTAAATCACAATCAATGTTACCGAGATTTTTCTCGCCAAGGGATATCAGTGGGGGAAAATGTAGACATATAAACTCATGCCACCAACATAATCTACTATTTCATTATGACCACTCAAGTATGTTGAATTATACTTAGGAATTCACACTCTAGTGTACTGTATCTTATTGCACTTATGACCCTATCCCATAGTCCAAACACCACCCACTGTTGGTTCTTATTGTTGTTTGTCTTCTAGAACTTGTCACACAAATATTTTAACACGGCTCTGGTCAGGTGTCACGGACTCCTTGTCATACCATGTAAGTTCATCAAGATAATATGTATACCATCATTGGTCTCTGTATACTGTGCACCCAAGGTTGGATGGTAGCTTTTAGGTACTCCTATCCATCCTGAGGAAAACATATTTAATTTTTGAATTTGGTTTCATCTTCACAGAGAACCATTACCAAGGTATGCATGCTTTACTGTGGAAATTTCCCTCCTCAGTGTGCCGGTAGTCACACATAGTCGGTAAGTCAGGTCTTTAGCACTGAAATTTGAATCAGCTATCCCTATATTAACACAGCATACATACCAGTTTTATGGGTATAAATATGTTTTTTTCTAGGTCTGAACCCTCTTGAATCTACAAAGTATGCATAGTTAGGATTATTTTTTCAAATTTCAGTCTTGGCCATATCATCATTTACACCTTCAATCACAACTTTTATTAAGAAGGGGATCACTTCTTATGAACGTTTAATTCCTAGTCCAGATAGAAACACCTCATCATGCACATATCTAGTTGATTTCAATGTCCCAATATTTCTACTGGCATCATTGACACGATATATGGCCTGTTCTGAACATATCACACATACAAGCACATCAGAATTACATTAAAGAAATATCTGAATTAACTAGTGTCTATAAATAACTCAGTTGTAAGTCCACCATCTCTTTGGTATCACACCCTACCCATATCTGATCACCACTAACATGCTTATCATCTTTCTTTTTTAGGATTTGATGTCTATTTTGTAGACAATAAAGAATCATTATAGAAATATCTTTCTTCATTGACACAAGTTTTATATGGTAGACATTCAGTGATCCAAGTGTGACATACACACAGTATAAAAGGCAAGACAAGTGTGAATCAACATTTCTCAGCGACCTTTTATTAACAAGACCAAAGACTAGAGACTTTGAATAAGTATACCATTTTTTGTAGCACACCTCAGGTGCCCAGAATCAACAGAGAAATCATATCACACCCCGAACCTTCCCCCATTCCTCTCCATATTACACAATCCAGTCCAAACATGTTCCACCTCTGCTTAACACACCCATGTAGTTCGTTGTACTCAGTCGTGAAGGATTCATATTTCATCACATGATGACTCAATCCCAACTTATAGTGCAAGGTACACAAAAATCAATATTCCTTGAAGCAAATGGTTATCCCTCTTATTTCTCCCTTTCATTATTTTACTAACCACTCAAGGTCTATTAGGTGCTAAGAGCATTCCATATTTTATCTGTATATCATTTATAACATAGTTTTTGATAGTTAGACTCATATCATAATGTCAATCAACTTCTTTATTAGTAGATCACAAGATCGAACTTGCTACATGGGCGCCCTAGGCCTAATTTCTAGGCACCTTATGTAACTGCATAAATACTCATATGGAACCTCCTCTAAGTGGTAGACTAGTAAAATTGAATTCACCTTTGGATACACTGATTATGACTAGTTCTATCACAAAGAATAGATCGTCGAGCCCGCTAGAAACCTATACCTGAAGTAATGACCTGTAAATTCTACCTCATCCACATGACATCAAGATCCTAAAAAATTAAAGATGCATCATCTGACATACTCAGACTATCCTCATGTTGTCACAAGATCCAAAAGATTTGTTACGAGTGAGCTTTGTACCAACATCTCAAGACACCAGTGTAACAGTTTTGTGTGTGTGTGCAGAAATCAGTGCTCTAGGTGCCTCTTTATGCATGTCACACTTGACTATCCTACCCAAGTAAGCTATATGTAAGATAAATGTAATAGATGTCAAATGCATGGAATAAAATGAACTAACACAAACCTATGAAGTCAGGTTATCCCTTTTAGAATAACTAAATATCCTCTGTGTACTGCTTGGATGGTGTTAGATGTATGCTAATGGGTCCTTGTAGAATGCTTTCCAACTAGGATGCAACCTTAGGTGGTGATAGCTAATGCTTGGTGCCTTGAGGTAGTTGTATTAAAGAAGGCTACTAGTCATGGAGTTTATAATTTATATTGATTCCTTTACTTGGGGAATCATCTAATTCCTTTCCAAAAAGTTTACATACTTGTAAAGATAAGATGTATCAAAGTAGGCTAGAAAGGATCCAAAAGATGTGAACACTTCTATAAAGGGGTCAGGGGCATCCAGAGGGGACACTTGCGATTTAACATTGGCATCCATGCTAGGCGCTGGTGTCCAGGATTGACTCAAATGTAATACAAGTATAAAAAGGCAATTGAGCAAGTAAGGATGTAAGACCAAAAGTGGCAATAGAAAGCAACAAAAGGTGGCCAAATACATGGGTTAATTATTACTTTTCTTACTTAGAAATCATATGAATAATAGTATGCAATCAATACTAAATAATTACCCAAAGTGCGTGAATTTTTCTACATTTTCCCCCACTTTATGTTGGTGAGTGGAAATCTCAGTAACATAAATTAGATAGAGATGTGTACCTTATAACCATGTAGATTGATGTAAAAAGAGTGTTCCGAGGGATAATACAAAGTGTGGAGTGATAAAAGTGTGAAGCGTAGATGCTAAGGAGGATTAAAGTGCAAACCAAAGTGGTAAATGAAGACATTTGAACCTAGGGTACACTCAAATAGTATGTGTAGATGTCACGATGTGCATGTTGTTTTTGTTGTTGTTGTGAATGATGTTGAATACCACTTCTCATACACAAGGACCTGCAAAAGGGAAGAATGAACAAGTAATCAAATACACATGTATATGTGTAAAAATCATGTAAAGAAGTATGTAAGATGAAAAATGTGAAAAAGGAACATATGCACCTGATCCGTGACGAGGAAAGAGTGTAGAAAGGATCATGTAGATGTTGTATAAGACCGAGTTTTTTGGACGATATCACACCAATTGTGTCAACCATACAGAGTAATATTTTGAAACCCACGCTCATCATCATTTAAATCTACACACTCAATGCACATGCATCATATCTTCCCAATATAATATAACTAACAAACACAACATCCAAGCATATAAATTAATCAATCATGACATAATACAATCAACATTAATCCAATATGGGAGGTGTGTATGCCCTAAAAACAAGCTATTCACAATAATAATCATCATACATGCTACCATAAGCATCATATAAATCAAAATCACATACAACCAAATCATCATGAAATACCACCAATCTCATAATCACTATACGGTCCATCGTGTCAAATAAATAATCACACATCTTGTCAACAAGTTAGCAATAAAAAAAATATTATGTTTATAATGTCACAACTAATCATACATCCTAAATCCACCATAGTCTAACCATCATGTACCTAAATAAAATCAAAATAGTATGATAGTCTCAATACCAACATGATAGATCAAAATATAAGTCAGTCAAATCCAAAATAAAGTGTCAAAAAGTGGTGGGAACTGCAAATGTTTGTTCTATTCTAAGAGATATAATAAGTAATGCATCATAATACATAAGAGGGGTGGTATTCCCCTAGTGTGAATGAATGTAAATAAATAAAGTAGAATAAATCATGCATAGAAATCCATAGTATATAAAACATAGATCATATAAGTGCACAAAAAACACATCATAGATCACACAAGTGTACAAATAAAACATGGCATATAACATACAAGGACATAGTAAACACAAAAAACAACATACAAGTACACATAGCAATAAGAAAATACAATATCATAACTCAACCGAATGTCTAAAATAATCAAATAAAATAATATTGTATAGTAATCACATAATTGTAAAAGATAGTAAAATCAATAAATTTCATACAAATATAAAATAATACAAGACATACGATCAGAAATTAGAATATTCAATAAAGGAATGCAACATGTAAGATCATTTCATAGTCAAGTCAACTAATTTCATACAACAATCAAGGGATACAACACACAAGAACATGGAGTATTCAAGTAAATAAATGCCATGCAATAGTTGAAGAATGTAACACATGAGTATATAGAGAAAATAATGCAATCTACGTCCTAAAGTAATAAGTGATAATAATTATCAAGAGCACAAAGAATTCAAATAAACAATTTAGTATAAGAAATAAATGGTAGCCAGAAAAAGATCCCAGAGAAAATAGTAGTGAACTATTAAGATTAGTGAAAGTAAGTAAACATGGATCATAGTCAAGTCAATGTGTAGAATTAAATCGTCAGATAAAACATGACAAAACACATGATGTGATTAATAAATTAGCATGATATACATAATATACTAGTATACTAGTATACAGATATATGATCATGATAAATTTGATTATAAATATCCCCATGGTGTAGGTATGCCTTGATGTGGTTGGCATCCCTTGAAGTAAAATATTGTAAGAATTCATAAGGTGATAAATGTGTAATCAAAGTAGGCTCAATATGTGAGATTCCCCTGGTGTGGTCATGTCTATGAGGTGGTAATGTGTATAATTTACATGGATTGTAACTTCTTAATTCATTCTATAAATTACATGTGTTAAATTAGCATAGATGGTTAAATACAAATGATCATAAGGATTAAAGCTAAAAAAAGGATCAAGAATGTCACATGTACTTCCTAATTTCATTTTTTTGTGAAGTTGTAATGTTTTTTGTATTATTTGGAATATGTTACTTGTAAGGAAAATGTAATATTAGTACATCTTTGGTGGTGGATAAATAGTTTAAAAGAAAATTGTGGTCCTTGTTAAGTATTTTTCCCTCAACAATCACATCGGACCCATGGATATGTGTTTCATCATCGAGTAACAACTATTTAAGAACTAGGAAAGTAAATATAAGTCAATCTATAGTAATGTTAACTTGTGTGTGTAATGTGTTAATAAATCAGCTAAGGTGTTATGGTCTAATAATCTCAGCCTAGGGGTGTCTCATAGTCATACATGGGTTATGTGGTGAATGTAAAATAACCACTATTGGTAATCTGTAATGATATCTTACATCAAGGGTATAATTATGACACTTGGTATTATTATCCTTGGTCGCATAGCGTGAATTTATTTCTAGGTCACTAATAATTAAAGTAATTATAGGATATCAGTGTAAATAATAGTTTATCAATGTGTTATAATAGTCACACTCACATTTTTTGTCAAACTATTGTGTTTCATGTATGTAAATATAACATTCCATATTTGAAGAGGTTTAACCAATAACGGTGTTAATAGGGTGATCATATACATGGTCTAGATAATATAATATGGGATTGATTAATGCTTGGATTGGTTCATCGCATGGAATTTGAATATTTTTATTTATTAACTAGATTGTAAGGTAGTTATGTTTCATGTCAATCATTACCCCCAATTCTTTCATCTAAAAGTGACCCAAGATAGCAATATACTCAGATAAATGGATATCAATATGAAACATGAATAGAAATAGTTAGGTGACCAAGTTTCACTAGTAATTGAATTATTAGAATTACATGTGTTTTTTCTTCGGCACTTGTTCCATATCATTTCTAATGCCTTTGATCAATTTAATATTACACACAATAATTTTATTTTAGGTGATTACCTCAATATTCATGCAATGTTTTCCTCATATGGAAATAATGATAATAAATAGTTATAGATAAAATAAATAAGGATTTTTAGGTGCACTTGAAATGGTAGTAGGTTTTGGATGCTCACACTTAATATTTTTATTTTATGATGGACTTACCATAGATGTATTGATGATAAGGGATTGTAATTCATATTTGATATCAGGTGGAGAAGAACCTTGTCAAAAGTAGATATTCATCATCTATGTGTTGTGCAATATATTTTGTCTCTTGTGCATGATGCAGGACACATTTAAAAAAATTTAGATCCAATTAATTATTCCCATATACTCTTAGACATGTAGAAAAAATATGGGATTCAGAAAATTTCCCAATATGTGACTTTTATTTTGGGACCCATTTTCATACACGGTATATGTTTTGATTAGTTTGATCTATACTACAATCTATTTTTGTAAATTGTAACATTCATTTTTATCATGCATATTGATTCAATAATAATTACAACGTTGTCTACCTTGTTATCATCATATTTTATATATAGGGAAAAATTAGAAATGAGTTATGTGATAATATCATATTTGGGAAATTTCAATAAGATATGACTCTACTTGTAATTACTCGATGTGAGGGGAGGATATGCTTCTCTTTGGGTTTTAAATTCAATGTGTACACATTTTTAATTATCACCAACAGGTATATCAAAATATTATTTCTTATTTGTCTTGATTTTTTATTTCATTTAATTATGAATCCATCTAGGGAACTTGGGTCTTAAGCTCATCAATTGTGTTTTTTTAAGTTTGAAGTCCACAACATGTGACATTATTGCGTATACACTCCTCTATGTGTGAGGTAGGTTTATGAAAAGGTATAACTTGGTTTATTATTTTAGATGAATGAGGGTAAAACCTACCATATATCAAAATATTATCATTCAACGTATTATGATAATTTGTAATAGAGACATCATTATGTACATTTATATTCATATTTGCATCATTAGTAATGACATTTACATTTAAATCATTAGGGGGTGTGATATATACGTCAGGATGGATTTCATTAGTACACCCTTCATCCAAAGTGGAAGGATCGTACTAATATTTAGAAGGTTAATTAACTACAATAGGTCGGTATTGCTAATGAAATTGTGCCTCACATAATGCTTCATGGTTAGCATGAATTTATTTCATGATTTTATTGTAAAATTCACCCATGTGTGGGTATACATAATACTTAGGTTTACTATATGTTGGTTAAGACAAGTGTTAATAACACAAACCCTAATATAACAAGTGGTAAGACCCAAAAACCAAATTGGTGGCCATAAAAGTTGTTAAATTAATTTGAAAATGTAAAATTAATAAAATAGACATTCCTAAAAATTGGTGATGGATTTTATGAAACAAAAAGTGTTTTTTTGGAAACTCGATGTAACTAAAAAAACCTCCAAGGGTTTTATAAAAATAAATGGATATTTTTACTCTTAAGTCCCTTTTAATGAAAATAAAGATATATGAACTTTAAAAAAAATTGGGAACTTAAGAAAAAAAATTTTATTATTATTATTGAAGAAAAACCTCCAAGGGTTTTGAAAATAGAGTCATTGTTCTTGAGATGTGATTTAAAAGGTGTTATGACCAGCAAAGGACCCTAAAAGGAGGCCCTAATAGGAGTACCAAACATGAAACTTTGAGGAGAAAGACTTAAAATTAGATTTATTTCATGAAATATAAAAAAATAAATATGAAGTTGAGCCCTAGAAGATGGAATTTGAAATACTAAGTGTGAAGTATGAATCCATGTAATGTGTGTAATTTTAAATAAATGGTTTCACCAAAATGTAATATAAAATGTAGGGTTACTTTAATTCATGATTGATTACCTTGTGTAAAGATGAGTCGTGACTATAAATAAAGTAAATACATTGATCCTAAATCATATCGTGATTAAATACATAAAACATGTAAGCTCTTCAAATCTAGATGAAGTTAGTATGGGTTTAGTTTGAAAAAATACATTGATTTACTACATGATATGGAGTGACATTGATATGAGAGTGTGTAAAACGGATGTGTAGATTATCATTGACATATCCTAAAAATTTGGTAGTTTGAACCTAAGAGGAGAAAAAATTCACCTGCTTAGAGAAAAATCACCAAGATTTCTTTTTATTTTATGGATTCCTTTTTCCTTTAAAGGGATCAACTGATCTCAACTATGACACTGTAATATTTTATATGTGTAGCTTCACTTCCCATGTTCATTATTTCATGATCATAAATATGCATTAGATTAGGGATTCTTATTCTTAAAAACCCTAGGTCTCTTCTTTAAAGACCTAAAAAGATGCTAGTTTGATTGGGTTGAGTTGTCCTTACAATTCCTATGTAGTAATAATTTGAATATGTGTCAAACCCTTGTAGTTCCCAACCTAATGAATGTGTGAAAGATGTACATAGTAATGTGTTTTTAGAAATGAAGACCCTAATAGGACCTTCATCACTTGGAAATTATATTTGGATTGTGATGTGGCTTTGCCAAATGGCCTACATTAGTCATATATGATGTATGCATCCTCAATATTGGTTGATGTTCTTGAGAGAGTGATTTACAAATTAGTTGTTTTTTGTGATCTCCTTAATATTCCTCAAATATTTTAGGTGAAAGGAATTTTGAATGGGTGGTGTAAGTGTGATTTAATAGGATAATTTTTTGAATTATTTTTCCACTCGATTGGAACTAGTTTGACTAAGATAACTTATGAGTTTGAAAAAGTGATTGCTATTATTTTGGATGAAAAAGGCATCAACTTAGGATAAATCTATCGAAATGGATTTTTATGTCATCGCCAACTTCAACCTTTTTATGGTGTAAGTTACACTTTTTCAATTACATATGGCGTCTAGATGTGTTTTATTTTCAAAGTGTAGGTTTTTTACTAGTCAATGACGAGTAACAAGTGTGAGCTAGTGGTTGAGAGTGCTAATTGAGCAGAATATGCGTAGGAACTAGTCATTTAAGTGTGTAATGAATAATGTGATGAGATAAATGTCAAGTATTAATTTTCAAACACTATTAGTCCATATGTAGGTATCTTTCACTACAATATTTTTAGCTAATATAACACTAACAAAAATATTAAAATTCAAGAATATAACACTGATTTGTGATTCAAAAACATAGGTGTTAGTTGTGCATGGTAGTTTTTGTATAAAACTAAAATCCAATGACACCAAAATTGGTTGTGGCATATAACACCAAATTTGGTGTTATATATATAGTGTTATATTTTTTGTGTTATATGTCATAACCAATTTTAGTATTACACAACTAATAACAGTGTTTTTGAATCATGAATTGATGTTGCATGCATAAGTTTTGTTGTTTCTTTAGTGAATTATACACATTTGTTGTTATCTACTCATATATAATTGATTTTGGTGTTTTCTTGTAGTGATAGATATAATATAATTTCATAGCCTCATGATTTTAATCTATTGTCAATGTAACCAAAGTGGGATTTTTATTAGTATTATAAAAACAATTTTAAAAAATTGGGATTAATCTTTTGCCGACAAGAAACTTCACAAGCATTTTATTACTATGAAAATGAGAAAATAAATTAAAAGTGTGTTTAAATGTCGTCAGCATTTGACATAGAATGGTAAAATAGATGGACAATAAACATGATTTAATGACTAAGCCGATAGCTTTAAATTTTGTCAATTAGGCTAAGCCCATCGGGAGCTCCTTAAAATTCGAAAAAATGTGGATGGAATATGATGACGTATTTGATAAGATTAAGGAATGGTGGAATTGGGTGGGTGAGGGAACTGCTCAATTTAGGCTTATTCAAAAGCTTAAAAATGTCAAAAAGCGGGTTAAAATTTGGAATAAAGAAATCTTTGAGAATGTTTTTGTGAGAAAAAAGGAATTAAAATAGAAACTCCATGATTTGGAAATCAAAATAAATTCACAGGGGAGTTTTTTGGAGGACCATTTAACGAAAAAATATATCCTTTCAGAGTTACACATGGTTTGTAGTAGGGAAGAATCCTTATGGAGACTTAAATCTAGGGCTATATGGCTGAAAGAGGGTGATAGAAATATGAAGTTCTTCCATATGACAACTTTGAAGCATAGAGCCTATAATAGGATTACAGAAGTTTCTAAAGGAAGTGGCATCATCACAAAAGATCCGCAAATGATCAAGGATGAAGCTCTTAGATTCTATGAAAAATGCTCAATGAGAAGAGTGCTACTAATGATGTGGCTGACTCTTTTATGTTAGAGGCTATTCAAAAAGAAAAATTTAAGGAGAAAATATTAAAAGACATTACCAAAGTTGCTACTTTGGAGGATCTTCATAAAGTTGTTTTTACTCTTGAAGGAGATAAGGCTCTGGGACCAGACGACTTCTCTGTAAAAATTTTCCAGAAATTTTGGGAAATTTGTTCGGATGATCTCCTTAGGGTTGTAAATGAATTCTTTAGAACTAGAGATTTACTGAAAGAGCTAAATAATACTCACATTGTGTTGGCTCCGAAAAAAATGGATGCTAAAGATTTCAAATATTTCTGACCCATTAGCTTGGTTAATGTTGTCTATAGAATTTTTACTAAGATTATTGCCACCAGACTTCAGTTCATTTTGAATGATTTAATCTCAAAACAACATAGTGGGTTCATTAGAGGAAGGATAATTCAAGATGGCAGGATCATGGTGCATGAGATTATACATTATATGGATAATAATAAAAAATCAAGCATGGTCCTTAAACTTGACATGAATAAAGCCTTTGATAAAGTCTCCTGGTCTTTTCTTGACAAGGTTCTGGCCAAATTTGGTTTTCTCAACAAATTCAGAAGAATTATCAAGGCTTGCATTTCTACTACTAGATTCTTTGTGGTGTTTAATGGTGAACCAGTGGGATACTTTACCAGCAGTCAGATTTTAAGAAAGGGGGATCCTATATCCCCTTTGCTCTTCATTATTATGGTGGATAGCCTTAGCAGAACAATTACCAAAGTAGTTAAAGATGGTCTTCTAATAGGCACTAAACCTACCTCTACAAATCTGATGGCTTCTCATCAGCAATTTTTGGATGACACTATCCTGCTTTTAGTGGCATCTATCCTAGAAGCTCAGTCGATCAAGTCCATTCTAAAATTTTATGAGGTTGCTTCTGGGAAAGAGATCAACTTTGATAAAAGTTCAATTTTCTTTTTCAACACTCCTATGGAAAGGTAACATAAAATTGCTAAAATATTGGGGTGTAAAATCAATTTACTTCCCACTACTTATTTGGGAGTCCCCCTTGGTACTAAAAAAGTCTCAATCAAAGTCTAGAATGATCTACTGGAAAGATTCCAAAAGAAAATGGCCGGATGGAAATGGGTCATTCTTTGCAGTGCTGGTAAATGTTTGTTTATCAAAAGCACTCTTCAAAATCTTCCTATCTACATTATGTCTCTCTGTAACATTCCTTCTACCTTTAGATAAAAAATTGAAAGGATCTATAAACACTTTTTATGGCAGGGAATGGAGGAAAAATTCAAATATCACCTAGTTTTTGGGATCAAGTGTGCACTCCTAAAAGGATTGGGGGACTAGGCATAAAAGATATAAGAAAAATGAATATGGCCTTAATTACAAAAATGGGTTGGAGAATGCTCTCGAAGGAACAACCATGAATTGATCTTATTAAGGTGAAATATCTTGAACAACAAATAGCTTTCTCTTTCCTTCATGATGAAAAACTTCCCCAAGGTTCCATTTTCTAGAACAAATTGATTCTATTCAAGAATTTCATCAAACAAGGTTGTAGATGGAAAGTGGGAAATGGCAGAGACATCAATTTTTAGGGGGATAATTGGTTTAATTTTAGCCTCACTGACAAATTTAGTGCAGCAAAGGATAATCTTGAGCATAAATATGGTACTAAGGTCATTGCTTACATGGAAATTGATGGTAATAAGTAGAGATGGAAATAGCTCTCAGTGGATAGAATTGAACTGAAATCCATGTTTTCCTCTCTTTAGGAACAACTGGACCTCATTCCCTTAAATCAATTGGAAGTCAAGGATGAAATTGTCTAGTACAAATCTAGAGATGGTGATTATACGGTTAAATCTGGATATAATTCTTAGTTTGAGAATATCCAGAGTGAGTTTAATTGGAGCAAGATTTGGATGACTGAACTAACCCCTAAAATTAAATTTTTCTTTTGGCTTGTGCTTAGATTCATAATTCTTACTAATGACAACCTGATGAAGAAAGGATTCATAATGCCTAATAGATGTCACCTTTGCAAAAAAGAGTCTGAGGATATTAAGCACCTTTTTGTCCACTGTGAGTATGCTTCAATGATCTGGAGCTATGCTTTTCCCAAGTTCAATGTTTTTTGGACTGTGCCTCAGGATTTCATTTAGTTTTGGATACAATGGAATCCTCCTTTTAAGCACTGTGTTGTGAAAAAAAATTGGAAACTGGTAATGCCCCATATTATCTGGAGGATTTGGAAAGATAGAAATGACATTATTTTCATAAACAATAAATAGAATTGCAAGCTTAGCTTTGTTAAGATTGGTCATGCTATTAAAGATAATATTGGGAGATTTAAACCTCCCAAGAATAAGAAATACCCTAAGAATGAAGATTATATTCTTTCCAATCGGAAGATAGGAGCTAAAAATTTACAGATTAGGAATACCTCAAACATTGATAGGTCTTTGATTCATTGGATCCCTTCTGAGATTAATTGGCATAAACTAAACTTTGATGGTGCCTCTAAGGGTAATCCTAGAATTTCTAATGGGAGAGGTGTAATTTGTTATCATAAAGGTTTTTTAATTACTGCTTATGTTGGTAAAATGGGGATTCAGACAAATCATTATGTAGAAGCCCTAGCTGCTCTATGGGGGTTAACGGTTACCAAAGATTATAACATACAAAACATAATTTTGGAAGGAGATTCACTAAACATCATCAATCACCTCAATCAAATTTATCCTCCTAGCTAGACTATCAAGGACTATATTATGGAATCCATAAGTATTTGTCAAAATTTCAAGAATATCATCATTAGGCATACTTATAGGGATGGGAATAAGGTTGCGGATACCTTGGCCAATTTTGGCATTAATAATAATCTAACCATATGGGATAATGAATATTACATCCCTAAGGAGGTACATAATAGCATAAATGTGGATAAATATGGGCAATCAAACATGGATTAGAAATAATAATGGTATGGATAGGGCTTTAGTGGGTGTGAAATATCACACATGTGAGAATTATCATCCTAACTATGGCCATATTAACGCCCATGATCCTCGCACAAGTGGCCGGGTTCTTAAAAACTGGGAAAGACATAAGGAAGATAAAGATTCAAATGAGGGTTTTGAGTAAAAAAATTACAAGAATAGCAGGGAGAAGAAAATGGGAGGTTCCCTATGCCAACTGGAGCCCTGCAGTGATCCAAACTAGAAGAAAAATGAGGAAATTTGGAACCTCTTACAAAAGGGCGGCATTTCCAATTTTATAGAACGCATTTAGGGGCACAATCAGAATATTTTGGTTCATTTTACAATGGAATGGAAAGACAGAAAGGTGGAATATGGTGGTCACCATGTTACTATTAATGAAGATTTGATTGTTGAGGCTATAGGCCTCAAGTTGGAGGGATATCATACCCTTAATAAAAGGATTTACAGGGTTTCCGAGGCTAAGAAATTCTATGATGAGGGAGAGGAGCTCAAATTTGTTTCTACAGGTGTTAGGGTAAGTTCTATCCCTAAGCCATTTGATGAACTTACAATAATTATGGTTAGGTACATTTCTCTGGAAGGGCAATACAAAATTGTCCTTGTTAAGCACCTAGTATTTCTTAATCAATTTAGAAGGAAATTTTTGGTTTGTTTCCCGCATTACCTACTGAATTCCCTTCAGCACTCCATTTTGGACTTCCAGAAACACTCTCATGATATCCCTCTCCACCAGGGCCTCAGATTGCTACTTCATAAGCTTTATGTCTCCAAATTCTCTGGCTTCCCGTCCTCTCCCAGCGATCCACACTTCACTACCTCCACTACTTCCACTCTCATTCTGGACACCTCTTCCTGTTAGAGTAGGTATTTACCTTAGCTCATGTTCACCTAGGTACATTATTTACCTTTATTGTATTTATCCTCACCCACTTATGTGTGTGGATATTCCTTTTATTTATTTAGATATTAGGAGATATTATCTAGTTGTTAGGTATTGTTCTTTCCTTGATCTATGGTATTGACTAGGTCTTTCCTAGATCTATGGTATTAAATAGATCCTTGATGTCTAGTTCTCTCATAAATCTATGGACTTGACTAGTTCTTTTATGACTAGTTCTTTCCATGATTTATGGCTTGATCTACGACCTTGACTGGTTCTTAGATTGTTATTCCTTGCCTATATAAGAAAGGCCCATTCTCATTGTATTTCATCGAGTTCCATAATAATATATGATATTGTTGCTCATTTGTTTGCAAAGGTTTTGTATAAAGTTATTCTAGTGAATTGCTTTCATCTTATTAATCACGGTGTTTTATTAGCATCTGTGTTCTTGGCTTGGTACGATCTGGTTATTAGTGCTTTTATGGTATCAGAGCAGGAGATTGTTGTTGACATCCGTCTGTAAGTTTCACTTTGCAAACATTTTTTTTCTATTTTCATATATTCATAATTTTTCTTTATTTTGTTGATGCATGATTTTTTATGCAAAAAAAAGTATTCCATTGGATCCAGAAGGTGGAAAAACCCTAAGATCAAGTGTAAAGTTGACCATTTGTGGAGGTAGTCATTTTTTTGGTTTTTTTCTTGTTACAAAGGAAGGCATTGTTCGCCTCGGGATTCATGCCAGCTAGGAAAAAAAATAGAATTTTTTTTCTAGGTTTTGTTGTTTGATTCGAGATCTTCGCAGGGATTTTGTTTTTTGTTGCACATTATTCTCGGGTTACATACAGAAGATGTTTTCGGAAGGACAAAACTTTCCTCTTCTGGCAAGGTACCAGGATGACAACGATTAGATTCTGCTATTTTGGGAAAGTGTGTATCCTACTATTTTCGGAAAGTGCAGGCCCCTATCCACATAGTACAGAAATGGTATTTTTGACCAAGGGCTTAAGCCCTCATATGACCATACAGCCACTATCCATTTATTTTGGTGATTTTTTGAGGATGACATATACTTCTGCATTAGATCATGTTGAGCCATTAACAACACATAATTACCACACATGGAAACCAAGAATGGAAACAATAATTAAGTGGAAAGGATTATGGGCTTTAAATTATTCATAATAACCAGTATTCACTAGAGAATATAAGAAATTTCAGTACCAGTGCAAATTTTATGAGTGTATGGGTTCGATAGGAACTTATGTATGTGATAGTCTTTTGTTTCATTTGGAAAAATGTGACTCTCCTTTCAAAATATGGGATAAATTGGAGGATTTATTTGGTAAGGTGGATCATATGAGAGCCATGCAACTTGAAATTGAGAACACCTCTCTTAATCCTGAAGATTTTCCAACAATTATAGACTATCTTACCAAGTTCAAGAATTTGTTGACACAATTGAAGGGGAGTGGAAGAGATAAGAAAGATGAAGAGTGTGTTTACTTGATTCTATCCAAGTTGAGAGGACCATTTCAAATATTTTCTTCTACCTTTTTCTCTAGCATGGGTGCCTTAGGTGACACATTTAAAATGCCTGACTTAGAAACATTTTGTGAAAGACTTACTAGGGAAGAATCCAAATTGTCTCACCTTGAGTCTTCCATCTCTCAAAAGGCATTAGTTACATCTAATCCTAAGGGCAAGGGAAAACCAAACAGTAAAACCAAATCCACCCCTTCTCCATCTCAAAATTCTCCTAAACCCAAATAAAACAACTCAAACCCAAGGATTCTTCTAAATCCAAGAATAAGTCTAGTTGTTCATACTCTTTTTGTGGGGGTAGTAATCATGAAGAACATAGGTGTTATAAGCGAATGCAAGCCTTAGAGGATGTAGTTAAGAAACAAAAAATTTCTATCTCTACTCCACCTCCTTCTAATTAGCATGGCAAAGCACTTAATGTTGTTGGGAGATCTCAGTCACCACTTGTAGATAGTTGGGTTATAGATTCTGGTGCTTCTCATCACATGACTTCTTCTAAGGAGTCTTTTGTTTCTCTAGGTTTGAGTTCTACTTCCAAAACTGAGGTTGGTAATTCTTCCTTTCTTTCTGTTAAAGGAAAAGGTGATATACAACTTGATGGTGGCAGTATCCAAGATGCACTATATGTTCCTAACATCACTACAAATTTGCTTTCTGCGTATCAAATTTGTCATTCTGGTCAAGGGAAAATAGTGACTTTTACACCATATGGGGCAGAAGTATGAACTTTTTTGGAGCCAAATTCACTTGTTGCTCAGGGTATTGTTGATCATAGTTCTCGACTATATCACTTTGAGGGTTTTGATGACACTTCCTCTATAAGGACAGGATTGGTTTCTCATGTAGATTCAGAGAGTAAGCTTTGGCATGAAAGATTTGGACATCTTAATTACATATATTTGAAGGAGTTGAGCACTCATGGTATGGTAGATGGTCTTCCTAGAGTTTCTAGTCTTTAGGGAGTTTTCTTTCACTGTGCATTAGGGAAACAACACCAAGATCCATTTCCTACAAATTTTTCTAAGAGATTTTCTTCACCACTTGAGCTTGTGCATAGCGACTTGATGGTTTTTTCTACCCCCTCTTTGAATGGAGCTACATATGCACTTACGTTTATTGATAATTTCTTGAGGTGTACTTGGGTTTATTTTCTCAAGTAAAAAAGTGATGTTTTTTCACACTTCAAAGTGATGTTTGGTCGAGAAACAATCTTCTAGTTGCATAAAGAACCTTCGTACTGATAATGGGGAGAATTACTTCAGCGATGAGTTTTCTAAATTTTTGGCAACTCAAGGCATTATTCACCAACATTCTATTCCTCATACTCCACAACAAAATGGATTAGTAGAAAGGAAGAATAGAATTTTGAAGGAAATGGCATAACTGTATGATGCATTCTAGAGATATACCTCATATCTATTGGGCAAAAGAAGTTAATTGTGCTAACTATATTCAGAATCACACACCACACAGAGCACTTGAGCATTTAACTCTAGAGGAATATTGGTCCAATACTAAGCCAGATGTCTCATTTTTTTGAGTCTTTGGGAGCCATGCTTGGGCCCTTGTGCCAAATAAGAAAAGGAAAAATTTGGATAAGAAGAGTAAACCCTTTATCTTTGTAGGGTATTGTGAGGACATGAGAGCTTATCATCTTTTAGATCCTGATACACATGATGTTCTTTTTCGAACACATGTTCAGTTTAATGAGCGTTTCACTCCTCATGATTCTTCATCTTCTTCCATTCCTTCTTCTTCATCAACTCATCTTGAGGATCCTTTCTTTGAGGAGATTAATGAGGAGGTTATAGATACCATTGAGGATCCTATTCCAACTGATGTTGTCACTATGCCTAAGTGGGATTGTACTACAGTTTTTGAGGCAGCACCTTTCATAGAGGATCTTCCACCCACTAGGCATCATCATGCACATTCTACTGGTTCTGGACTTTTGTGTTAGGTAGTTTTTGAGGATCCACGGTCCTTTTCAAAGGCTCATGGGATATAGGAGTGGGATGATACGATGTCAGCTGAGTATTCTTCTTTGATGAAGAATCATACTTGGTATTTGGTATCTCTTCCTAAAGGAAGAAAGATGGTTAGGTGTAATTCAGTATACCAAACTAAATACACAGTAGATGGGTCCATTGACAAGTATAAGGCTCGTCTTGTTTCAAAGGGTTTTTCACAAGTTGAAGGTATTGATTACTCTGAGACTTTTACACCCGTTGCCAATATGGATTCTATAAGCCTTGTACTTTCTCTTGTTGCATCACAGGGTTGGCCCATATACCAGATGGACGTGAAGAGTGTCTTCTTACATGGAGATCTACAAGAGGAAATATACATGAAGTAGCCAGCTGGATTTGTTCAGGATTCTTCTCTTATTTGTAGGCTCTGGAGGTCTCTCTACGGTCTCAAACAAGCCCCTCAAGCTTGGTATGAGAAGATGCATTCTTTTCTTCTATCTACATGGTTTTGTTCATTGTGAATCTGATCATACAGTGTATCTCTAGCATGTCGGTGAGGATATTGTGATACTTGTCTTATATGTTGATGATCTTTTACTTACTGGTAGCTCTTCTTCCCACATTCTGAGTATTCAGAGGGATCTTTCTACATAGTTTGACATGATAAATCTTGGTCTATTACATTATTTTCTTGGTTTGTAGATTTCTCAGATAGATTCAGGGATTCATTTGAGTCAGACAAAAGTACACCCATGATATTCTTAGGTGCTTTGATATGGTTGATTGCAAGTCAATTCCATCTCCTTTTCAGTCTAGAGTTACTCTTACATCCACATGTACCACACCACTTTGTGATCCTACATTGTATAGGCAGTTGGTTGGGAGTCTCATGTACTTGACCCATACTCACCCTGATATTTCATTTACAGTAGGGCTTGTATCTTGGTTTGCACATTCTCCTCATAGTAGTCACTAACAGGTTGTTAAAAGGATTTTGCGCTATTTGCATGGCACTTCCCACTTTGGCCTACACTACACTAGGGGCTCTACTCAGTTGGTTGGTTATACAGATTCAGATTAGGACAGGTTCTATTGATTACAGGTGTTCCACTTCTGGCTATCTTTTCTTGTCTTGGTTCTTCTCCAGTTGCTTGGGCATGTAAAACAGCAACAAGCTATTGCACTTTCATCTTCAGAGACAGAGTACAAGGACAATAGTTACAGTGAGTCAGCAAATTCTTTCGGCTTCAGTTAGTTATTGACAGAGTTTGGAATTCCCACAAGATTCACTGCCTGTACTTTTGTGTGACAACCAAAGTGCAATTCACATTTCTTGCAACCCAGTTGAGCACCAGTGGACCAAACATATTGATATACACATCCAATTCATTCGTCAACACATTCAAGATGGATTTCTTTGCTTGGAGTACATTCTGACTCAGTAGCAGGTTGCAGACATCTTTATGAAGCCTTTTGCATCACCTCGCTACCTTGAGTTGCATGGAATGCTTGGGGTTTCAGAAGTTGTTCTTGGGGGGTGTTCATGAGAACATATTCCTTATTCTTATTCTTCTTTCTCTTTCCTTCTAGCAGGATTCTTTCCTTTTTTGGTTTGAGATTTCTTCATGGATATATTGTACATGAGTACCTCATCATGCCTAATTGTCGGGACTCATATTGTGGACATGCCATTTCTGTTTTGGCCCCTAGCTTCACTTGAGGGGGGTGTTAGATTAGGTATTTACCTTAGCTCATGTTCACCTAGGTACATTATTTACCTTTATTGTTTATCCTCACCCACTTATGTGTGTGGATATTTCCTTTTATTTATTTAGATATTAGGAGATATTATCTAGTTGTTAGGTATAGTTCTTTCCTTGATCTATGGTATTGACTAGTTCTTTCCTAGAACTATGGTATTTACTAGATCCTTGATGTCTAGTTCTCTCATAAATCTATGGATTTGACTAGTTCTTTGATGACTAGTTCTTTCCATGATTTATGGCTTGATCTACGACCTTGACTGGTTCTTAGATTGTTATTCCTTTCCTATATAAGCAAGGCCCATTCTCATTGTATTTCATTGAGTTCCATAATAATATATGATATTACTGCTCATTTGTTTGCAAAGGTTTTATGTAAAGTTATTCTGGTGAATTGCTTTCATCTTATTGATCGTGGTGTTTGATTAGCATCTGTGTTCTTGGCTTGGTACGATCTGGTTATCATTCCTTTTACCTTCTGAACCCAAGTTAGCTGTAGATTTTTTGTTCTCTTGCTTGAATAAAGGAATTCCCTGATTCCTACTCAAAATGGGTTCATATCTAGAAGCACCTTAGATAGAATTGTAATAAAATTTCTTGAATGAGTGTAGTGAATGCTGGCCTGGATATGGCCTATAGTACCAATCGAGAGTAATAACATGCCTTATAGGTTGGAATCTCTGGAGAAAGATATTGCAAGAACTACATTATGGAAGCAGCTCTCGAATGCCATTGTGTAAGCAAAATGTGGGCATTAGGAAAAATTGATGATGATAATTTTGGGAAGATCAGATTGGAAAGGGTCTACAAGAAATGAACTCTCTATGGAATAGTCTAGGGAGAAAAAAATATTCAGGAATGATCCCCATACGTGTACTCTCTTCAATGACATTGAAGATGACTTCTTGGGGAGGTGGATGTTTGTATCATTTGCTAAAATAGAACATCCATAAAATTGGGGGAATGAAAAATAGGGCTTATGCCATACCATCTCTAAGTTGAACACATACGGACCTGGGTAAGTGTTACTAATCACCCCTATTCACGATTTAGAATTCACTGTGACTACAAACAATCCTTAATATAGGAATGAAAGAGATTTCAAAACATAAATCATCCCTATTTCTGGTGGGTATTCATTTGAGATCACTACTCTCTAGCCGGTTTCTGTTATAGATAGTCATATGTGGCATGATGGGGCATTCCCAAAGTTCTTGTCACTGTAACAGATCTCCAAGTTCTTTGGAGTTACTTGCTTGTAACTATCTTTTTGTTAGTAAGGTAGTGTTTTATATAATTTTGATAGGGAGAATTTTGTGCTTTCCAATATACTCTATTTGAATTTTGAGCCCTTTTGTAGCAGGGCATAGCTCCTTCAAAACTTTGTCTACCAATAATAAAAAAACATAATTTAATGACTATACTCCATAAACGGATAAATAATAACTAATTGCATTATAATAATTCCTATAAGCATCTAAAGTATTTAGGTGATTAGCAACCACCATATTCTACCAAGCTCAAACATCATGGCCAGGGGTAGAATTGAAGCCTTGGAGTAGCATCACCTTATACATCAAGAATTATAATATTATCTCAGTTGCATGATATGTATAAAATATAACATTATCTCATATTCATGATATGTAAAAAAAATACTACTCGAATGGAATAGTTCATAGGTGAATTTTAAAAAAAAATACTGCCTAAAACCATTTTAAACATCAAAGGCATCTTTAACAATTTTAAACAATTTTTTAAGTATACTTTTATTTTTATTATTAAGTTTCTTTGAAATACAATATCAACATTATATTTATATCCAATAATTATAAGGTGACAATTCGTATCAAACCATTTGTATATTTTTGTATCATATTTACTTGATTTGATAACATGGTAAATTCTATCATATTACCATGATATTCACCCATGTGAGATGAATTAATTGTCTCATATGTTCCTATTGCATCATTAAACTTAGCAAAAACCATTAAATCCCCCATTTGTTTTCTCTCATTTCACCTAGATCTTGCCACCTGAATTCCTCCATTGCTAGCTTGTATTGTCTTTTAGGGAACCCTTGTCTTTACAAATAAATATCTCTCCTTCTTCAATTCACCCATATCTCTGAAGGTCACCTCTAGCAAGCTATAATTTCTCTGGGGTTTTGAAGCCAAAATTTAAAAATGTAGTTGAAATCAAAAGAAGAAATGGGAAAAAAATGCAAGTCTAAACATGAAGGAGTTAAAGAACTATTGAAGAGTGCAGAAGATGTAGCCATATTCAAGGAAGCCAGATGGATGAGATTATTTGAGAAAAATTAGGGATTTGATAGAGATTAGGTTTGTTCAGGGGATCTTCATGACCATTCTTTAAAACATTATTGGAATCCTGAATATACCTTGGAAATTGACCTTCTAGTCACCATTATACTAATATTTAAGATAGGTCCCAAGTGAATGAATACTTGGTGGAGCCACAAGTTTTTAAACAAGAAAATAGGTCTAGTCCAGAAAGTTAGCCAAATTGGTTGAAACAATTATCCCCCTAGTAAAGATAAGTTTAAAGCAAAAATGTCTATGGAAGTGCTTGAAGATCAATACTAATGTAAAATTTAAACTAGTGTCAAGACCTAACTGGTTATCCCAATGTTATTGTGGGACCTGAAAGATCACAGCCAAATACTTGTGGAAAGGTTAAAACTGGCCTTTAAGAAAATGGATTATTCCAACACGTAATCAAAACCACTCAAAAAACATTCGATTACAAGAAAAGTAGTCCAAAACATGGATTATTATGCTTATTAGAAGATGAGATGGATCATATTTAGAAACGTTCTATTCCTTCTTATCGAGGGAGAAAGCAAAAGTTAGAAGTGTGCATAAGGTTTCAAATGTAAACATCAATGAAATTATCGTGGAAAAACCCGTTCACTAGTGGGATCAAAGGATCAAAATAGAAACGTCTTACCATAATAACCTGGACTCATTGACAAGAACCTCATACAAATGTAATGAGATGATGTTTAATAGGAAACCTAACAATTAACAGTGAAAGGCAATCTAATCTACGTCTCAAGAAAAAATTGGAAGAAAAAAAGAGATTGCGAAGAGAAAGCCCCACAATAAATTTTCCTTAAATAATAATATAAAATTATTAGAAAAATAATTCTCCTCTAATATGAATAAAGAAGTAATCAACCAGATATTGCTGATATTGTGTAAATATTAGAATCATTTAATTAACATCCCCCAATAAATCAACAATAACCTAGGCCTGCAGTTATGTAAGAAAGAGTAGATCCCACCATTGAACAATAAATGGTAATTACTACAAATGTTCAAAATATAGCATATTGATATTCAAATATTTACATAGATGGAATTAGAAAAGGTTTCCTTTCAACATTATTGTTCCTCACATGTAGATAAAGTAAAGTCAATAATATTAGAAGAAGGGATTAAATTACAATAAAATCTAATAGACGACCAATAGACGTACCAATCCTTAACACTATCAAGAAAAAATATATTGATCAATCAATAAGAAAGATAAATCCCATTTTTGAGACAATCTCTAGCTAAGAAACAAATGAAAATTCTTGAATTGAAAAAGTAAATTCAAGACTCAAAATCTGAACTGCGTAACAAGGATACTTAGTTATTAATTAAAAAAGATCTATCTCTTATGAAGCAAGAGACTAATGAAAAATACCACCGTATTCTGGAACTAACTCAAAAATGCTAAATATTAGAGAAAACAACTAATGAAAATGAAGACAACATTTATAATCTATAGAAAGAATTTTTGGAAGTTAATAAGTCAATTTTCAATCAAAGACACTCAAATTTATGATTTAAATTAGATTATTCAATCTATTAAAGTGAAAATCCCTCCTTCAGTCATTCGAATAGAAAATTATGAGAAAAATATGAAGATTTGGGAAGAAAATTAATCATAGGTGAAAAGTCTAAGAAGATAACTAAAAAAGACTCAATAAGAAAATCAATAATTAGAAGAAGGATTGTATATTGCTTATTAGTATGGAGAAGCATTGGAATATTATATAAAACCATCTACATTCTATCATTTTTTCTTAAAACAACAATTTTGTAGATGAAAATGTTAATAATTTTCCAAAAATCACCTCATGAGCTAGAAACTGAAGTACAATTCTTGAAAGCGTACTTTAATATCATAATAGAGAAATAAAATCAATTATGTGAGTTCTTATAACATGGTTACCTATTGGGGCACATCACTTATTTCATGATAAATTTATATGTTGAAGGGGTACAACTAAGATATTTTATATCTCTTTGTCAACAAAAAATCCTATGGAGGAACTCAAAACAATTTTTCGCTAATTTAGAGATAGGCACCAGCTTACTCATGAGTTATAAGTACCCCAAGCGCAAATATTTTATTAGAAAATTCCATCAGTTAATCTATAGTGGAAGTGTAGGAGAACAATATTTTCTTCAGATGGAAGGTGCAATTTCCAACTTTTAACATTTTACATATAAATTCATTGTTGTAGTCTCAGCATGTATAATGAGATGGGATTCCATGGAGTTTTACATGATGAGAAGAGAAACTATTTCCCCTAATACTCTAACATGGATAGCCAGTAAGATACATAATACAATTCATGAGATAATTCGGGAAATAATGGATATGAATGAGATACAGGAATCCCATACTCTTATATCCTACACATTATTGGAAAAAATGAGGAGAGGAAGGTTTGGTTTGATTCACTCTATAGGAGCATAAAATTAGAAAACATAAAGGGTAGAGAAGTGAGAAAAATCTCTTTTGCCATTATATATTTCTAATTATGATTTGATGAGGCTCCATGATGAAGAAAGAGAAGATTGATATCTTATAAAGGGAATTTCAATATTTTGGGTGTGCGGGAGAGGATGAGTCCCTAAATTACCCTATTTTATACTCCTTTTTACCTACATTATGTTCCTAATCATTTGTATCATCTAAGGAATACTAGAGTTTATTCTACCAACCGAGTGTCGGATTTCATCTAAGGAGTTTTGAATTCTATCATTTAAGCGTCGAATTTAATCTAAGGAGAACCTAAGTCTATCATTTGAGCGCTAAATTCTATCATCCAAGCATCGGAGTCTATCAGCTGAGAATTGGAGTTCATATAAGGAGCACCAAAGTATATGTATGTCTATTTTTGGATGATGTATCATATAATCTACAAAATTGTGTTGAAACCTTGTATAATTTTTATTATAACTAATGTATATTGTATCGATAATTTCGCCGAGGCATAATCTATAAAAAACAAGATTTATTATCCTGAGTATGGTTTAGATACTCCTTGTCATTAGAAAAATTATCTTGTAAAGATTTAACTAACTCATTGAGACCTAAGATTTGTATATTAACTCTTGTGAAGCACTAATAAGGTTGAAAATCCTTGGTACCTTGTTTTAGAGATAAATTATAGTCAACTTAAGGTTTATGTGTTTCTAAAAATCTTTTATCAATTATAATATCAATACACTAATCAATTCCATTTCACTTATAAATTGGTAAGAAAAAAAATTATCTGAAACAAAAGCCAATAAAAATTTATATAGTATGAAAGGTTTTAGGACTAAATATCAATTTTATTTAGCTATGTCATAATAATCTTACCAAAATGAAATTAAACTTGTAGAATAAGAAAATGATTGTTGTCCAAGTCTACTCCTTTTGCTCTCAATTTCTTCGTAAATTTTATAAAATTACTCCCCTAGTTGTTAGTCTAGTATTTGTATGAATTCTTTTGAACTACAACTTAGGTGACTACAAAATCACTTCCTTTAATAATATCATAAAAATAAGTTAAATTGGTAAGAAACAAAAATGGTCTGAAACAAAATCCAATAAATATTTCTATAGTATGCAAGGTTTAAGGACTAAATCTCAATCTTGTTGGGTTATGTCATAATAAATTCACCAAAATAAAACTAAACATGTATAATGTGATATTATTGTTGTCCAATTTACTCCTTTCACTCTCAATTTCTTAGTAACTTCTATAAAATTAATCCCTCAGTTGTTGACGTAGTATTTGGATGAATTGTCTTGAAATGTAACTCGGGTGACTACAAAATCATTTCCTTTAATAGGATCATTATTTTCCCCATCCTCCAAAGAAATTAAAAACACTGAGGTAAAATAATGGAAGAAATTGATATAATCAAATCCAAAGGTTTAGTTTTCTTCACTCTATGGGAGCATAAAATTAGAAAACATATAGGATACAAAAGTGAGAAAAAGAATTTTTGTGTAATATTTATTTCTGAGTATGATTTGATGAAACTTTGTGATGAAGAAAGAGAACAACAATAGCTTGCAAAGGGACTTGTAATATTTTGGGTGTGGGGGAGACTATGAGTCCCCAAAATAGCCTATTTTATACTCCTTTTTACCTACATCATGTTCCCAATATTTTTTTATAAAATTTGAAATAGTACTTAGCAATGTGAAAGTATAATATAAATTAATATAATGGTTTCTTAGAAGCATCAAAGATAACCTTTTGTTTTCAGATGTTCTGACCTTATAAATGGGCCAAATAGCAAGTTTTTTATATAAGATGAGGTATAAAAGGTTTAAAGTATGCATAAATACTACTTTAATCTTGAAGTTAAGTTCCACCAGCCTAGGATGGGAGTTAACCATATTCAAAGTCTATCAAATGGGTGTCTAAGTTCATCCTAGGAGCACCATATTTTATCAACTGAGCTTTAGACTTCATATTAGGAACACCGAATTCTATCATCTAAGCTATAAATTTCATCTAAGGGGTGTTGGATTCTATCAATTGAGCATCAAAGTTAATCTGAGGAGCTCTGGAGTTCATTTGAGGAGCATCAAATTCTATCACATAAGCTCCAAAGTCAATCAAATCAAAACAATAAGGCTTGAATCTTTGGAAGAATGATTAAAATAGCCTTATATGAAGATTGGAAAAGCGTACATATTTTTCCCCATTATCACATTCTAACCCAAATTTTATTTCCAATAGCTTCTTCAAATATTTTCCATATGTACTTATATTTTCACCTCCCTCTCCATTACCTTCATCTTCATCTTGCAATATCCAAATATAAATATCATTACTCGATCATGATCTAAATCAAAATCCAAATAAGATTTCTATGGCATGCATGGTTTTGGAACTAAATCTTAGTCTTATTTCCCGCTATGTCACAATAAATTCACAACAATAAAAATAAAAATGTAGAATGAGAAAACAATTATTGTCCAAGTCTAATCCTTTCACTATCAATTTTCTTAAAACACAACTCATATGACTACAAAATCACTTCCTTTAATAGGCTCATAATTTTCACCATCCTCCAAAAAACACAAAGGTATGATGATGGAATTTTTTAATACAATCAAATCCATAGATACAAATAGAATTCACAACATTGATATTAAAAATCATGTCATAGATTATTTGCAGAATATAAATAAGGAATTAATATATGTCTAAAATTACTTTCATTGGAAAGTTGTCTGAAACCACTAGACACAAATCAGTTTTGCTAAAAAATAGATCGTTGTAAATTATTACATACAAATAAGTTAAACATGAGAAATTTTTCAGTCCTCATCTCAATTTCATGAGCTATTTTTTAGATGTCTTGTATAAAAGACTTGCACAATAACTCTATCAGCCATTTTAAAAAGGAACATTGTTTATGAGATAAATTGGTGCAATCATCTAGCATGTCCTTGTAAAGAAGAGGAACATCTATCAAAAATTTTAGTATATGAACATTGACATCATTTGGACCAATTCTCTCTCCATGACATGTATCAAGTGAATATATCCTTCCATGTCCTGTAACTTTTTATGTGATTGAATCTATCATTTCCACTTGATCGCCTAGTAAAAATTGAGTTTTCTTTGAACACTAGCACAAAAAAATGAATGTTGGTATATTTGAAGTAGATAACAAGTGAAAAAAAAAACTCATATACATGATATTAATTCCAATATACTTACCATGAAATATTTTTCTCACCATTACCATGGTTGGTATAGGTTTCATCATGAGCATTACCTTTTCTTCCACCTATATCTTCAGAGATTTTCATTATTTCCTTAAACAAAAAATGAGATAAAATGATTCAAATGAGAAGAGTCATTTATAATCGAGCTCCTATATATAAAAATATATGTATAATGGTGAAAAATATTCAATTTTACCTTTACAGGATTAAGCTCTTTATCTTTTTTATTCCATGCACTAATAATTGGTACAACTGAAGAGGAAAGTGCATCCATTTTTCTAGTTATATTATATGATAATACACCCATTTTTCTAAATAATGTTTCCATAACCCTTGTCTAATCAAAATTACTAGATCTTGCAACATGTGATTTTAGTTCTTGGATTTTAACATATGAATCTATTGAAGGTGGAGATTTTGACTCCTTTCACAATCTCACTATGCATAAAAATTATTTTTTCAAATGGCATAACACATAAGATATAGGTGATTTATTATGTTGTTACTTCCATAAAAAAATGATACAGGAGCATCTAATACTTTCAATTGTCTTTAATGATCCAAAATAAGACCATACAAAAATGTTTCCAAAGTGGACTGATCATTTTACCGTCTTGTACAGTCATGGCATAACTCTCTGTTTTAGGAATTCTACTAAGAAAGAAGAGTGAAATAAATATAAAAAGGATTTTTATATGTTTTGGATGCTTTGAGAATGGTTTTAGAACATTTTCTTCAAAACTAATTAACAAATCAATAGAAAAAGGGATGTTTAGTGTGTGTATGTGAAATTAAACTAAGCTAATGGAATGGATTTTACACCAAGTAAATCCTAACTTAGTTCATTTAAAAAATACATCAAGATTGAGCTAAAAAGGAAAAACTTAATTAAATTTCACAAAATGTAAATATACACTAAATGCAAACCTCTTTTTTTATGTTTGGATGTGATCTAATATGTATATACTTCTTTATGTGATCCAAACACAAGTTACGTATGATCAAGGGTTTTTACTAAAGTGGAAGAGATATCATCAATATGGCTTAAGTGCCATTTTTGAATCTTCTCCTAATAAATTTAGTAAAAGGATGCTTTCTCAATCGATGCAATCTTTCTTGTCAGGGAAATTCTCTCTTGAGATATATGATGTCTTATAAGCACAAGTTGTAAGGTGTGACAAGGTGTACTAGGTTTATTATATAGCTTTCCAATTTGGGAGAAGCTTGCAACCTAGTAAATGTGGGATAAAGTGAATATAGAATTAGAAAAGG
Source organism: Taxus chinensis (assembly GCA_019776745.2). Taxonomy (NCBI): domain Eukaryota; kingdom Viridiplantae; phylum Streptophyta; class Pinopsida; order Cupressales; family Taxaceae; genus Taxus; species Taxus chinensis. Next base: position 512,980,661 of record CM034154.1, read on the forward strand.
ATAGGCATGATTAGAATAGATTAATTAGATATTAATAACCTTAGGAAGTTTAGGAATGTTCAATTAATCAATTATTGATTAATAGGCCAAATTTAACTTATAGAATCCATTTAGAGATGATTCAGAGGGAAATAAGAAGAACTTGAGGGGTTTGAGAGAGGGGTTTATTAATTAAATACAAGATTGTGAAAGAGAAATTAATTAATAATGGTTAATTAATTAATTAAAGGAGGATTTTAAAAAACAAAGTGACATTAATTGGCATCCAAGATGAGGGATCATGCCAGTTAATTATCAAAATGTCACTAAGTGACTGAGAAGATGGGGAATATTAGCTAATTATTAGTAAATCACTAATTATAAAGGAGTGATGGGAAAGAAGACAATTAGTGCAATTTTAGTATTAAATTTGTGTGGTCAAAATTAGGTGTTTACATTTTCCGCTCTTTGATGTGGTGTAACACAAGCGAAACCATTTCAAATATAGTACACAATTATATTTTGTATGGTAGAAAAAAATTAGTAGGATGGATGATGCCCCCTCGAGCATTGATGGGGTGATAGAAGAGCTTGATTGACACTTGAAAAAGGAGAAAATGATCATGGTGAAAAAAAACTCCCTCGCAATGGCCGGTAGGCCATTGCAGCGATCAAAACCATCATGGCAAGGGCCATATAGGGGTGGGAGGGGTGAAAATAATCCATTGTTACCCTCTCAGTTGGTAGAATAGAGCTCTAAATGATCATGATGAGTAGCCATGATTTCCCTAGATTTTATGCATTCCGTCAAGTGAGTTTGGGAGTACTGGAAGACTCACGCCCATAAGGAATAGGTAGGTGATGTTGTTTCTTTATTTTTAAATTTTAGATTTTTTTTAATTCAATGCATTTAATAAGACAAAAATTAATGCATTTGAGGCCGCTGAATTTGACCTAGGTCAATTTCAACAACTTTTCTAACATGTACAATGGCCTTTTAGAAGTTTTAGCAGCCTAGAAATGGGTCAACAATATCATGATAGGTTATAGTGCCCTTACTGAATGTGGTAACCTTGTTATAATTGGTATTGATGTCGCCTTCAATGATGCCATTATAATTCATAGTGTCCTCGTAATAATTGGTAGCGATGTCACGTTCAACAATGTTGTTATAATGCATAACATCTTTGTAATAATTGGTGGGCTTTCCCACTTTTAGTGGTCTTGATGTATGTCACGGTGGCCTTCATAATTTTAGTGGCCTCGAGACCAGTAGTAGAGGCCTTTCCAGAAATGCATTCTTGTTAACGTTTTTGAATTTTTTGAAGTTTTTGTATGAAAATGGCTAAGTCTAACTTGTTGTTTTCATCATTTTTGTGTGTTTACAGGATTTTAGAGAATTCTACACTTCTGTGAGTGCCACTTATGCACCTTGGGGGTTTTACATGACCTACAAATTTATGACTGGTCTCTTCTAGATGAATTGGGTTTATTCTATGTGGTCGTGATGCCACATATCCATGTGGATAGAGCATTATTGAGTGCCCTGGCTAAGAGGTGGAATTCAAAAACTACCACATTCCACCTCTCGAAAGGGGAGATGACATGAAATTAGAGGATGTCCACCATATTTTGTGAGTTCTGATCATAGGGACATGGATGTACTATGATACTACTTCCATAGATTATGAGATAGGATGAGCCACACGATGCTCAGACAAGTCCGGATGATGGCAAAACAATGTTGTATTGATAGAGATCTATGACAAAGATACAATTGAGGAATTTCCTCTAATTTTAATGCCTCTTATTAACTACATTTTTTTTCCTGATATGAGTGGAAGATATTTCTAGGTTGGATATATGGGAGTGGTGGAAGACATGGTGGAGCACGACATAGTTTTTCAATGGGGCTACCACATTTTAGGAAAATTATCTAGAGATATTCACTTGATATTACATCGACATGGTCAGAGTATAGGCCACACTACATTGCTACAGATATGGTTCAGGTATCACATTACATTAGGTCATCTGATGGGTCCCTTTGCGCAGCTATAGGGTTATGACCCTAGAGCTTCTGGATGGATATGGATGAGTAGATCTGTCATCACCAATCTGGCACTATGATAATTCTTCACCGAGAACTCCTCGTGCTATGATTATTTACTAATGCACAGCCTTTAGTTTGGTGGATGTAATCTGGAAACACAACAACAAACATAACACAAGAATACCATCGACTATTATAAGAAGGAATGATGACAAATCTGAAATATCAAAGTAAATTATAATATTAACATGAAATTGTTACAATCTCACCCATGAGGTACTTCAAGTGTTATTGACTTCACTTGCCTTCCACCAATACTATGGGAGAAACTTTACAATTACACCTCTAAATGGCTTCTTCAATACACCTTTAAACTGATGGCTTCCTTTACACACTTCATACAATATTTCTCACTACTTCCTTCTATGCTAAATGAGGGGGGTGGCCTCTTTATTTATAGAACTTTCAGGCTTATCCATCTTATCTGTAAGATAGGATAAGAAATCCACTCTGACGAGTCATATTCCATACCTTAACTCTTATCTGTACATGTAAGCTTATCTTTTAAGATAAGATAAACCTTATCATTTCACATGGGTTCCACATTTTTAGACATTTTACAAATAAAATACACAAAGTATTTATGACCTCACTCCTTGTCCTTATTACCAATATAATATTTCTAATTCCTAATCATGTAGACCCTACTTCTCTACTTACCCAAACTTTGACATTTTAATATTACCGGACCACTTACGAAAAATATTTACTTTTTACCACAACATTCCTATTGTACTTTTGACTATTACCGTACTATACATTATTGGCGGCGTCATACTGGCAACGCCGTTATCTTCTATCGGACACTACTACTAATTATACTTAACAACATCCTATTCCTAATACATATATTAATGAAATAGAAATTACGGAGGAAAATTTTAGTGTCGACATCTTCCCCCTTCCTAGCTTCTACTTCATCCTTGGAGTAGACTATTCTGGTGCTTGGAAAATCTTCAACTTGTCGTGGTTGACCCATTTCATAATGGGAGTGCCATCCAATTCCTCCAGTCGGTACGTACCATTTTCATGCACAGCTGCTATTTTGTAGGGCCCCATCCATTTTGGAAGAAATTTTCTCTATCTTCTTTTTTTGTATTTGGAATCATATACTAGAACCAAGTCATTCATATGAAATGGAGACCACCGGATCTTTTGATCAAATTATTCCTTCTGCTTCATTTTCTTCTTATAGCTTATATCCTTAGCTATTTCCCTCATTTCCTCTAGCAAATGAAGATGTACCATCCTTTCTTTTACTAAATCACTTTCATCCATCCTTTTATTTTCCATAACTCTGACCGTGGGAATATCAAACTCAATAGGAAGAACTGGATCAATGCCATAAGCAAACTGAAATGGAGAGTATCCTGTTGCTGACTTTGATGTTGCCCTATAGGCCCACAATGCTGCATGAATCCTCTTATCCCATTTATGTACCTGCAAGGCTGCATCTTTTGCTAGAATTTTACACAACACAAAATTTGTTCGTTCCACCTGTCCATTTGTGCTTGGCTTGTATGTTGTTGCCTTCCTGTGCTTAATAGAAAACTTATTGACTAGGGCTTCTACCACCTCATTAATGAAGTGGCTTCCTTGATCTGTTACAATTTCTAATGGACAACCAAATCTGGTGACAATGCATTCATATATGAACCTTGCCACTTCATCCATGGAAGCTATTTTTCAATGGCCTAGCTTCAACCCACTTGGTTAAATAATCTGTGGCAACTACAATATACTTATTTTGGCATGAGGTAGTTGGAAGTGGACCTACAATGTCTATTCCCCACTTTTCAAAGGGACCAAGTGGAAAAATAGGACATAATGGAGTTGATGAAGTCTTACGGTTACCATGTGTTTGAAAAATATCACATGTCTTACAATAATTATAACAATCTTTAAATAGAGTGGGCCACTGATAACCTGCATACAAGATCCTTCTTGTTGTAAGTTGTCCAGAGAAGTTCCCTCCACATGTACCAATGTGGAATTCTTCTAGCAGTTCCTTCCCTTGATCACGTCCAACTACCCTCTTGTACTGTCCATCAGGTCCTATTTGAAATAATACTCCATGCAGAATAGAATATGGATGACTGGCTTGAGTAATATTTCTCTTAGTCTTTGCATTGGCACCATCAGGAAACTTGAATTCATTCAGATAATTCCAAATATCTATGTATTCACTAGGGATTGTGTCAAGGGAGAACAATGCTGCATCAGGAAAATCATCATCATCACAAGATGATCCTAAACCATCATAGGATCGAGAGAGTGCATCTGCATTGACATGCTTCTTTCCTGGCCTATCTATAATATCAAATTCAAATTCTTGTAGCAAAATTATCCATCGTGCTATCCTCCCTGATGGGTTAGGCTTATTGACAATATATTTTAGAGCCTGATGATCTGTTACAACTATAAATTTTTGCCCAAACAAGTAATTTCTAAACTTCTTTATAGAAAAAATGATAGCTAGAGCCTCTTTTTCAGTTATAGTATAATTTACCTCAACACTGCTCATTTGTCTGCTCCCAAAGTAAACTGGATGTTCATTCCCATTTTCATCCTTTTGGCTCAGAGTACTTCCTAGTGCTACATCTGAGGCATCAGTGTACACAATGAATGGCTTGCTCCAATCTGGATTCTTTAGAACAGGTGAAGACACCAAGGCTTCCTTCAGTTGTTCAAAATCTTCATGCGCCTTATTTCCTGGTTCATAAGTAACATCCTTCTTCAAGAACTGGGTTAGTGGCTGTGCAATCTTTGAGAAATTCTTGATGAACCTTCTATAGTAACCCACATGGCCTAAAAATGATCTCAACTTACTTCTATTCATAGGAAATGGTAACTCTTTGATTTTTGAAACTTTATCAGGATCAGTACCAATACCATCTCTGGATACAACATGCCCTAACAAAATGCCTTTAGAACATCCAAAGACACACTTTGTAGGGTTTAGTGAGGCTTGTGCTTCATCTAACCTTTGAAATGTTGTCTCCATCTGGTGTAGGTGGTCCATCTTGCTCCCATAGATGTAAAAATCATCCAGAAATACTCTGATGAAGTTCCCAATGTAGGGTTCAAACACCCTATTCATCAAACGCTGGAATGTTTCCGGAGCATTACACAACCCAAAAGGCATAACTCTATAAGCAAACGTTCCCCAAGGAGTGGTGAACGTGGTCTTCAGCTGATCTTTCTCTGCTATATGAACTTGGTTGTATCCGCTATATCCATCAGCAAAACTATAGCACTCCTGGCCAGCTACTTTGTCCAAGATCTGATCTGAAAATGGAAGAGGGTAATGATCCTTCTTTGTTGCCTTATTGAGCTTCCTGTAATCAACACAAATGTGTAGCTTCCCATTCTTTTTTATTGAGATCACAATGGGAGAAACCCATTCTAAATTCTCCACAGCAAATATGAATCCTACATCAAGCAACTTATCTATTTCTTCTTTTACAGTCTTGGAAAAATTAGGATTCATTCTATATGGCATTTGCTTTATGGGCTTAGCACCATCTACCAGCTCAATAGAATGTTCTACCCAACTTACTTGACGGAGTTCCTTGTAATCAAAAGTGAATAGGTGTATGTACCTTCGAAAGAGCTGGAGGTAGGATTCCTTCTCACTCTCCATCACAGCATCACCAATCTTTATTTGTTGGAGACGATCATCAACTTCTTCTTTAGATAATTTTATGGGGTCATGAGTCGGTGTGACTGGAAGGATATCCATGACTGAAACATCAACCTCACTTTCTTCATCTTCAGTGTCCACTTCACTGGTACTAGAGTAATCAGAGGATGTCCAATCATCAGTTTCATCACTTGAATCCACAGGTTCTACCTTATGATGCTGAGGGATCACGTTTATCTTCACCCTCTCTCTACCATGTCCAAGTGTCATGAAGCCTTCATTCTAGTAGTTTCTTGCATGAACTCTCCTTAGCCATGGTCTTCCCAGCAGCATTGGGTGCACAACAGTACCATTTTTCATCACTTGAAAGTCTACCACACATACAACACCCATAACAGATATTGCCACATTTGAAACTACACCTTCTGGTTTAGTTTTTCCCTTATTTAATGACCTTAACATAAGTGTTGAAGGGTGATCAATTTTTAAACCCAACATATTCATTACAGACTGGGTCATTACATTAACTGCAGCACCTCCATCAACTAAGACATCATGAATTGAAATACCATTACATAATACCTCAGCTTGTGGAGCATAGGGATCCGCCTCTGCCTCCAAAACAGGGACCTCAACCTCCTTCCTTCATCGAGCATTGAGTCCACTTCACAGCTCCCGCCTCTTCTCAGAAGACATAGCCAAGAGTTGACCATATGTAATATTTGTAGGCCTTTTGGACAGATCTTCCAAGATGGAGTATGGTCCTTGCCCCTGTGAAATTAGAAAATCCTGCACACCCAACTTTATTCTCCTATGTTTCTTACTAATTTCTCCTTTCATCTTCTTAGGATCATTTCCATCTTGATTATCTTTTTCTTTCTTTCTTTTTGCTACAAACACATCTACTTCATTGTTTCTGCTCTTATCTACTACATCAAAAGATTTCACAGGTGTTTTTCCTTTATTATTATCTCCTTTACCAGATGTAGAAGCTCTATCTGGACAATTATACTTATAATGACCCTTTTTATAACAACCATAACATACAACTTTAGAAATATTTCTTTTTGGACCTCTATCTCCTCCCTGAGAACTAAATTCCTTTCCTTGAAGAAGATTAATAGTTAACTGGCCCATCTTCCTAAGCAGATCTTCATACTCAGTAGATGTACTAGGAGAAAGATTTGTGCTCACCGAGAGTGGTTGTGGATTCTGGACCAAAGGGGCTGGTGTAGGCTCTACTTTAGCAACAATTTCTTTGGGATCCTCTTCCATGCTTTCTTCTTGCCTTCTTGCAATCTCCTTTGCTTGTTCAATGGTAGCTGGGTGGTCATACTTCAGTCGTTGTCTGATCTCTGGCTTCATCCCAAGAATGAAGTGCTAAAATAGGAGATTATCCACGCCATTCATCACCCATCCACTAATCCTTCCTTCCGGATCTGGGCGTCGAGCTTCCTCATTAGCTCTAGAACACGAGCATGATAATCCCTTATCTTCTCCTTCTCTCCTTGGGTTAGCTTTGTGATATCGATCATGAGATCTGCATATCTCTGTTGTTCACCAAATTCTTCAAGAAAACTTTTAGTTAATAAATCCCATGAGTTTTTCACATTATCACCTAGTGTTTCAAACCACCTAAGGGCTGAACCATCCAAAAAGGTAGGAAAAAATTCAATCCATTGTTCCCTTCTTATAAGGCCATTACAAATACAAGATCGTTTAAACTCTTGAATGAAAGAGGAAGCATCTTCATTAGATTGGGCTGAAAAAATAGGAATCTTCCCCATTTTCAAAAGTAACCACAGTGAAATACCAACCCACGAGTACAATCAACAAGATTTATGTGCACAAATAATTGAAATCACTATAATAGTAAATAGAAATGACCATGGTAAACTATGGTAAAACTTGACTTACTGCGGTAAAAACTGACTTTACTGTGGTAAACACTATTCATAGTAAAAAGTGAAGTTACTGCGGTAAATACTATTCATGGTAAAAAGTGACTTTACTACGGTAAATACTATTCCCAACAAAAATGAATTTACCATGGTAACTACTATTCATGGCAAAAATGACTTTACCATGGTAACTACTATGCATAGTAAAAACAAGGTTACCCTCCAAATGATTTTTGACTAAGTGGGAATATCTCTCCAGAAAATCCACCAACGAGGAATGGTCCCGGCAACGGAACCAAAATGTCATCACCAATCTGGCACTATGATAATTCTTCACCGGGAACTCCTCGTGCTATGATTATTTACTAATGCACAGCCTTTAGTTTGGTGGATGTAATCTGGAAACACAACAACAAACATAACACAAGAATACCATCGACTATGATAAGAAGGAATGATGACAAATCTGAAATATCAAAGTAAATTATAATATTAACATGAAATTGTTACAATCTCACCCATGAGGTACTTCAAGTGTTATTGACTTCACTTGCCTTCCACCAATACTATGGGAGAAACTTTACAATTACACCTCTTAATGGCTTCTTCAACACACCTTTAAACTGATGGCTTCCTTTACACACTTCATACAATATTTCTCACTACTTCCTTCTATGCTAAATGAGGGGGGGTGGCCTCTTTATTTATAGAACTTCCAGGTTTATCCATCTTATCTCTAAGATAGGATAAGAAATTCACTCTGACGAATCATATTCCATACCTTAACTCTTATCTGTACATGTAAGCTTATCTTTTAAGATAAGATAAACCTTATCATTTCACATGGGTTCCACATTTTTAGACTTTTTACAAATAAAATACACAAAATATTTATGACCTCACTCCTTGTCCTTATTACCAATATAATATTTCTAATTCCTAATCATGTAGACCCTACTTCTCTACTTACCTAAACTTTGACATTTTAACATTACCGGACCACTTACGACAAATATTTACTTTTTACCACAACATTCCTATTGTACTTTTGACTATTACCGTACTATACATTATTGGCGGCGTCATACTGGCAGCGCCGTTATCTTCTATCGGACGCTACTACTGATTATACTTAACAACATCCTATTCCTAATACATACATTAATGAAATAGAAATTACGGAGGAAAATTTTAGTGTCGATAGATCACAGCATGGTCAGAGATATTTGTTAGCCTAAAAGAGAGTTATCAATAATATAGTGACAACAGATATTTCATAGAGATGTTATTTAGCAATTTTTTCATGGCTAGAGACCTACGTGGAGTTAGCATATGTATTTATAGAGTGCTACTTAGTGGGCCACCATGATTTTGTTCTAGAGTGGTATAGGTTATACTAAGTGCGAAGGTAGTTCAGAAATGTATAAGGAGTGTCTACAATATGGAATATTTTTACACATGTGACCTAGGAGATTTGAGATTGGGGTCAGAATATAGATCCAGTGACAAAAGTGGTATACTAGGTCAATTTTACCCAAATAATATGGGATATGCATCCTGAGGTTGTAGACCTAGACACCACATGTGAGTATTTAGTACAGTATCCATAGTTTAGACCCGTGTGGCTCACTATTATGAGACGTGGGTCAATCAGTGTTTCCAAGGGAGTAGTGATATCTCAGCAGAGAAAATACCCCTATACAATGGCAAAGTGCACTTAGAGTCAGCATGGCCACATGCAAGGAAACAGTTATGGGATGTTACAATGTACAAAGTTATACAAGTGTCTATAATATAGTACAGGCCTCTGTCAGTTGTATTCATAGGGCACATAGTTTCCCAGGTACATGCATAGATATCACTTCCTAGAGTATTTATAGGGGGAGTAGTCCAAATGGAGACAATGGAGGAGGGGATGCTACCGTAATAGTGGAAAAATCCATAGAAGGAGGAGGGGATGAAACTATGGTAGTGATGTAGTTATATCACCAACATAAAGAGGATGGTATGGATGGAAGTCATCCCTAGGAGGAGAGGGTGGAGATGGATCGGAACATCTAGTACCTATGCAGATACATTCTAGTACTAGATGAGGCCCTTCTAAAACTACCCAAGATGTACAGAGGATGATAATGGTAATGAAGACCAAGATAGTAGACCATGAAGCCAAGATTTCTAGGCTAATGGGTCAGTAGAGTGTAGATAGAATATCTAAGATAGCCCACCTGACAGCAGAGGTGGCCTGATTTACAAAAACACTTATGCAAATGACCTATATACAAGATAGTGTTATATCATATAGGGATGCATCTTAGGCAAAGTGATATTTAGCTTACAGTAAGAGGTATATAGTGCACATGGAGATATGTATCCCAAATGATATAGTGATGCTTACATAGAGAGTGAGATAGCATTTGAGCTACATCTATAGGCTAAGGTTTATACCCAACTCCAAGATGAAGCAACATACTATCGGACCCTATACGAACTAGTTGTTCCCACATATGAGAGAGAAGTTAGATATTCACAAAAAATATTAATGAGCGCATCACAATGACTAGAAGTGTCACAGGCATCAATGGGTACCCCATTAATTATGGTCCCACCTATCTCATCAGTAGCACGAACCAAGATAATTTCACAAGGGGCCTTAGATTGTCATACACCTGGAGAGAGTCATTCTAAGAGTTGACTCTTTTCTTATATATAGAACATTTTTATATATGAGCTGATGAGATATATCATATGGTTTTGAGACCATTTGTTTTTTAAACTCGGGTGTCATTTAGCATCCCCATATATATATATATATATATAGAGAGAGAGAGAGAGAGAGAGAGAGAGATAATTTTTTGGGATTTTATCATTGTGTATTCTTCGATTTATATTGATGATGTTTTAATATTATCTTATGATAGATTTATAACATTGATTATTTTGATGTTTGTGGATAGATGATTGTAGATGGATGTATGATTATATTAGATGTGATGAGTACATAGTAATGCTACATATTTTTTTTGGTTACTTCCTTTATACACTCAACCTATATTTTGTTTATGTTTTAGATCTATAGATTATCCATTTCATTTTTTATTATGGCATCTACATTTCATGTTGTGGTATAGTAGAGGAAAGGAATGGTTAGTTAGAATGGGTAATTAGTGAGACATGGATTGGCTATGACGAGGTATGAAAATATCATAAAATAACTTGTGCATTTTCATGGCTTGGAAGTATCTTTTTATTTTCTATAAGCATACAACAAAAAGGTAAGATGACATGAAAATCCATAATACCAATTTTTTGTGCAATGTTGAAGAACTGGCTCAAAGCAAAATACATAAGCAATGCAATACGAGAAAGTAAACAAACAAACAAACAAATAAACAAATAAACAACCAAGCACAATCAAATACACTCAAACAAAAAAACGTTCAAGACAATTGTACTAATTTTTTTGTTACCTAGCTTCAGTACCCAAATGTTCAAGTTATACAAAAAGGGTTAAGATGATGCCCTAATCAAGGATACATGCAAGGGATTAGATGGAGGACATAGAAGTCCCAATAAAATAAAATGTACACCATGAAAATATCTTAAGCAACGATATATGTCGGGAAGACAGACATAGTAAGTAAACAAGATTTGTGATGAAAGATGATCTGTATGTTGTTTGCTAGAACTTGCAAGCATTGAAGTAGGATTTTTTGTTGTATAGTTTTCAATTTTTATTTTTTTTACATTTTTCATTGTTTTGGGGCTTTGATAATTTTGTGAATGTTTAGGATTTTCAAATATTTTCCCATTTTTAGGATTTTATAGGTTTTCCAAAACTATGTAAAGGAGAACAAAGCACCAAGATGCCCCCAGTGAGAGATGAGAATATGAAATGGAAAATTCATATGTATATATACAAGAATAAGACAAGCCAGATCAAGACCAAGAGGGATAGGTTCAACAAGATTATGGATGTAATCAACTGAAAATCTAGGAAATATCGATCATGCCCCCAAGTGTGAGGTTCTTATGAACAACAAAATCCTCCTATGGTGAACGAAACTAGTTTTCACCAAAAGAGTTTCCCAAAGTGCCACAATTGTGTGGTTTTCACATTTGAATGAATTTATATCTCTTCATTATTTTATTTTTTATTTTTTATTTTATTTTTTTATTTTTTGAATGTCTCTAATCTTAGGTAGAGAAACATTTGATATGCATGATGTTCATGAGATCCTAAAGCTCTAAATCATCAGGATATGCAAATTTAAATGCACTTGAACCAAATTTAGTGGCCACAATGTATGGTCCTAACTAGTTAGGCTCAAATTTTCCTTTCTTTTCATGTTCTTTGGTGGTATTGAACTAGTTTTCTATACGAACAATATCTCCAACCTCAAATTCATGAGAGATAATGTGTTTTTTATAGCTAGCATGGATTTTATTCTGATACACTTTGAGGTGATCTAAGGAATGGAGGCATTTTTCATCAATTATATTGAGATTTATTAGTCTTACAAATTTGTAATCCTCTTTATTATACAGATAATATTTCAAGGATATTTGCAAAGGTGGAAACTTGATCTCTAAGGGAGTGATAGATTTAGTGAAAAATACAAGGGAATATGGGGTTGCACTTATAAGTGTGTGGATAGAATTATGGTAATCCCATCAGGTAGGATGGATCTGGAGATGCAAATTATGACTTGTTTTACTAACTAACTTTTCCATAATACAAAAAAGGGTTTTATTAGTGGCCTCATATTTCCGATTAACTCAAGGGTAATAAGGGGTAGACCACTTTTGACATATCTTAAAGCATTTGTAAAGGATATTCACTTATTTGTTCTTAAAGGATTTTCCATTGTCATAGATAATGGCATAAGGAATTCCATAGCGAAAAACGATGTGGTTCAAGATAAACTTGGATATCTAAGCACCGGTAGTGTAGGTAAGAGGAATATCCTTCACCCATTTGGTACAGTAGTCATACACAGTAATAATGTTATTATGGCCATCAGATAAAGTGGGTGTAAGTTTCCCTATGAGATTAATCCCTCATTTATAAAACAACCATGGTGTGGTGATTTCCTAAAAATATTGAGATGGTGCATGGATCAAGTTTCTGTGTTTTTGACACAAAACAAATTTCTGTACATACTGGTAACAATCTATTTCCATAGTAGGCCATAACAACCTACACATAGAAGTTTCTTTGTGAGTACAATACCACTATTATGAGCACCAAATATGCCTTCGTGCACTTATTTGGTTGCTTGGATAGCTTTTGCTGTAGAAAAATTCCAATCTCAAACCAATTCCAATGTTATAAGTTATACAAACTCAACCGTGCAAATTAGGCCTACTAAATTGCTTTCTTTTCAAATTCACAAACACCCAAAACTATGCAATTGCTTGCTTACTCAACTTAGGCCACTAAATCTTCCATCTTAACATGTATTTATACCCTCAACTATATCAACTCAACCATTGAAATAAATCAAAACAATTCAAAATGGTCAGTTGGCTTGCTTCTTACAAAATTGGTTTTAATTGCTTCTCAAGCAGCTAGCCATAGCTAGATCCATGAATGGAGCTATCTACAAATATCCAACATGAAATAATGGTTATTCCTAGTACCCTTTAATCTCTTTGAGGTATGTGCTAAATTTTAGATTCCTAAACTTTGATTAAGGTCTTCTTTCACCCGCTTTCTTCATCCTAGCTACATCACTCTTGCTAGCCCTACCTCTTAGTATTTTTCTTCATATCCTCCAATATTTTGAGTTTCAACCTTAAATAAATTTTTCCCTAGATACCCATTTAGACTTTTTTTACTTGGAAAAGTTTCAATAGGGGTTGTTTTGACAAAGTTCACCAATCATCCACATACAAGTTTTCTTAACTAGGTATGTAGGACTAAGACACTCTTCCTGAGAGGACTGTCATACCTTATGTGGGATTTGGAAGGGTGCAAGGCTTGATACCTCTTAATTATCCTTCATTACCTTAGTTAGGTGCTATGCAAAGAGTTGATAGTTTCAACTCAAAATCCAACTCATTCAACCATTAAATCTTTCCTTCTCTCTTATTTTCCATTGTATATCTTACAGATGACCTTGACTACTGCCACACTAAACTGATACTTGAGGGTTAATCAAGATATAAATCTTCTTAAGTGTGTATTTGGAATATGTCTAGAGTCCATGTTAATAACTTCATGCTTATTTTTCACTAAAGGTATTTTTTTAGTAAACACTTTTCTCATGAACTATGACCAGTCACCTTCAAGTCAGCCTATGGTCTGTCAAATTTTCCCTTAAATTGGGCAGGTTTCAAAGCTTACAGTCACCATGTATTTTCAATTAAATACTTCACCAATATTTCTTGAGACTTTCATATTTTTCTTCTCTTTACAACTTCCTTCAAGTACCTTTTAACTCTAAACCCTACATCTCACTCTTCATTTCTTACAAAATTGTACATGCACGAGTATGAATATCTCTTCAAGGAAGGACTGTTGGAACTTAGTATTTTGAAAATATATTTATATTTCCCTTATAAATATTTATTGAAATATGGAGTTCTTGAATCTCTATAGAAATCATATAACCACCAATTCTCTTCAAACCCTAATGAGGGTTTTCTCTAAGCCCGAGGAAGTGACATTTTTCTACCAAAAGATGATTATGTACATTCAAGGCTTGAAACTTGTTTCAGAGACTTATTACAACCTCCCCATGGTGTTTTCCTTACCTTTAGCCTTAGACTAGTCTCCCTCTTTCAGTATACTCATAAAATTAATTGCTCCACCTCTTTAAGGATGGGATACTATGAGTTTTTAACCATGGCACAAGTTATAACCCTCACTTCTCCTTGTAATAGCTTAACTAGAATACAATAGAATTTAAAACTCCATCAATATTCCTTAGATTCTGTTCAACTACTTCTCAGATAGGATTCTTGCATTGATATTGCTAACCTGACCTCAAAGGCCTCTTCCATGATTGTTACAAATTTTATATCATGTATACAAACTTGTTTACACATTTACAATCACAAATCTCTTCAACCAAAAATGAAACACAAAGAATGAGAATTATCACCCTGTATAAACCTCTTTTGAGTTGCATGCAACAAGTTTACTAAACAACAAAATGCACAAAATCAATTAAAACCATTGCTAGATTGTGTATACAAAACTTCCTCTTTTCTTTCTCCTTGAAACTTCTTCTTCATCCAATGACCATTCGAATGATGCCTTGCAAAACAGTTACAATAGTTTTACATAGGCTTCCATGAACCTCTTAATTTATTCTTGGACCTTTTTTACCCTTCACATTACACATTTTTATCATAAAATTATAGAAGCCATTCTACCCTAGAACCTTAGGATTTGAACATTAGGTCACCATTATGACCTTGTCAAGACTCCCAGATATTATTATATTTCCTCCCAACATTTATTACATCCTATAATGGCCCAAGGACTCATTAAAACATCAATTACAATCCAAAATTGTCTTATAAGTTCAAATTGGCAATTTGGAGGGAAAGTACCCAATTCAAACTTATGAAGGATTTAACACACACACACATACATGTCACTTAAATGACCCCTAATGAATTCTTAACACTTATCAACCTACTAGAAAATTCAAAATTTCATAATACCATCCCTATGCACAAATTGAGAGTTGATGCTCCTGCATCAGCTTCTTTTGAATTAAGACATCATAATAAAGTCCCATCGTAACCTCGATGATAGAGAGTACCCCCAAAGAGGATGGAATGTAGTATTCATTGGATAAGGGTTCATTTGTGTGATTGGGAAATGTCAGGAGGGAAGGTACCATCTTGTAAGAAACTATAGATGTCAATGTACTAGGAGGAAGGGACCAACAACTACATATACTAAACATGATTCTAGAATGTCAAAAGCATGTATTGTTAAATGATCAACAAGGAACTGAAAATTTCTTGTGTTTTGTGATAATCATAGAAAATATCCAATGGTATCCATAGCATATTTTTATATCTTTTGTGTTCATGGGACATGTTGGAAGGTAATTTAAACAAAGTATTTTTTTAGGTTTTCTAGCATGCATTTAAATGAGATAATATTTTCATCTTTGAATTTGTACTCATCATTCACTTATTTGATGATTAAATATGAGTTTCCTATAACTTTGACCTACTTGATATTCCATTTAATAGTAACTTTCAAACCAGTAATGGGGGATTCACACTTAGAAACATTGTTTATATAAGGAAACCCAAGTCTGAAAGCTAGTGGGATATGATCACCGATAGGAGTAATAAGAACAACTCCTTCCCCCAAGCCATTACATGTGAATTAGCCATAAAATTAGATTTTGCATGTAGAATATTATTTAATGTATAAAACAAAAGCATCTACCATATCCAAACTTAGTGGTTCTATTCTTGGTAATGGTGCTTCGGCCAATTGATTAGAAAGCACTTGTCTTTTCACTACTTTTTGGTTAACATATTCAATGTCAATCTCACTAAGTAATATGATCTAGTTGGCCATCCTCCTAGTAAGCATGAGTTTGGATAAGATATATTTGAGTGGGTCAACTTTGGATATAAGCTTGGCCTTTTATTTAAGTAGGTAATGGAAAAAAATTGAAAGTAAAAACTACAGCCAAACATGCTTAATTTAAATATGTGGATAATTGATATCATAAAAGTTGAAGGTACACCTAAGATAATAGATGGCACATTCTTTGTGTTGGTCATCATATTGTGCTAAGAGTGCACCAATAGTAAATTGAATAGCTGAGATATACAATAGCAAGGGCTCACCTGGGGTAGGTGGTATTAGAATAGGTGGATTAGCTAACTATTTATTTAATTGGGCTAAAGCTTGTTGAGAATCAAGACTCCAATTGAAATCAATGTCCTTTTTGAAGAGATGGGTGAAGGAATGTAATTTATCTATGAGTTAGGAGATGAACATACAAATTTCCTAAATTTTACCTTGCAAGCTACGTAGCTGCTTAAGGTTTTTGGGAGGATGCATCTTAGTAATAGCAGTGAATTTTTTCGGATCCACTTCAATTCCTTGTCTAGACACAATGAAGCCCAATAGTTTTCCTGAAATAACACTGGATACACACTTTTTTGGGTTTAGTCTAACTTTGTAATCTCATATTCTCTCAAATATACGATAAAGGATTGTTGAATGCTCCACTCTGGTTTTGGACTTACTAAGGATATCATCCACATAATCCTCTACAATATCATGAAACATGTCATGAAATATGACAGTCATGGCACACTAATATGTGGCGCCTACGTTATTAAGTAAAAAATGCATGACCTAATGACAAAAGGTACCCCAAGGAGTAATAAATGTAGTTTTATGTTGAACCTCTTCAACTATTTTTATTTGGTTGTGTAATGCCATAAAAATTTACATATTTACACGAATGCTTAGCTTATAAATTTCAGATTTATTTTTAAAAAAAAAGTATACATATGCCATTTCATAGATTTTTTTTTAAAAACTTTTTAAAGGTAAACACAACTAAATACTTCAGATTTAATGTATGATGCATAACTATATTATTCTAGATTTATAAACAAACAAGACCTCTAAATGAAGACATTGAAATAAAAGAGCTCATGATTTTAATATGATAATCCTTCCTTCCTCTTTATTTTTTTTGTTTACAAGATTCTTGCAATAATGAAGGGAAATTTTCTTTAGCAAATGACTTAAGTTTACAAGTAGCATCAAGTACAAAATAGGTATTTACAATAAGGTAAAGCTTCACAAAGCCACATTTGAAGAGATAAAATGAAAGTAATGTCCTCAAAAGATGAAGATGACCAAGAGGACCAAGATGACAAGGAGGCTTCAACTATCTCCAAACTTGAATGTTCTTATAAGGATGCTAAAATAAGAGACAAGGCTTGTTTACCACTCAACCAATAAGAATCATCACATGCCTTCCCATGGTTGGAAGTCATGCTAGCCTCCCCCAAGCCCATGGGAGAGAGGAACTAACTTCCACAATGTGCACAAGTATAAAGGGAATAAATACAACAAAAATACATAACAATATTAAAACACTTAGACATAATCTACATTGTAAGACAACAACATGAGGAGAAACAAGGTCACCCTCACAATAATGGGGAAGATAAGAAATAGGATGCTAAAAACAAAGGTGTTCAACCCAAGGATACACCAAAAAAAGCATGTTTACAAACCTCCTTATTCCTCATAATCATTCATCCTCCTTATTCCTCCTTTATGTCAAAGAAATCCTTCTTGGGAGAATTTTAAAACCCAAAAGGGTTTCCTCACCAAGAATGGGGAAGGTTCAAGCCATATGAACCTTTTTCCCACCTCAAACCATATGAGGGGATGAGAAAGAACCTTCATGGATTGACCAACAAACATAAGGTTTGAGAGGGAAATCCCTCTCTCTTCCCCAACATTCACCAAAAACCATCAAGCCATATGATGGTGGAGAGAAAACAAAAAAAAAAAACAAAGCAACAAAACAAGCAAACTACATTCTCCATACAACTTTACAACACATCATTTCACACACATCATTTTATTGACCATTGCATAGTTAACAAGATAAGCACAACTAGGAAAGAAAAGGATTAAGAATCCTACCTTTACAATGCTTTCCAAGACTCTAAGCTTTTCCCCTTTGTCCAAGCAAACTTCCAAGCTCCCAAAATTCTCCCAGTTCTCCCAAAAAAAAAAGAGCAAAGAAGCCCCTTCCTTCCACATGAGGAAGAATAAGAAGAGGAACCCAAAAATTTCCTCACCAATTCGAAGGTGACAAGTGTCACCCCTATCCTCCCATGAGTCAAAGATTCCAAAAACCAAATAAGTAAAAGTAAACTCACCTTTTATCCTTTATCACCAAAAATACTAAAAACAAAAATAAAACAAAGTGGAGCAACTTTTAACAAATACACACAAACCAACCATCTTACATGGATGGTGACTAAGGAGGGAAAAATGGGAGGGAACTTCCTCCAAACCTTGGAAATAAGCCCCCCTACCTATCAAGTAGGGTCCAAGGGCCCATTTTCATGCTAAGTGAACTCCCAAACTAAAAAGGGGTCACTAAAAATGTCCAAAATAACCCAATTTCGGGTTTGGCACACTTGGGCACAAGGGTAGAGGGTGTGGGGTCCACCCAAGGTTCACATATGTCCCCAATCCCTTCTACCAACACACACACACACACTTTTAACCAAAACCATCACTAAAATTAAGATGAGATCATTAAACCCCTAAACTAGTTTACTTAATAAAACACACCCTAAACATAATTAACTTTACAAGACATAAATACATTACAATTGAGGGTTCACCCATGGTGCCCAATTAATACACCTATTCTAAGGCCTCAAACATTTAGCATGGTTAGTACTCAGCCCGTGGGCCACTTGTGCACAATTGCGTAGCCACCTTGAAACCCATGCTCTCCTATACTTGTCACCTGCACACTCATTGCACACATTAACCGCATTTTTCCAATACAATGAACATCATCTACTCATCACAAAATTAACCAAACTTATAATGTCCTAACATCATTATACAATAGATAGTGCAATACATACAATTATACACATAATTCACCATGAATCATCCACAGATATAATTACAATGACATACACTTAGGCTAGCATGATATTACCATTATTAAATCCAGAAAACTATATCATTGATCAAATTGAACACAAGAAATCAACATCTGACCAATAAATCTTACTATCATGTAACCTTGTTAGTGTCATCAACATCATAAGAAATATATCAATATACGAATCTAGTCCAATTAGCGCTACGTGCCCAAAATATCATAATGTCCATGAGGATAAATAAAATAGCAAAATGTCCAAAATCTATCAGAGTCTCAATCAAAACATGACCATGCATAAAGGAACCAACAGATAACTGAAGCTATAAAAATGTGGGCACCATAGGTTGTATCCAGAAAATCCATCCATGAGGGATAGCATTTCATGACCTGTTGTGGAATCGACAATCATGTCAATATTAGGAAGAGGAAAATCATATTTGGGAAATGCTTAAATTATATCCTTGAAGTATATGTAGATCCTTATTCCAACTGTCTTCTTACAAATGGGAACAATATTAGAAATCCCCTCTAAATAATCAATGGGTCTGATAAAACCTACTACCAGTAATTTCTCAAACTCTTGTTTGACCAATAGAGCTACATGTGGATGTATCTTATGCAAAAAAATTGTGATAGGATTTGTTTATTCATGCACAACTGAGTTATGAACAACCAGATAAATATATAAGCCTCACATGTCCACATAGGACTAAGAAAATACATCAATGAACTCTCTATGAAGTATAGTGAATGTTTTCTATTCAAATGGAGAAAGAGAATCCCTGATCTTGAAAATCTTAGGCTCCTCCTCTATTCCAATATTATCATCAATAGTCTCTTCAACCAATAATTTTCAACGATCTTTCATACGCATAGGATCAAGAGGGAGATTGAACTCTTCCTCTATTGGAATCTCTATGAGATTTTATCTAATAAAATGATCACTTAGATTATCTATTTTTCAATTTTCATTTTGTTTTTCCTCTAGTGCGTCAAAGAGGTTTTCACTGTAGGACCTGTATTTTTATTAGTAGGCTTCTTTGAAGATATGATATTTGGGATGTTTTTATTTTTTCTTACCATATAAATCCACCTCCTCCTTGAAATGCGTGTATGTATTGAGGTTAATAATGAATCTTTTCTTGTGATCTCATATAGGAATGTCATTGTGTATAATGAACACACCCGTTATCTCTTCATTATAAAATAAATCAATCAATATGTGGCATTTTTGGTTCCAATCAATAAGCGATGGATGTAAAATATCTAATTCAGTCATGGAATGGGATATGGTGAAAATAGAAATGTCATAAAATAGGTTTTTGGAGGAAATGTATTCCTAGAGACTATAAGGGGACTTTGGCTCGGTCTCATAATCAGAAGAGCTATCTTCATGTTCATAAGAGGTGGCATCAACATTTTGAAGTTTTGCCCCATAAGGTTGAATACCAATGCCATATCTATCCATATTTTCATGTGCCAGAAGAGGTTACCACACACCTTATTCATGTAAACCACATCCATATCCTTGGTATCCCATGGCATGCATCATCTTGTTTGGGAACATATTTCAGGGATTGATAATGAAAGGCCATATTTTCATCAGGTGATTTGGAAGTATAGGTTCTGCCTGATTGTTCATCTATTAGATGGTCACCAGGGATGAATTTTTTATACTATAAGGATCCTGAGTTATTTGTGGCAAAAACCTAGGCCTACCACAAAATGGGGAAGGTTGTCTATAAGGAGGTGTTGTTAGAAGTCATATTCTCCACAACCAGTATGAAGGACATTTAATTTAGATTCCCATGTAGAAAAATGGGAGATGGAGGTAGAAGCGCCACTTTTCTAGGGCTGAAATGTATTTGGATTGACACAAGATACAAGGGAATATGATTTAAGTTTAAGATCTAACTCTGTAAAAGGACATTCATAGGTTGTGAGGTAATGGCTAGTCAACGCTCTGCAATGGGAAAAGGGTTAGGATCACCCATAGTTGTTATTTTTTGTCCTTGGTAATAGAGTTTTATACACTGGTGAAAGGTGAACGGAATGGCTTACATTACATGAATCCATGGGTGGATGAGGAGAATTTTATAGGGAAGTTCCAAGTCAATGACATGGAATCTTGTTTCGTGCATGACAGGACCAACTTCTAGAGGTAAAGTGATTTTTCCTGTTGGTTATCATTTTGCATTATCATAAGACTTAATGGCGACTACATTAGGTTCTAGTTCTTCATCAGTATGTCGTAATTGTTTAATAAGCTTTAGATTACATTTGTTAAGACCATATCCATTTTCCACAAGCATCCTTTTAACCTTTTATGGGTATTGATCACTTCTATATATAGGGGTTAGTTGTGTGTATAATTGTTCTTAGAAATCTCATTTTGGATCAGAATGATTTAGTTTGATGGGATTATATGCACAAGTAAGGCTTGGAAGCATGAAGTTTCAATATCTATGGGAAATCTTGACTTCTTGAGGGTCTTATAGAGGATAACCTTATGAATAGTAGATATCTTAAGAAGATCAAAGATAGAAATCTTGGTGGCTGTCTTGTCAAGTTATTCTCGGAGATTGTAATGACTATCTGAAGGATTAGATAGAGGGGGCCTAGGAAAATAAGGTGGGTACATCATGTTGGAACAACATAATCTTGATATTTTATTTTGATGGTGTTAATATGGTCAGTGATAGGATAAATATAGACAATAAGAGAATCAAATGGATGGGATGTTTGAGCAACAATGTGCTTGGTACTTTTACCTTGAGAGGATTGACCTTGATCTGTCTTCATTTCTGCTTGTTTATATTTTGGTAAAGGTTAATTATAGATCCCCAACTGATTATTGGATGATTTTTTGGGTTCTTGTGTGTCAAGTTTGATATATCCTTGATTTATATCTTCAATGAAGTTATTTAATTTCATACACTAATTTGTGTTGTGACCTTTGACACAATGATACTCATAATATCCGTGGTCTTTGTACCACGATGGTTTTGACACATCATCCACGAAAGGTGTAGTGTTTGAAAATTTTACCATACTGGCCAAATCAAGTTGTTTGAGGATCAATGAGAGGGATTATGTGAGTGGAGTGTATTCCACATGTTTTAACTTCTGGTTTACGTGGTATACATGTGATTTTTAAATGTGGGGTGTTTTGAACCTCCTTGACATATTTGGAATTAGTGATTCCATCACCTACAAAAAAAATGTTTTTGTTGAAGAATTTTTATTTTTACATAGGTTTTGTTTCATAGCCTTGTTGAAAGGGTTTTAAGACCCCTTTGGCTAAAAAATCCTTTTCCATTTGACTTCCTTTTTCGATAACTTCTTCAAAGGTGCCTACACAATGCATTTGCAAATGGAAGCTAATTTCTGGATGTAATTTTGGCACAAATATGCTCCCAATTTTTTTCTCATGGATGGAACAATGGAAGCAACTAGCCAACCCCTTACATCATTGTAAGAAAGTTGTGAAGTCTCATTGTTTTGTTCTTTGGCACTACAAAGGTCTAGCATTGTGATATCACTCTCCATAATGAACTAAAAGTGGCAAAAAAGTTTCTCAGATAAATATGGGAAAGTAAAAATAGACTCTTTGAGGATATGGAGAAAACTTTCAAGTGTTTGGACCCAAGACTCCGCGGAAACAAACAAATAAGATAATTGTTGTTATAAGTAACTTCTTGGAAGACCTTGAAGAAGTATTTTATGTGATTGTTAGGATCACCTTTAACCCTATATTTGTCAAATTTAGTGTAATCAAAGCTTGGTGGAAAGGGAGCATGCAACATATCTCGATTCAAAGGGGTAGGGACACAATTCTTTGAACTAATGTTTTTTATTTTGTTTGATACTATTTTATTGTAGGCCAATAAGCATGCCTTTCATAGATTGTCATTTTTGGTTGAACAGTTGACTGCACGATGGTGTGGCAGGTATATTTTTCTATTATATTATTAGACTTCGCCACCATGGTTTTTAGTATAGTGTGTATCATATATCACCTTAGGAATTTTTGTGTGAGCAGCCCTATGTGTATCCCTATTGACATGAGAAGCTATAGTCACCAATTAGAGAATAAGAACTTGAATTTTTTGTTGCACGGTGACATATTCATTTTTGGTTCAGGTTGAGGTTCTTCACCTTCTTTTCTGGATTCTTGATTGATTCTAATGAAAGGTATATGAGTGCTAGTTCTAGTTTTGGATGTTTATGCTTCCTCGTTTTGACCTTTAGGTTGTGCTGACATAGAGGCTCGTTTATGGTTTAATATGTCTTCAAAAATTCTAAAAGGAGGAGGATTTGTTCATTCTTCTACTCAAATCATGCTATTGAGGAAGGTTGGATCAAAATCAAAGGGTAGTTTAACCCCTAATATTACTAGGGGAAGCAAGAATTGGTCTTTTTTTTGAAATAATAACTTGTCTATGTGGGAGGGATCATTTTTAAAGATGTTATGAGGAATTTCTTCCTCGTATGCACTGTGATCAACAATTTCTTGGTCCTCATCAGAATTTTTTTCTAGAGGGTTTTAAGGAAGGGGTTAGATGTGTGCCTCTTGTGTCCTAAATGTGTTACATGTGTCATGATGGAATTTGTGTTGTATATAAGTTGTGGTACTTTATTTGGTCAGCGTAACAAATATAAACTAAATGTTTTACACATATTTTGAATGTTTGTGTGAATGTCACAAGGACTCTAAGCAAAAATAGGTAGTGTAACAGGCATAAAGTGAAGATTTACCTAGTTTTTAGATGTATGATGAGGATTACTAAGAAATTTCAGCAGTGTAATAGCTGAAAATGGATATTTTCCAATATTTAATTGTGTAAATGCTTCTAAGGAAAACTACAAAATTTTGGAAGCATAACAGTTGCAAATGGGTGTTTTTTATAGTTTTGGATGTTTGAATTTTTCTAAGGAAACTAGGAAAAAATTTGATAGCATAACAACACAATTTTAACAATCAAGCAAATTTGGAAAACAAGTTTCAAGTGTGAGTGTCAAAATGATTGATGAAATTTTGGAAAAAATTTGGTTTGTTCTCTTTGATAAATAAAGACAAAATTGTGAGAGAATTATTATTTGTGATGAAAGATATGCGGTGAAACTGGGATATATTATTACTAAAGCAATGTTTGAACTCAAAAAAAGTTATGCTTTGTGAATTTTTGGTGTATACAAACAAATTTTGATTTTCCCAGAGTAACACATTTTTTTATATGCGAAGTCAAAATATGGACTAAGTTCACGACTTTCGCAAAAATACATTTGGTTCAACTTGGCCAAAGCATTACCTTATTCTCTTGCCATAATTAGGTCCCTAGCTTGTTCAAAGTCTCACATCACGAGTATTTAATGAGTCAAAACTTTGATCCAAAAAAAAACCTTTGGTCTAACTTGGCCAAAGCATCACCTTCTTCTCTTACCAGAATTAGGTCCTTAGCTTTGCTCAAAGTTTTCTCATGTGAGATTTTATACTTTGGTTTAAATTGTTTACACACATAGTTTTTGCATGAAAATCAAGTAATCACAACCTATTCCCTAAGATTTGGCCATCTAGCTAGGATCACACACACACACGTACATGCGTGCACACATGCAAACCCACACACATAAATAGACACAAACAAATAAAAAAATAAACACATGTACAAATACACACACACACACACACACATAAACACATGCACGTACACACAGACACACATGTGACACGCACACGTACACACAAAAATAAAAACAAATACACACACACATACATATATACACACACACATGTGCATATGAATGCACATGCACACACGCAGACGCACATACACATGCACACATACATATATACACACATGCACGTGCATATGCACATGCACATGCAGGCACATGTGCATGTAAATGCATGCACACACACACACACACACACACACACACACACACACACACACACACACACACACACACACACACACACACACACACACACACACACACACACACACACACACACACACACACACACACACACACACACACACACACACACACAAACACACACACAAATACACACACGCACCCACTCACATGCATATTTATAGACACATTGATAGACACGCTGACACAAACACACACACACATGCACGCTCTCCCATACACACTCACACATGTACACAAAAAAAAAAACAAACACACACACACACACACACACACACACACACACACACACACACACACACACACACACACACACACACACACACACACAAAATAATATTGAGATTATATGTGATATACAAGTTACATATGATCATGGGGGCATAGTGTTATTTATAGGTTTAATCACCCATTTCTAGGGACACTACATTCACATTGGGGGAATTCCTACACTTGGGGCATCTTGTGTATTTCAAGGGTTATCCATTTTTAAGTTTTCCATTAATTATTGAGATCCATTGACATTTTTTAGATACATGTATTTCTCTAGATTATATCCAATTTGAGTGCTTACTTTCATGTATATTATTCACTGATATGTGTGATTGGAACATTATTACCTTATTTGTGCTTATATTGCTTTCTTTTTCGTATTGCTAATTATGTATTCATATGCTCCTTGTCTTGTGTGGCATGTTAGAAGATATTTTTTTCACTCTTCATGTCATGGATTTCTTGTGTGTTTATTTATCATATATATATTGTTACATGTTTAAATTGTGTCACATATTGTAAAAATTATACTTGTGTTTAATTATCTTGTATCACATTATATGCTTGGTGTCATGATTCATATCATGCTTATTATTACTTTATGTTACTAATATTGTTCGTGTTGTCATAATAAACATCATGCATCTCAAAGGGAACCTACTACTATGTGTTTCATTTTTATATCTTATTTGTTATTGAAATGTACCTCTAGTTGT
This sequence comes from Taxus chinensis, assembly GCA_019776745.2. Lineage (NCBI taxonomy): Eukaryota > Viridiplantae > Streptophyta > Pinopsida > Cupressales > Taxaceae > Taxus > Taxus chinensis. Next base: position 513,006,877 of record CM034154.1, read on the forward strand.
GTATTCATCATGATACCCTATATGCTACAAACTATTGATTTGTGTTGTATTGTCATATATTACATGTTCCATATTTTACTCATATGATGAGATAATTTCTATGTTGAAATATTCTACCATGTTTATATGCATGCTTATATGGTTATATTTTTTATAAATTTTACACATTGTGTGTTTAAATATTTCTTTTGAGATTAATGATATGTAGAAATATCCCCCATCTCAAAATGAGACATATAATTAGCCTATTTTATATATTCAAATGGTTTCAGATAGTGTCTACATTTATATATAGTTTTAGATGGTTAAGAGATATCAAGCATAGTTTTTAGAGACAATTTACATGATTTACATAGGTCACATTAAGTTTTAGTAGTGTTTTACATGATTTTAGAGACGTCATGTTCAATTTTCAAAGATCACATTCAATTTCTAAGGGCAATATGTTCATATTTATTTATATTTTCTTATCATATGTTGAATCAGTGGGACAATATTTACATGTTGGGGTTTTAATCTATAGGGAAGAATTTTCTTTTGGCTCATGAAAGCTTGATTATTATAATAGCTTGTTTTGTATTAGTATTAAGATGTATATTAGAGAGCACATTTTTTCTTCGTGGACAATAAGTATATGTCATAATTTCATATTAGAGATCACATTTCCATTATATTTGGGTCGATTAACACCTGTGGCATTTACCTTTAGGGTTCAGCAGCATTTAGCATTTCCCTTTCTCTATTAGAGAAGCACCTATGTGGTTTAGTTGATGACATATGGTGGATATAGGATCTCTCAGGTACTCCTCAAACCTATCGTTTCTCATAGTTAACACAATGGATGGAAAATTGATAATGTTTTAATTATATTTCCTTATAAATCCCTTACGACATCTACATTCGTCTCATAATGGGGATATTATATTTTTTGGTGCCTCCTAGGGCTAACCAAAATTCCTTCATATCTATGGCCTATCCCGACCTCTCAACTCAATCCCAACAATAACCAATGACCAACAACATACCCAACAACAACTTTACCTTTGGTGATTTCACCTCCTATTTATAGTTACATGTTTGTTTGATTTTCCTTCTTCTCTCCTCTAACATAGCTCCTTTGAATTTCCCACTTAGAATTTTTAACTAAGCTCCTTAAATGAGATTATCCATGTGATCTGTTCCCTGTCAATCCCTTTATGCCACATCTCCAGGTGGTTGGATTCTCCTTACCTTATTCTCTATCATCTAGTCACCATCAACCACATGATCTAAAGATCCTTTCTCCTTCCTTTCTTCTGCCAGTTCTCACTACATCCTTATCCTCTCAATCCTCGTTTCTCACACTTCTATTGCATTCTTCTCCTTATACTTTTCTCTTTCAAAAATTTATTTATGCACTTCTTATGCTTCCCTTCATGCCCTTCAGTACTTCATACACACGTTCACTGATTATGTCCTTCCTGGCATTTTCTCGACCAAGTTCTTTGGCATTTTCTCCACTCTTTTCTCCTGATCTTGTGTGCCACCTTTGACCTTTGTGCCATTATTCCATGCATACTTCTCCTTGTGACTTGTTTCACTATCTTCTTAACGCTCTTCTTCCATAACCTTCCATCTTTCACTTGGCATATTCTCATTTTATCATGCATATCCTTCCTTGGTGACTTCATTTTCACCTTTACCGATTGATATCTACTTAGATCTCATCCCCTTTCACTTATCTCTTTTTCACTCTATTCCTTGTGCAATTCTTTTGTAACTTTCTTCTTATGTTACTTATCCATAATTACCTTTGGGGAAACTCCTTTCTTGAAATGTTATCTATTGCACTCCTCCTCTCATACGCTCTTCCACACACTATACCTCACATGAGACCTCCAAACAGTCTCTTCCTTCTTTAGTGCACCTTGTTTCATGTGCACTCTAGTAAAATTCCCATGATTTCTCTGCAATGTTTTGTTCAAGAAAACACCTCATTATAATGGTTCTCCCATCATTGCACTCATCTCTCAACACTTTCCTTCATCTTTTTTTCACACATCCTCCCATTCTTTTGTGAATCTTACTTCTCTTGTGTAGGTTTTTTCAAAGTCCCAGGATGCCCCTGCATCAAATATCCATGGTTGTTTAAAATATGATATCCTCCTCAAGTGGTCTAGTGAGTGATAGCATCACCTTTTGGACTATATACATATATTCCTGGATCCTTCAACCATCGATCATTCCCTCTATTGCACTTCTTTTGGCACTTCTTCAAATCCTTGGCCATTTCTTAGTGCCCTCTCCCTATTTTCCCATGTTCACTCATGAGTTTCCTTTTCCTCTTAAGTTTTCTTATCTAAACCTTTTGTTTCATAATTTTTTCCTCTGCAGAATGCCCTACCATTGGAATTATACTTTTCTCTATTTCCATTATGTTATGAATATTTCCTCCCACACCTTTATGTTATGTGCATTGTTTCTCTTTGTCACCCTTTATCCTTTCGTATTTTTTAGCATGTCTGAACTCCATGCCTTGTTTCTCCTTGGTCACCTTCTCATTGTAACCTCTTATGCATACATCTCTTTGTGTGTTTCTCCCAACACAACTCTTTTGCACCTCCTTGAGTATTTTTTCTCTCCCTTTATTTTTCAGGCTCTGTTAGACCGAAATATTGTTGACAACCTTTTCTCTCTTCACCATTTTATTATGAAAAATTTTATGTGTCACGTCCTTCTCATGCATCCTCTTTTCTTCATGTGCCCTCGGCCTTGCAAAAAAAATTTGGAGCCTCTCTACATGATGAATATTTGATATCCCTACCAATATATTCTCCTTCTTGTGCACCTCTTTCTTTTCGCACATCAGAAAATGTCATTATTTTTTTTGCATTTGTTTCCTCTGAGGAAACTTATTCCAGCTCAAATTTTACATGTCTCTCTCGATCCTTGATTCCTCTTCCACATTCTCTTGTAATTTCTCCAAAATTTCATCACACACCCTATGGATCATGCACTCTTCCTCTTTTGTACGCCCTAATGCACGCCTCCTCTCAAGAAAATCCTAGATCTCCTTACCAAGTATTCCCTTTTTCATGTGTACTCTTGCAATCTCCTAGGATTGATCAGCTTCTCCTATAACGTTACTCCCATTTATTTGTGCATTCCCATCTTTGCATTTCTTCGTGATTCCCTCCTCTACATCTCTTATGTATTTTGTTCTCATCTCTTCCTTATGTGTGCCTTCTTTCTTTCCTTATCCTTCCATTGTCATGATCTCCTCTCACAAATCTACATATTCCTTTGTAAAATCATGGTCTTTACTAACCATCTCTCTTCCTTTATTAGTAGCCTCCTTCACTAGCGTGATACTCTCACACTCTACCATCTGATGTGCTTCCAATTACACATCATTTTTTGGTACTAGCGTGATCAAACCCTTTTCCCTTGGTGATGCTCCCACACTAGGTTCTCTTTCTCCATTTCACTCTTCTTGTGCAACATTTGGTTCTGCCTCATGTATGCCTTATTCTAATGCTCTCCAAGCGTAATTTGTGCATTTTATCCATTGTTTATTTAACTTTATGGCACTTCCTTCATCTTCTTCACCTCTTCACTACCCTTGATCACATGACCTTTCTTATTTTGGCAGTCTTCTTCTCTATGTTCCAGTCAGATTTTCACATCTCAGAGTCCCTGAAGCTCCTTCATCATTTCATTGAGATTCTTCATGACTTCTACATCAGAAACCTCCCCCTTTCTTGGTGTCAACTCATCAATCATCACTCGATTCTCATTTTTCATTCTCTTCCCATCTTTACTTACGATGGATAACACAAAACCCCATTAACTACCTCATGTTCTATAGTCTATTATCTTCATTTATAGTAAATTAGTTTGATTTTATACCACTTGATAGTGTACGGTGGATATGGTCTCTACTGGGTACTCCCTGAGCCTATTGTTTCTCATAGTTAACCCAACGGATGGAAAATTGTTAATGTTTTCCTTATAAATCACTTACGGCATCTACACTTTTCCCGGGGATATTACATTTGTTGACACCTCCTAGGGCTAACCAGACTTCATTCATCTATTTAGTTGATCCTGACCTCTTAACTTAGTCTCAATAATAATTGATCAACAACCTACCCAACAACAAAAAACTTAGGTTTGGAAATTTCACCTCCTATTTATAGTTACAAGCATGCCTAATTTTCTCACTTCTCTCTCCTCTAACCTAGCTCCTTTGATTTTCCCACTCAAAATTCAAATTGAAACTAAGCTCCTTAAATGATATTGTCCATGTGATATTATACCGTCAAATCCCCTTGTACCATGTATCTAAGTAGTTATATTCTCCTTACCTTTCACTACATCATTTGTTCACCATCAACCATGTGACCCACATATCCGTTATGTCATCCTTTCTTCTTTCATTTTTCATCATGTTCTTATACTCTTGGACCTTGTTTCTCATGTTTATGTTCCATTCTTCTCCTTATACTTCACTCTTTCACCAATTTATTTACACACTTCTTCTACTTCCCTTCATGCCCATTAGTGCCTCCTACACACCTTCATTTATTGTGTCGCTCCACCCATGTGTCTCCATCTTTTCTTGACCAAGTCCTTTGGTGTTTTCTCCACTCTATGCACCCAATATTTCCCGCATCATTTGATGTTTGTGTCATTATTTCGAGTGAAATTATCCTTGTGAATTGTTCCTTCATATTCATGTCATTCTTCTTCTACAACCTTCCATATTTCACTCAAAAGCTTCTCATTCTAGCATGCATCTCCTTCCTTTGTGACTTCCCTTTCACCCTCACCTCTTGATATTTGTTTGTACCTTTTCCCCCTTCACTTCTCTCCTTTATGCTCTATTCCTTTCCTGATTCTTCTATAGCTTTCTTCCTACGTTACTTCTCCATAATTACCTTCGGGGTAACTCTTTTCTTGCAACATTATATGTTGCGCTCCTCCTCTCGTTCACTCTTCTACATGTTCTGCCTCCCATGAGACCTTCGACCATCCTCTTCCTTCTTTAGTGCACCTTGTTTCATGTGTACTCTAGCATGCTTCCTTTATTTTCTCTACAATGTTATCTTCAAGGCAATGCCTCATTGTAATGGTGCTCTCATCACTACGTTCATATCTTAGTGCTCTCCTTCCTCTTTTTCCCACACCTCCTCTTATTCTTATGTGCATCTTCCTTTTCTTGTGTAGGTTTTGTCTAAGTCTTAGGATGCCCCTGCATCATTAATAATATCAAATATTTCATTATATATGATTGGTAAAAGACATGTTCCCAACTAGGTTCTCAAATATAGGGATCCAATCTAAGACTAGACACATATTGTACATACAAAGGTTATCAAGGATCACTAAATTCATAAATATAGAGGATAGTAGCCCTATCCCTATGATAGTTATAGGTTTCAAATGCCTACGACTAAGATAAAGATAGGTATCTTGAAGCACTAGGATCCTTAAATAGAGGGAAATAACCAAGGGGTAGATAAATCCAAGGAATGTTGTAATAATAAGACAATGCAATAAATAAAAGCATACATACATATATTATATTCTATAGAAATGAATAACCAACAAGTGCATACATACAAAATAAGATACTAAAGAGAGTTATAAATACTAACATGTACAGTGTGTGTGACCGTTGATGCATAATCCTCTCAGAAGATAATAGTACCAAGAGATAATCACTATAGGTGGATAAGGGGAAATATCAACATGAATATCTAAAATCCTAACTCACTATGGTGACCCAAATGTAAAAGAGGCAAGATCTAAGACTCCAAAGACAACCAACAAGTGTGAAATAGTGTCAGAAAGAGTAAATATGCAAGTATTGTATGTAAGAAAGTAGTTGTAAAAGTAATGGTGTGGTCTTACTAATAATTAAAATGGGGGTATATTTACCCAATGCTAGCTCCCATGGGTGATGGTGATGGATATTGAAAATCCAAAATATATGCCATTTAACATGGGCGATGGAATTATCCTTAGGGGAAACCCTAAAGTCAAAGGATGAAAAACATGAGGAACAGAGGCCAACAAATGTTTTCATGGAACCATTAATTGTAAAATTTTGAAGTCAAGAGTTGAAATTTTATTCTTGAAAGTCACCTTATCCCTTATGTAATTTCCATAGTTTGGGACTTAGTCATTTTTCCTAAGTTTTTAGGTCTATCGAAAAATCTGACTCTTTATGAAACAAATGAAACAGTTCCCTCATTCCTTAAGTTATTTGATTGTGTGAATTTATCAATTGTGACATTTTATTTAGGTGTTATCTAATCAAAACAGCCACATGTGGAGCCAACAAAACTATTCTTGAGTTTTTTATGTTCCTCGCATCCCCGTGATTGTTGATTTTCATTGAGTCTGGCATTCATTCAACTGAATCAGCCCCATGTAAACCCAATAGAATAGTTTCATTGTTACTCCAAATCCTTGCTTGACCTAGTAACTAAGCATTGAATTCTTGATGGAAAAGTTAGCCCCAATTGGAACTCATGGAACATTTTCATGGTTCTTCATCAACACCAATAAGCTGATGGGGAAATTTTAGTGGGTGTTATTTGGCTATTCAAACCTATATAAACCATGACCCATCCATTTCAAATTATCCATGAATCATGCCCACTAAGCTTTATTTTTTCCCCTATGTTTTCACATGTCACATAGTTGTTGGTTGGTGCCCTGCATCATCATTCTCCACCCTAATTCAAAATTTCTTGTATCATTAAAACTATCTTTAGGAGCTCTTCATTTTCATCCACACGGTTAGTGTTTTAATTCCTTCTTTCCTTGGTTTAAATTATTTTTCCCTTTTTGAGATCTTAATTAGTATTTTGTTTCCAAAAATCCCTTTGTTTTCCTATCATTTTGATTATATATATCAAATTGAAGTTTCAATATGTTGTATATGAGCCAATATCTTCTCTAGAGATTAGTGTCCCTAAAATTAGGGACACTAATGTAAAACACTTGAACTTGAATGAATTATGAAGCTGAGTGGAGGAAGAAAAAAGGAATATTTTGGCTTAGCAAATTCTCAATAGTGGTTTTGCACACACATGTGGATTTCCTGATTTTATTTAGTGTGCTAACATAGTTTTGTTATGTGCTTCATGTTTTGATCCTCAAACTAAGGAGTTGAAAGATCCATACAACCAGGTTATCTCTCAACCGGATGCCTATCATATCAACCTATCCCTCATAATCATTGTTGTTGTAGGTGTCAATATATTATCTCTTTAAACATCATAATAAGAATTCAATTTAACACTAAATAAATACCAAACCATGATTTATAAGTCTTGGCTAAAACCTAAGAATAAATGACCCTCCAAATTTTCTAAGACTATATAGGAATGATTTCATTGAAGAATTATTTGATATCATTACTCTACTAGATAGATTAATGGGCCTTCTATCCACAAGGTAATTTCATGACTGGATGCGTATCTATATCAACCTAATACGAAAGGGAAAGCAAGATTTTATTTGGGGGGAAATAATATGTGAAAAAATAACTGAACAAGTCACTCAAGTACATAACACTAAGTCGTTTTATACAACTTTCTATTATGGGTACCATTATAGGATACATAATTTGGGTTGTCCTTTCAAATCAAGTAAGAAAAAACCTCTGTCAACCCATCTATGAATGTTACACCCACTTAACTCTGAACAACAGTAAGATTCATTTCAGAAGGGTAAGTGATTCATTTACCATATTCACAATCAGGTTATTAGAAGGATGCACCACTAACAAAATCAATTAGGAAGAAAAGAAGTTAATAACCAAGTTTGGAAGTTTCTTCATTCAATTCCAAATGTTATCCTATATCAAAGTTGTAGGATTCGAAGCAAACCCATATAAACTCTTAATTTATTGTAGTGATAATATCATCTTGATTATATTATGTAGATAGTTGTACATTCTTCACAGGACTTGCAATGATAAGAACATTTTAAGCATATAATTCCCCATGTCTCTAGGAAACTACATTTGTATATCAAGTATTGATTTTTTAAATGTTGAGAGAACAATTGTCTCTATTCAATATGCATTCATTTCAACAAGAAAACAGTCATTTGAGAACAAAAACTTCATCAATAATAATCTTTAGTTAACAGACCTCATATTATCATGTTCAAATTATTGAATATTAATCAGGAAGATATTGTGATGATGAGTTTGAAGTCAAGATAATATTATTCGATGATGATGAATCTCTAATAAATTCATAATTTTTAGTTATATCGGGTACTTGAGGGTATGCCATTGATGATGGATCAAACATGTATGAACCTGAACTCATAAATTCCATCCAACACTGGGCATCTCCCTATCATTTATTAGTTCCCAAAAGGAAAAATATAGACATTGGTGGTCTCACTACACTTGTTTTCCTAAGAACCAAAACGTGGTTCATGAAAATTTTGACATAATTCAATTCTTTTGAGAAATCCATTATTGTAACAAGAAGTACTTTCTTCGTCAACCAAGGAGGAATTAAGTACAAAATCCTATGTGAAAACTTTGAGAGTCTGAACCTAGGATTGAAGTAATTCGAATTTGAGGAAGGAGAAAGAGGAAAATTTTGAGGAAAAAATTTAAGAAATAGAATACTAAGGACACGAGGAGGGAGAAGGGGATATAGAAAATGAAAAATATGCTTAAATCCCCATATAAAACATAGTTGAAGTGGGTAGCTTAAGGTATAAACTTACTATAATGAAGACCCACAATTACTCCTAGAGGTAACAACTAATAAATGTTCCTATGTGGAAATCATTCCTTCACCAATGTATCTTCTCCTCTACTCCTCTCTCATAGTGTGCTTATGTGGCCAGTTCATCAACAAAAGATATCACTAGTAATTCTTTCTCATGGGTTCAACCATGATGGTTGAGAAAAAATAGGAACCCTTAATCTAAAATAATTAGTTTTTTATTACTGATAATGTAGTTTTTCTCCTATGGCACTCCTACTCCTAAGAAATCTAGAAGAAATTATCACCTTGTTACTGACACCTCAAGACAACAGCTTGTTGAGATTCTAAAGCTAATAATTGATAAAAGTGAAAAAGAGATCACTACAACAAACTATGAGCTTCACAAGTAATATCACTTAAAGAATTCTAGTCCTGAAGAAGATGTGCATAACTTGAGATAAATAGTTTCTAAATTTATTGAGAGGGTATAGAAATGTAAATAGACACAAGAATAGTTGAAAGAATAACATAAAAAGAATCCTCTCATCCTATATCAAATCATTTCTCTCTCTAGATCCCAATCCTATTAAACCTCTCGGATAGTCCACCTCTGTTGAATGATGTTGATATCAACTACATTTCATAGGTCTATAAGCACACTCTATGATGAAAATTCACTAAATCATGGGTTGAGAAATTGTTATTAAATGGATTAAAAATCAATAATTAAAGATATTAAAATATATGAGAATATAGTAGCTACTTAGAAGCATATAAAATGTTGGAATTGAAGGCATTGAAAAAGAATCCAACCATTGTGGGTTAATGTGATTTAGGATATTTGAGGATCATCAATGTGACTGGATGAAGAAATTGCTCATAATTGAAAATATTTTCAATGATTCAAAGGATAAAATTTCTCAAACTTTGTCTCATGGTGTAGAATGGAGGCTCAAGATTTTAGAAATAATCTTCAACCAATCTGCACAAATTGTTTTTCAAAAGGTTGAGTCTTTGGAAGTCTACAAAATTATTTGTAATCTCAAATCATTTTGTTGTGAGCTTATTTCAATATAAGTCCTCTCAAAAGAGATACAGTGGATAAGATTAAAGGTGTAGTTTAATAAGTCTATTTAAAGAAGAGTTATTCAAGGATAATGACTTCAACCACGAAAAAATGGACTAGTTATCTAAATTAGACAATATGGTGGTTGTGGTGGTTGAAGCCTCCAGGAATTTGGCTCAATTTGGTGGGACAAATATTGAAATTGAATAATTCGTCTAGAAGTCTGAATGAACAACTTATGGCAATCACCACAATCCTAAGATAATTATATATTACTTATATGAAGAAAAATTTCATGATGCACATGCTATAGCTTAAATTTACGTAAATGCACATGCTCAAGCTTAAAGTTATAGCTTTCTCACTTTCCTTCTTAGAGGACTAAGAAAAGACTATTTTTTTATATTTTTGTGTTGAATTTCTTTGTTTAAAGTTATTGAGAATTTTAAAGTCACTTAAGTTATTTAATTAAGAAAAATTGAACTTGTTAAATAACAATTAGTTATTTGAGGTAGTTACAACTCTTTTACATATAAAAGGTTATTTCCTTATTTGTAAGAAATAGTTGTTGGTTGATCTTTGTAAAGAAACAAGAAATATAGTATACATAAGAGATTTCCTTTCTTTCTCTCCTTCATTTCTTCCCACTTTTTATGTGTTACAACTAATTATAATAGAATCTAAAACTTTGAGTTCGTTATTTTCTTTTATGAGTTATTGAACTTTGAGTCAATATTTTATTTCTGGGAAACAATTTTCTGTTATATGATATTGCACATTCATTAAGCTTTTGAAATGTATAAGCAAATTAAGATCTGTTATTTTTTCTTTCTTAAAATGATTTCACACCTCCCTCTTCTTACCAAACTATGATTCCTAGATCCAATTCTCTCCCTCTCTCTTCTTCTTGGTATTCTTTGGCACGTTTATACGGAGCAACCAATACTTGAAACAAAGATAGTATTACTTTAAATAATGTAAATATCTTCAGTTTCATCTTTTTTTTAAATAAGGGAGCCTCCCCATCAAAGAGGAAGGAATTTTTTCCCCTAAACTGTTGAAAATTTTCCCTAGTATAACTTACCTACCTCATATGTACCTATCAGTGTCACTTGGATTTCCTATGGTAGGCACAATAGCTATTTGGAACCCTATATAAGCAAGACTAAAAAGAAACACTATAAGATAATTGATAAAATAAGAAATAAATCACCTAGTTAGGAGGTCACTGGGGGATGATATCAGAGCATCTAAATGACAAAATATGGGGATTTTTAGGGAAAGGTTGGTAGAGATAAGTGTAATATGTTGAAATGAGAGGCTTTCCGCCACGAGCATGGTACAATTTATGGAAATATTTTAGGTTTTATAGTATAAAAGATATGAAGGTTTCAATTTAGGAGGAAATCATGATGAAAAACATGTATAAGAATTTATATAAATAGTAAAGGGGGGAATTCACTTGCCACTTTGCCAATTTGAGATTAAGAGAAATGATCTCTAATGTAACCCAAATTGAGCAATTTGATTGATGATGGGGAGAGTATGAGGTACCAATCGAGGTGGTTGAGACATATCACATATCGGGGTGAATCCCATGCTCGGTGTTGTTTTTGAATTATGAATGGGTAGGTCAAAGAAAATTAGAAAAAAGGATGTTGAGGTAAATTTAGCTAGTGAAATTTTCCCCAAGGATAGTTAAAATGTAGATCAAGTCAAGGTCTAGGTGATTTTGGGATCATTTTGGTTCTACAATTCATTAGGTTAGGTTTTTATAATTAATGTAAAGGTTTTTGTGGGACTATAAATGGACGGGATCGGCAAGGATGGGATATCCCATCCCAAAAGGTCCAATGGTGTGTGGTTGAGGGGGAATTCCACCATGGCTAATGGCATTCTTCTAACAGGGTCGATGGCATTGTGAGGTAGGAAAAATTACTTAAGGGATAATGGTGTTTTACCATCAGGGCCAATGTAATAGGGGATTTAGAATTTTTATGTTTTTGAATGTAATTTAAGTTATTTTCATGATGGATTTGTATTGAGATCTAATGAGTACTTGTTTTTTTATTTGTTACACGTACCATAGAGAATTCAACTTTGGAAATCCATAGATGTGGCATGGTTATTGAAACTATTGAGGGGGTTGTCTTCACATGACATTGCACAATTACAAGGACTCTAATTTAAAGGCATTATGCAAATGGTACAAGTACCACTAGAAGTGGACTTGATTCAAATATTCTTGAGCCATTAGGATTTTAGGTCCAAAACCTTCAAGTGGAGGGTCAATAAATAGATTATAGAGGTTGTAGTCATACTACAATATGTGCATTCCATTTTGGGACTATCAATTTAAGGAGTCTGCATGTTTTATGATGTGTTGATGGAAATAAGAGAGAGGAGAGAACTTGTATGATTGGCCACAAGAAGTGATGAGTAGCACTCAAGAAATTTGATGATTCGATCGAGTGTCATATATGTTGCAAAAATTCTAGATATCTAGAAGGATATCATTGGTATGGCTATGGTATGAGTGTTTTGCCACAATGCGGATGGAGAAATACTAGTTTTTGTCCTAATGACTTGAAGGGATGCATTAGAGGTTGGATGAAGTTCAATTAGGGAATAGTTGCATGGATGCAACTAGTGTATGATTTATAAAATATTTGGGTTAGGCGGCAAAGGGAACTAGGGATATTTATACTTTTACCATCCTAGATACATGAATGGTTCGGTATACTGCTACTGGTAACATGAGATTCCCTAAGGATTCTACAATGGGAGAGAGACCCAACAGTAATTCCAATGGTTGGTTTCAAGATGTTTCCATATGTTAGATAAGATCAGGTAGTGCGGTATCTTTATAGAGGGGCAGTGGATCAGTGTCCAAGCTAGCTAACTATAGTGGTTGCAAAGGAGACATTGGAGATTGCGGGTCATTATGTATGGTGGGTGGAGACACCCAATGGATAGAGTTCATTTTTATTTTGGGAATTTTTCTTATGTGGTGGTCATACCTCTCCTAGAGCATCAACAGATATATGCTAGAGAGAGTAGGAAGAGCATGACCAGTGGTAGGCATACAACCATTATGTCCATGTTGAGTGAGGCGAGCCCCATATTTGGGTGATCAGCAATAGCAAAAAAGGGGAGTGGGAGGTGTATAATTACCTTAGGAAGTATATGTGAAGGACATACCCGAGAGATAGGATGTCATATAGGGGGAGAGGGTAGTGAGGCCTCGGTGGTTTCACGGTAGGTGGTGGTTATATAGGCCTGGAGGAGGATATTTTACAAATAAAAGTGCCTATATTGTGGAGTACATCACAAGGCGTCCAAGGAATAGGACAAAGGATCTAAGGAGATATCCCATGATATTATCACCCTAAATAGGTGGGAACAGTTGGTGGGAGTCTACCGACTCAGATATAAGGAGGCGGGGGTAGTATTGGGAGGCTAGGAAGATGGAGATATCATGGTGGAGTAGCCTAGTGAGTCAGGTAAGCCTTACAGTCATATTATAGTATAGCATAGATTATGAGTTATTTAGATAAATGTTGAGTAGATATATAATATAATGTGTGGGTTATTTGTTTTGTAGACTATATTATGTATCAAACAAGGTGGATCCTGAAAAAATTATTGATATGAAAATATGAAGATTACAGAATAATGGAGAGAGTTGTAATGTATATAGGCATTTAACATATTTTATCCAGTCCATGAAAAATGGATTGAATAATCTAAACTAAGAAATATGCAGAAATAACATACTACCCCTAATTTCTACTAGTAACTACTACCAGGAGATATCCAAGTATACAAACAATAAAATTTTCCCACAAACATCTGGATGAGACCCTATCTCATAGTTAACTAACAACTAATGCTAACTAACACCTATTGACTTAATTTAAAGTAAAAAATTAAATACTTTAACTTATTACAATTATTCAAATATCCACTGATGATTAATTATCCTAAGTTTTATTTCTAACATTCCCCCCTTAATAAAGCATGCTCTCAAGTGAACAAGAGAGAAATTTTCTAAAGCCCTCAAATTTTTCTCGATCAAGTGACTTTGTGAAGACTTCTACACGTTGCATATCTATTGGGTAATAATGGAGCTAAATGTTGCTGTTTTGAACATGTCCACAAATGAAATGTACCTACACCTTAATGTGTTTGGTGCACTCATGAAAAATTAAATTACGAACAAGTTTTACTACTCCTTCATTATCAACATGTAGGATAGTTATTATTTTCTATGGTATTCCTAATCCTTCAAGTACACGTCATAGCCATATTGCTTCAGAGACATCTCCACCTACAACATGATATTCTGATTTTTTGGAGGACCTTGAAACACAAGTCTTCTTCTTACTCCCCCATGATATCAATATAGATCTCAAAAAGAATAAAAATCATGAAGTGAATTTCATATCATCTATGTTTCATGCATGATCTAAATATGAATATCATTTCAAGAAGTTATTTCTCTTCTTGTATTCTAATCCATAGTCCATATTTCCTTTGATGTATCTCAGTATCCTCTTTGTTTTTTTCCATTGAGAAACCCTTTGTTCTTGCATTAACCGTCAAATATAGTTGAATGTATAGCTGATATCTAAACTAGTGTAAGTTAAGTAGATGAGATTCTCAATTAACTATCAATAGAGAGTTGCATTTACTTTTGTTGATGGATCTATTCAAGACATTTGAATTCTTCTCTCCATAGGTGTGGCACTTGGCTTACAATCCATCATATTAAAATTCTCGATTGTTTTCTTGGCGTATTTCAATTGTGATACAAAGATATGATTTTCTCTTTGCCAAAATTCAATTCCAAGACAATAATGTAGAAGCCCAAGATTGGTCATGTCAAATGGTTGTGTTATATATTCTTTTACTAACTCAATCATCCTCACTAAACCTCCAGTGATGAGTAGATCATCAACATATACTATAATGATCACTATCTCCTCCCTTGATTTTTGAGATAGATATTAGGATTTGTTGGAAATTCGGGACTCCAGAATAGTGCTATGATTTAATAAGAAAAAAAATCATGCACACATGATCAAAACAATTCCCCAAAATCTACAGCAGTGGAATTATAAACTAGAATAATCAAAATCAAAACAAAGTACACACACATAACACAGCATGTACCGTGGTTCACCCAATGTGGGCTATATCCACCAAAGATAGAGATCTCATATAAATAATACAACAAGAGTACAAACCAACTCTTTAAATACAAGAGTACAATGCATCTCTCCAAGTGTATCTCCTCTCCTCCAAATCTCTAAATGGATCTCCATGAGTGCACTACAACTGTGCCTCCAAACACCACTAGCAGATCTCACATAACCAGGAACTACTACATCTCTGAACTGCTACCAAGTTCTCTGTGGATTTGCAATCAAGACCTCTCACATGGGTCTACCATATGTGCAACTATAACTATGCACCAAGAAGTAATTATGTCTCTCCATCACTGCATAACATGTGCAAACATGAAGACAACCTCCTCTACAATATATAGATCTACATGGATCAACAATACAATATGATCTCATGGATCTATAATACAAGACTAGATCTACATAGATCTATAATACAAGATCTCGCCAACATGTGAATCTACAAGAAGAAACTCTATGTGCTTTGCATACTATGCAAGCCATTACAATGAGACAATAACTATACAAAGGAAATACATTAGAATATGTTACCCTCTTCTCACCATTCAGATGTACCTATTATTTCCTTCTGTCCATCTCCTTTCCATGGAGACTCTGTCTTCATGTAACCTATTTTGTCTTTCTCTTATTCTTCTTCTTTTTCTTCATCCTCTCAATCTAGGAGAATTAAGGATCTAATTCAATTCTTCTCTTAATTCTCTCTCTAAACCCTAGCTTTATGCTTATATAGTCATTTATAAACATAGGGCACTTAGCCATGTAATTACATCCAATAAATCTACTTTAATGCTAAAATAGATTTAATTCTCAAGAGTTAATTAAAACTTTCTCACACAAGTAACCAATGTTGGTTAACCCTGACCCAGCGTGGGTTACTTTTCCTGACCTGGACTACCGACGTTGGTTAGCCCTGACCGACGTGGGTTACTTTTCCTGACCTGGACTAACTGACGCTGGTTAGCCCTGACCCGGCATGGGTTAATTTTCCTGACCTGGACTGACCGACGACGGTTATCCCTGACCGATGCCATTTATCCCTGACCAACATTAGTTATCCTTGACCCATGCCGGTTATCCCTGACCGATGCCGGTTATCCCTGATCGACGTTGGTTATTGTCAGAACCAGTAACATGTAAAACATGCAATCTTTAAAGCAATTCAGCTCCACAACCTAACAGGATTGTATGGACTCATATTGAATCCGTGTAGAATGAGATTCTCATCAATTTTTATGTACCATACCCTAGGAGACTGATTTACACCATATAGTAATTTTATGAGTTTACATACCTTTTCTTTTTGACCTGATATGAAAAAACCTTATTGTTGAGTCATGTAAGATTATTCCTATAAATCACCATTAAGAAAGGCAATTTTCACATACATTTCTTGTATTTTCCAACCAAATTGTGCAGCTAGAGCAAAGATTAACTTGAATGTTTTTATCTTCGATGTGGGAGAAAAATGCTCCTCATAGTCAATGCCTTGTTTTTGAGCATATCCATTAGTAACTAGTCTAGCCTTGTATTTATCAATCCTTCCATCTGCTTTGTACTTCGTTTTGAAGACCCGTCTGCATCAAATCATATTTTTTCTGGTAGAAGATCTGTAAGTTTCCATGTATTATTTTTCATAAGTGACTTATATTCTACATCCATAGCATCTTTCCAAGGTTTAGACTGTAGGGCTTCTGAAACTATGGACGGCTCAGTAGTTTCAACAACTTTACTCATTAAGGCCAAATTGACCTCATTTCAAGCCATACTACGAATCCTCATTCCAGTGGTAGATGTGTCAGGGACACTATCCAACTTTTCATCTCTAATCATACTTGTATACCATTTAGGCATACTTTTAGTGGTTCCTATGGGTGGTTGAATTTCACAATCTTTCCCATCATCATTGTCGTCATCAAGGTGATTACCATCCTATG
This sequence comes from Taxus chinensis, assembly GCA_019776745.2. Taxonomy (NCBI): domain Eukaryota; kingdom Viridiplantae; phylum Streptophyta; class Pinopsida; order Cupressales; family Taxaceae; genus Taxus; species Taxus chinensis. Next base: position 513,023,816 of record CM034154.1, read on the forward strand.
TTTTCACTGTAGGGCTGATTTTTTCATCATGTGAGTGTATGGAAGGAGCATCTACTTCTTTCTTCTCAAATAACTCAACATCCCACTAGTTTATACCCTTCTTGTTCTTGGATCCATAAGTTTGTAGCCAAGTGCTTCATCACTGTATCCCAAGAAGATAAGTTTTTCTGATTTCATATCAAGCTTAGTTCTTTGTTTCTTAGGAATGTGCATACTAGCTTTACATCCAAAAACTCTAAGGTGTGAAATAGATGGTTTATGCCCTGACCATGCTTCCTATGGTGTTACTCCATCAAGAGCTTGTAGTGGGAACTCTGTTTAGTAGATAGACTGCCATTTTAGCTGCTTCGGCCCAAAATGTTTTTGATAAACTTGCATCATCAATCATACATCGCACCATATCCATGATAGTACGATTTCGCCTTTCAACAACACCATTTTGCTGCGGTGTGTGAGGAGGATCCATTTGACGACAAATGCCATGTGTTTGCAAAAAAATAATTGAACTCATTGTTGGTGTATTCTCCCCCTCGATCTGAGCGGAGTGTTTTGATTTTCCTACCAGACTTTGTTTCAACAAGGGCTTTGAACTTCTTGAAAGTTTCAAAAGCTTGGTCTTTTGTACGAAGACAATATATCCACATTTTCCTTGAAAAATCATCAACAAAGAGCATGAAGTATTGAAACCCAGAGTGGCTAGGTCTCATAGGTCCGCACAAATCGGTATGCACCAAGTCAAGTTTTGCCTTAGCTCGAAATGTACCATGTTTGAATGGTGCTCTAAGTTGTTTTCCTGCCAAACAATATTGACATTTATTTGTACCCTTTTTTAGAGGTGGCAAACCCCTAACCATGTCGTATCGATGAAGTGTGTCAAGATAGCCAAAACTCACATGTCCAAGTCTTTGATGCCATAGTTGAGCTGATGATGTATCCTTGGCTACAAGTGCTTGATCATTTCGTTGAACAAAATCCAACTGAAACATTCTGCCCACATTCGAAGCTTTTACAACAATTTTCGAGCTTCGTGACTTATCTCAAATTAAGCACATCTTTTTACTGCCTTTACAATCAAAGTCAAGTTTGAGATTGTGATCTAATAATTGACTCACGAATAACAAATTTTTAGTTAAACCAAGGACATAAAGAAAATCTGTAATTTTGCAATTATTTTTGCCAAGTGGTAGTGAAATGGAACCAATGCCTTCAACACTGTATGATGTATCATCACCCAAAGACAAATGATTTTTCGTGGGTGTGTTACTCGTTGTGAAGAACCAATCTTTCCTTCTTGTCATGTGTCGAGTTGCACCCGAGTCGACATACCAAATTTGATTTATATAATTGGACACTTCATTTGACTGTGCAGTATACAAGAAGTCATCATCATCCAAATTGATCTTCCTATTCGGCTACATTTCCTTGTTGAGTTGGTTTCTTCTTCCACTTTTGTTTATTTTTTCCCTATTTACTCTATTGTTGGCTTGATTTTGATTATTGGTTATCACTCTTCTTACCACTTGACGATCCTTATTGGAACGTGTTGGACCAACAATTCTTTAATTCATGTCCTTTTCAACCACAAATAAGACATTTTCGTTGGGACTTTTGGCCTTGTTGAGTGTTACCTTGCTTCGGAGGTTGTTTGCTAGACTTAACTTGTTTCTTGCCTTTTTAATTAGAAGTAAGTGCCTATGCTCTTCACTTTCACTAGTTAAGTGAATAGCTTCCTCTTGTTGTAGCATATTCACTAGTTGTTCAAAAGTTGTTGTTTGACCAGTTATGTTTAACGTGGTCACAAAAATTCTATATAAAGGAAGAGCTCTCAACACTATTGGCACAAGTGATGTGTCTATTACTTCTTCCAAAGCTTGAAGTGATGCACGCAAAGTTGCCACTTTTCTCAAAAACATTTCAATTTTCTTAGTTGGTTGCATTTTCGAGTTCAATAGTTGACTCTGGAGATGAAGTATTGTGTTCTTGTTTTTTGACTCATATATTGTTTTCAACGTGTCCCAAGATTCTTTTGTTGTTGTGGCCTCACAAATATGAGGTTGTACCTCATCTAAAACACTAAACAAGATTATTAACTTTGTTTTTTGATTTGCACGATCAAATGTACTTTGTTGTGTAACATTTGTTGCAGATCTTGTTAATGTACCAGAAACTACGGACCATAGATTTTCAAAATTAAGTTGTGCACGAATTTTTGTTTGCCATGTTTGATAATTATCAAAATGCAAAAGTTGAGAATCAGGCAAAAAGAATTTAGGTGCCATAATTACGGCCATTGTGAAAATTGATAAATAGTAGAAGAAAAATTGAACACTTTGCCCCCTTAAAGCATACACACACCCCCAAAAAAATGAATATTTTATTGATTTTGGGCTCACTTTTTCAGTTGTTTACAATATTTGGCACTATCAGTCGATTTACAATAATCGACAAATTTGGCACTAATAGCCAATTTTACAAATGTTAGGAATTTGCTGAAAAATACTTGCTTTTACACCTTATATCAACCTTTGAAAAAAATCTACAAAAATGCTATCCACCACAACCTCCCTAAACCAACTCCATTAGTTCTGTATCGGAATCTATAATTTTTCAAAAAAAAAATCACGTTTTTTCGTTGGAAGGAAAATAGTTATGGTGCTCTGAATAAAGGTTGTTCACTATGCACAAGAAGACCCTCCCGAGGCAAATATGCTCTTTGGCCTCTTTGCCTTTACAAAAGTTGCCCGAAATGACGTTTCGGATAAAATGGGAAAAAAAAAAATTAGTCTAAACAGGGTTTTTACAACTAAATTTAGGTGCCCTTTTGGTTGTCACTAAGTGAATTAGCAAGGGTTTTAACTACTAAATTTGGCGGCTGCCACTACAACTGCCTCCAAATTCGATTTTTTTTTTAAAGAAAAATTTCAGGTCTATGGCGGGGTTTGAAGCCATGACCTATCACTCCTAAAGCGTTTCCCTTAACCAATAAAGTGCCTAAAGCGCATATGTATTGAACTGGACTAAATTTAATTTATAAAACGAGTTTGACTATTTTTTTTAAAATAAAGCGCTGCTTACCTTAGAAAATGCGACTTGGCACTCTTTGAGAGGGTCCATGTGGCTGCTTTGGAGGTGTTGCATGCAAAGGCAGAGATGAATTAGGGTTGTGCAAAGATTAGACTTGATTTTTCTTCCTTTTTAAACTATGTGGCAATTTTTTGCTATGCTCTGTAGTAAAGTTTTTTTATATATTTGCTTGATCTAGCCTTTGTTTATATTTGCAAACTTTTGACCGCTTCTTTTGCTTGTGCTTTGGATTTTTGCATGTTCTGCTTAGAGGAGACACCGCTTTTTTTGTATGTTGTAGGGTCGCTTTGAGCACAGAGTAAACACGCCCGGCTCTGTGCAAACACGCCTGATTCGCAGCTTTGAAGGCAAGGATGACTCTGCTTAAAGGACGAGCTATGTATCTCGCTCTCTAACTTGGTACATGAGCTTGGATCTGTGATGAGCTTGATACAACTCACCCGCACAATGCAACGATTAACTCGTTGAGCTCGCCCCAACTCGTGGGCTCGACTCTATATAAACTTAGCTTGCCAGTAGAACCTGTAAATCGCTCAATAGAGGCAAATCAGCTTGGTTTGCAGTGCTCGATGAAGAGCTTGATTCAACACAGCTACATAATTTATTAGATTGTGTGGGGAGCTTGAAAAGCTCGGGTCCCCACAATTTTTTTTAAAATAGCTTCAAAATTGTAATTGCATGTCCTTTTAAATTTAAAAAAAATGATCTCTAAATTGACCTCTAAATCTGAGGCAAAAGACCTTTTTTTTTAAGAATGCAGGATTGATTCAAAACAATGAACAATGTCACCTTATTGAAATGGAGTTGCGTCCAGGTCTACAATGGCATGTGATTGCGCTCTTTAAACTCAAATCTGAAATTTTTGCTTGCTGCTGCAACGTTTTAAATCTGCAAATCTTCATCTGCTGCAAATCAACCTTGATTCGGGGTGTGGATTCGAGTAGGGGCTATGAAATGGCTGGGGGATTCTATGGCTCCTCCTAGCTCTAAATTTTTCTACTAAACTTCCCTGAAACTTCCTACACTCTCCCTGGATTAGAATGCAGCTCTGATACCAAATATTATTGATCAAACAGGGCGGAGCCTAACAATTTTATTGATATGCAAATATGAAGATTACAAAATAATGGAGAGAGCTACAATGTATATAGGCATTGAATAGCTTCTATCCAGTCCATAAAAAATGGATCAAATCATCTAAACTAAGCAATATGCAAAAATAGCATATTGCCCCTAATTTCTACTAATAACTACTGCCGGGAGATATCTGGGAAGACACACAATAGAATTTTCCCACAAACATAGGGATGAGAACCCTATCACTTAGTTAACTAACAACTAATGACAACTAACACCTATTGACTTAAGTTAAAGTAAAAAATTAAATAATTTAACTTATTACATTTTCCTTGGCATGATCCCTAAATGTTACTAGTCATGCATCATCATCTCAAAACATTTTTCGAACTCCATTTAAGGGAGGGCATGCTTGAGCGATGGTTAATTGTATGAGATTACAAGATATATCATGATATATAAAATAATTAATTTTGATATATATATATATATATATATATATATATATATATATATATATATATATGAGGTGCCATTATTTTTTCGATATATTGTGCATTGATGTTGATGTATGTGTACTTTTATGATTTCATTTTCTTATGTATAAACATTGATGTTTAGGATAATTAAATAATTACAGGTTTTAAGACCGATAAAGTAGGTATTGTGGATAAGAGAGAATAGGATGGGGACTAATGATAGGGCTATCCCAAGCGATCAGAAAAATACCCAAGCAGGAGAGGAGAGGAATGTGATGACCATATTATCCAAAATGGGAATCCATGTCCATATAAACCCAAGTGGGAAATAAATAGGAATTACCAAAGTATCCAAGATAGGAAGAAATGGTCATATAAATCAAAGTAGAAGATAGATCATAGTATATCAAGTAAGATAGTGTCTCAATGATGGCGTTTGAATGATTGGCATACATTCTTGATGATGTCACTTACGTCATGGTAGATTTTCTAGCGAGTATGAAACATGAGGTCCTTGAGGTTGTCTTGGATGATGTTAATACCTTGATGTACTTATGATCATGTAGAAAAGAATGAATGGTTAATCCTATCAGATATTTGTGTGAGGATGTCATGACATATATCATCAAGGGAGGAATGAGGGGGGTAATTATGAGATCTCAAGGATAGAATAGAATGATGCAAAGAAGGTGATCAGGCTCGATGCTTAGGTGTATGAGGATAAGGTTCTCAAGCTCACCAATTATGAGATAAAACCTTACAAGTATCATATGTATGTGAGAAAAAACCATGATGATAAAAAAAGAGTGGTGTAGCAAAATAGGGTTGTAAGGCCTTAATTTTTTTGTCTTGTCTAACCTCCACCTCGATTTTCTTCATATGTCATCTATAGGCTCTACAATCAAAAACCTCATGTCCAGGAGCCACATGCCATGTGTAGTATGGATTATTCATGGGTGGGATAAGATCCATAATGGTAAGAAGATTTTTTGTGATGTCATAAAAGTTATAGGTATAGAGGTATGTGAAGTATAGAGAGGTGAATGAGAGGAATAGTCATAAGAGGTGGTGTAGAATGGCTAACCAAAGGAGAAGATTGTGGCTCAAACATCATATCACTAATTAGGGAAGTGCAGCTCATAATCTCATCCTTGGATTCAAAATCAGAATAAAGATCATCATAATCCATGAGATCATATGCCTCTAAATCTAAGGCAGGATGTGCATATTTTGTGGATATGGTGATACTATTAATGTTATGACTAAATGTACAGTGTAATGTGTTATGGTAACGAAGGATTTATGCATTCTTAGCTTGGGTGTAACCTACTAATAAGGAATCATCATGAGAGTAACCATCCTCATAATTAGGTGTAGTGATATCGATAGTACATGATTCAATGACCATTTCCAGTTCTATGATAATATATATAGGATTATGCTAAGTAAGAGTGATGGTAATAGGGAGATGATCAACATCCTTCTTATCTGATCTTGGTCAAAAGGTGGGGGTAATTAGGAAATAATGTAATCAGGAAGATCAGATGTGTGAATTCAAAGGTTAATTTCATCAGGCTAATCTTCATCAAAATAAAGAAGTCTGGACAGAGTATGGCCCACAACCTCACGATAACCATTGTAGCCATGAAGAGAATCTACCAAATAGTTGAAATATTGATATTATTGAAATGAGATTGTATGAATCTATTCAAGGGTAGGAATTTTGTATGTCCCACACTATAGAAATAGGTCAAAGTTCCTAGGGTTTGTTTCACTTTTCACTGTATAAATAGCTCTTGAGTGTGCAAATTTAAATCATTAGCAAGAAGAGGGCATGCCTACATGCATGTCATAAGTCCACAGTCATCCAAGGAGTATATTATAAGACAAGGGGAAACTGAAGACCATGACTTTGATGTGAATAGTACAAGGAGACATAGTGATAAGGAGGAAAATGCATCCCATGGGGGGATATAGTTTTTATCCTAGCCCTAACACATTCTCCGAATGTATTTTATTTTATTTATGGAGTAACTAAGTATCTTGATAAGTTCAAGTGAAGTGACACAAGTGTTATAACATTCTTCCATGAGGGATCTCTTAACTATATTTTTAAAAATTTGAATAGAGATAAAGAGGGGAGGATAACCAACACAAAATAGGATAGGATCTTGGAATTAGGAGGAAAACGGATACATGAATAACGATCAGTGGGCATGTTTGTGGAAATGTATAACTCTTTGCAATATCATTATTCTCTCTTCTGAACCTAGTAGGGAAGTTTGCTTCCCTAAGGTAGGTGGAAAATAAATGTTCATAGAAAAGAGTACACACGTAATACACTCACGATGTTGGGGTGAGGTAGAGAGGATCTATAAGAATAAAATTCAGCTAGGGAGGAAATAAATTTATACGAGAGGATCCCACTCTTCAAGGTTGGGATATGCAGTTATATGAACCTAGGAAGGATCAGTCTAATCAAGATCTGAAGAAAAAGGGATATGAGAAGATTTTGGAAGAGGATTTTTAAATGCCATTTCTATGGGATTAGGCATGGTAGAAGTATTACCACTGGAGAAAATGGCATAGGAATTGGTAGGATCAGAGGTATACATGACCGGACCTGTAGGGATGTCTTCGCAGGGGATGATGATGTTTATATGGACTAAGGATTTGGGTATAGGGATTTTTTCATGAGGTTTTTTGTGATGAATAGAGATATATGATCCTGTAGGAGTTAGCCTAAGATGAATGAGGATAATAGGGTTCAATAAAGGTGATGGTGCACTTAAAATCATCCATATGAACTATGATTTTGGTTGATGCATTAGTAGAGGGATATGAGATATCAACAACATTGGTATCTTCATTATTGGCATGATTAATATTAGATTTTTATATTTGGAATGATCAAGAAGGGGGTCATTGTATATTTTGAGATGCTCATTAACTTGATGAACCACTTCAATTTGATCGCTTTGGTGTGCTTTATCATGTGCCTTGATAACTCCATCTAACCTTTCCCATGTGATAGCTTCATGATAAAAGTTATTACCAAGGAGAAATATGTAGGCAAATGATCAAAGGGCATGATAATTATCATATGAATGGCCCCAATTAGTGTGTCACCAAGATAATTTACTTTCATCATGTCATTGAGGGGTGGGGTGAGAGGGTTCTACCACCATCGTAAATGGGTGCATTAGATGTCATCACATCTATTCCTTAGATAAATGTTGGTGAAATTTAGCATGGGAGGATCTAAAATGTGATTGGACACTAGATCGATCAATTTTATGGATGTCCCTATTAGAAGAAGTGCCTTGAAGAAGAGAATTTATGAATCCTTCATCAGTGGGATTCTTGTTTCTAGGATGTATGAGGAATTCGATGTTCTTAGGATTCTTCTGCTTTGAAGAAGGATTTTTGACCTCTCTCATGATATAATCTTGTTGCTTGGCTTGTTTGAATTTTTATTCGAAATGGGTAGGGTAAATTTCTCCAACTTCATATTGAAGGTGAGGCTTAAGCTCTCTAAGGAATAGTCAGAACAAACTTCCATGAGGCATGTTATGTTTGACATTAGTGGACAAGGTTTTTCAATGTTTTATGAATTCTTGGGAAGATTCATCATCCATATTATTGCAATTGATGAAGGAATTAATGTTTTTTTCAAAAAAATCATGATATTAGAATTCATTGGCTGGGCTAGTTACCAAACTTTCTATCTCAATGATGGAGTTAGCAGGGAGGGTGTGATACCAATCTAAGGCATATCCTATGAGATTCTTAGCTAGGATTTTGGAAGTGGCATAGGATTTATTCTTAACCCAATATTTATATATATTTCTAAAATCCCTTATATGGATATTGGAGTCGGTATAACCATCGTAAGTGATGAAACAGGAGAGACCTCTGATGTCTATAGCAACGATGAAGGGAGATAGTGGTTCTCTTTGAATAACTTGATTGGTTTTATTATAAATGGGAGGTTGTGAAATGTGAATTCCATTAGGCCCAACCAAAAGTGGATGGGTATGACCTTTATTTTCCTTGCCCTAAGAGAGTGTTTGAGGTTAATTGACAGACTGGGTTAGGATGGTATGGAATTCTAGAAACTAATTTGTAGCCAAATTTTTTTGTTGACTTAGATGGTCATTGAGTTGCATGATGAGTTCAGTAGAATTCGTGTTGGAAGGGATGGTGAATATTTTTAGTTGAATTAGGATTCTCTCCATCTGAAGGAGGCTCGAGACTGTTAATATCAACATAAAATTTCAAAGAAAGATAGTCCTCAAGATGTTTGGATAGCATTTCAGGTGACTCTCCTATGCACTCAAGAAATTTTTGCATAAACTTTTACATAGTAAGGGTATAATCAAATTCAGGGTCATCTTCATATCCCCCCCTCTTCTTCAGGATCAAATACATGGTTTCTGATACAGTATATGGTATGTATCTTTCATGGTGGTCATTTTGGCTTCCTAGTATTGGCTCCTATGGAAAGGAAATTATCATAATGTGCAACTATCTTAGGAAGGTTATGATTATGAGATTTTTTATGGTGAGATAAAGATGGATCAATTGAAGATGTAATAGAATCATTGAGCAAGTATTCCAAGGTGAAATGAAAATATGTAGAGGATACTTACTGGAGATTATTTTCAAAAAGAATCGGTCATGTGGTGAGCATACACAAGGAGAGATGACATTTGGAAATGGAGATGTGACAAAAATGGAAGTTTCCAAATAGGATTGATCATGCAGGTAATCTGTACAAGGTTTGAGGGTGTCAGGAAGGGAAAATTTATGTTTAGACTAGATTGACCATACAATAGGGTTCTTCAAAGGGGACAAAACCATTCATAACATCAAGAAAAATAAAGAGTGAACCTAACGTAATTATAAGCATAGTAAGATTCACTTTGGGTTCACTAGATTGTATAATGGGTGAAATATAGGTTCCCATTTAGATTCTCAAATACAGGTATCTAGTCTAATACCAACCACACCGTGTAAATACAAAGGTGCTCAAGCAGTGCTAAAGTCGTAAATCTAGAGGATAATAGCCCTATCCCTATGATATCTATAGTTTTTTGGGGCCTAAAACTAATATACAAATAGGTATCATATTAGGATTCTAAAATAGAGGAAAATAATTGAGGGGTGGTGGATACATCCAAGGGGTGTAGTAATAATAATACAATGTGATAAACCAAAGAAAACATACATCTATTATACTTTATAACATTGAATGACCAACAAAAACAAGCACATACATACAAAATAAGAGACTAAAGATGATTAGAAATACTTACATGTAGCGTGTGTCTGACCATTGATGCATAATCCTCCCTATAGATAACAACACTGAGGGAGAATTGTTATGGGTGGAGAAAGACAAAACACAAAAATAATATCTCAAGTTATAACTCACTATAGTATCCCAAGTGAAAAAGAGGCAAGCTCTAAGACTCCAAATTCAGATAACAAGTGATAAATAGTGTGACAAAGAGTAAATATGCAAGTTTTTTCTATAAGCAAATAGTTATAAAATTGATTTTTTGTTAGTACTAACAAGAAAAAAAGGGGTATATATATCCAACGTCATCACCCATGGGTGATGGCGTCGGCCTTGGGAAACCATAAGGTCAAAGGTTGAAAAAAATAAAAGGATGATAAATTACAAATGTCCAAAGTGATTAAAAGCAAGGATAATAGTGCAAAATAAGAAGTAGGTAGATATAATGGTACAAGTGGACATATCAAATGAAATTACTTATATAGATTTGAATATTGGTAGCAAAATAACACAAATATATAAATAAATGATCATAATATGCAAGTATAATTACTTAACCACTATGAGGGGCCAACCCCCAAACCATATACTACTCTTTAAATCATATATATACCCTACTATACTATGCAAAGCACTAAGTCCAACACACTAAGCATATCAAATCATAAATAAATAAGATATGACATGATTAAATATTATGTTATCCACAATTTGGATATCCATATCCCGATATATGACCTAGGGTTAATCACATAGCATGCCCCTTCCCTTCAAAGAAACATTTTCTCCAATGTTGGTAATCTATGGATGTTGTTTCTGGAATTCTTCATCTTCACATGTTGCATCTTTAATTTCCAAATTCATCCATTTGATCAAATACTTGGTGATAACCCTTTTCCTCAACTTATTATTCCATGTCTATAGGATTCTTTCAAGCTCTAATATGATGTTTCCTTCTTCATCAAAATGTGGTACCACTAACTGAGAAAACACCTTCTACCCTATGACCTTCTTCAAATAAGAAATATGAAAAATTGGATGTATTTTAGTTGACTGAGGAAGCTCTAGTTTATATGCAACACTACCAGTTTTTGTAACATTTGATAAGGGACATTATTTAGGTGAAATATTGTTATCTATTTTCATTTGTTTCAAATATAGTTTCTTATATGGTTGTAATCATATAAAAACAAAGTCTCCAATTTCAAAGATTCACTCACTGTGGTGTTGATCGGCTTATTGCTTCATGTGGTTGTGTGTCATTACCAAGTTCTCTTTAAGGCTAGAGAGAACCTCTTGTTGGTGTTAAATGTGGTCTTCAAATTCTCTTACTTTAGGTTGGACCCTTAAGTTGGAAGTGAAGGATAGTGGATGGTAATCGTATAATGCCAAAAATGGGGAAATTTTAGATGAAGTATGAAATGAAGTGTTATACCATCATTCTACAAGTGGTAACCACTTAACCCATCTCTCCTTCTTATCTAAAGCAAAGCATCGTAGATACCCCTCCAAACATTTATTTATCTCCTCAATATCTCCATCAGATTGGGGATGATATGATGAACTATGAGTCAATTAAGTACCTAAACATGAGAACAAATCAGTCCAAAAATTGCTAGTAAATATAGGATCACAATCAGTGACTATAATCTTGGGTATTACAAGTAACTTCTAAATTATATCCATGACAAATATTACAACTATACTCATTATAAATGGATGTGCCAATGCACAAAAAGGAGCATAATTTATTATTTTATCCACAACCACCATAATTAGACCTTTCCCTACATATTTCATCAATCCTGTGATGAAATCCATGGAAACCTCTATTTACCGCTCACTAGTAATAGATAGAGGCTAAAAAAAGGCCTATCAGCTTAATAGTTCCACCTTTATTACAGTTGTACACCAAGCATTCACCCACAAATTTCTAGGCGTAACCTTTCAACCCTTTATAGAATAAATTTTGCTTAATTTTTTATAAGTTTTCAGGAATCCAGAATGACCACCTATTGTAAGCAGTGAAAACTACATACAAAGTAAAATTAAATGAATAAACATAGAGAAACCATTAATTACATATTTCTTACAAACCTCAAGAATATTTTGAAGCACTTGGACTTGTAAAATATTAAGATTTGAATGATTATGGTGCTCTTGTTTATTTATATAAATGTGAGGTGCAAACGCTACGAGCTTTGTAAAACACAAGGATGTGGGTGGAAAATTTGGTAGAAATTGGCTGTAATTTTCATAAGCTTCCAAGGATTCTCCAAGGAGGTTTGTAAAGGATATGGCATGCTTTTATAGTTGAGGGTGAGGCCATGGAATTTGGATCAAATTTTGACTGAGTTATAGGATCATGAATTCCTTTCCTGAAATAGCAAGTAGACGTAGTCTGTGCAAATGCATCTTTAAAGGGGAAATGAATATCCAGTTGGCATAAGTTACATCTTGGAAGGTTTTTGCACATGTAATTAAATTTCCCCCACCTTTCTAGGATTCTATAATTTGAGATGCCTAGAATAGGGAAGTGGAGTCCAAGTGGCATTTGACTAGAAAAATAGGTGTATTTCCTAGTTAACTAACTAATTTAGTTAGTTACAAACTACAAGATAATTAATTACCATTTATTGAATAAATTATAATTAACTTATCTAAGGTATCTTTGGAACAAATTTAATTAATCCCAAGGGGTAGATGATTAATTAATTTTATTAATCAATCGTAAGGTAAGAGGAACTAGGATAAGATGGAAACAAGTATGTAATTTTGAAGTGTCTACATTTACCCCTCTTTAAAGTGTTATTACGAAGTAATAACATTTTAAAGATAGTAGACATATGTAGATTGGTGAGAGGAAGATATGAAAAACAAGCTATATGTTTGGATTTCCCCCGGTGAAGCATTTAGATGCTCAAGCAAGTAGGATGGTAAGGGAAATCCCCCTCAAGAAAGTGGGTGACGCAACAAAGCAGTCGACGGTCGCTTAATAGGAAGAAAGAAAGGATTTGGAAGGAGGATGGGAAGGAATTTTTCTTGTAGCATGAGCATCATTTAAAGATTAAAATTTAGAGAAACCTTATTTTGTTGCACAATAAAGTTATCAAAATGATTATGAAATAATTGTGATGTGCAACCCAGATATGTATAAATAAACACACACACAACAAGAAAAAGATAAAAAGGAAAAAAAACCCATTATACTCCGTAAAATTATGCACCATGGCTATGAAGAAGCCAAGATGATAATATAATATGTGTAATTGGTCTAGAAAGTAACTATCAACAGGGCAACACAACCTTGAAAAAGAAAACAATTATTTATGCCCCTAATACGTGCCACAATGATAATTAAGCATATGTAAATGTCCCCAAGCACTAAACTTATGAAATGTGTGGGAATATGATCATACTAAATGGAAGAGTGATGCTTAGATACTCCAAAATATACTCTTTTTGGATTCATTTTGCAAATTGAACAAAGAGAAATTTCTCTAGGCGAAGTTATATCACGAAGGAAAAATAATTGTGTTAATTGCCCCAAGTAGAGTTAGTAATTATGCAAAGGGAAGTAAGAGGAGTTATGGTCGTAAGATTAGAATGATCACTAGGGTAGTAGATAAAAGTATTTACTTTATCAAGATTGTTAATTTTTTGAAATATTAATTTCATGGTTTTTCCAATTGTAGGATTTCTGTTTGGATGTCTTTTTGAATTTTTGAATTTTTGAATATATGATTTTTTTGAATTTTTGAATATATGATTTTTTATGGTTTTACAAATAATTAGAAAAATTTGATGCAAAGAAGAGGAGTGGTGTGTTTTTTAAACTTGATTTATTATGGATAAATGATGTTGCTGAAAGTATAAAAAAAGCATGTCAAATAAACCCAATATGAACAGGAAGGAACTAGACCAAAATTTAATGTGAACTAAGATGTGAATAATTTTACTACACTTGGTCTATAAAAACAAAGTACAAAAAAATAAACAAACTAACATACTAATAAAATCATTGTCACAATGTTGAAAAACTGCAACATTATAACACAATTTGCACTAGCGATGTCGAATGACACTCTTAATGTGTTCCACAATGAAGAATTAGACAGTTATGAATGCCCCCGAGCGATAGCTTAGAATGTGAAAGGATTGGATCAAGATAAAGAGTGGAGTGATGCTTGGATACTCCAAAAGATACTCTTGTTGGATCCCATTGAAGTTTGATATGTATTGGATTAAAATTTGAAATCCAAATGTGCCACAGAAAAATTTATATTGTGAAAGGGTAAACAATTGATTGGTTACCTCGAGCATAGATATACACCATGGGTAAGAAAATTGATTATCAAAAGATGATATATAATTATTATGAACTATCAAATGGTGATATTGTTGAACCAAGTTATTCAGTTGTTGAGATTTTGTCAAACATTTTCTTAATGTTTTGTTTTTTGGTAGTTTTATGTTGTTTTTGGTTTTTTGAACATATTTGAATGTTTTTAAGTTTCTTGAAACATATTTGAATATTTTTTAAACATATTTAAATGTTTTTGAAAATTTTGTGTACATGTTTAAATGTTTTTTATTTTAAATATATTTGAATTTTTTAGATTTTTTTTAACATATTTGAATGTTTTTGTATTTTTAACTTGGTATAAGGGTACACACTTTGAACTCATGTTCAAAAAATTGTAAGCATTTTATTCCATTGGGAAAATGTAGATGATGTAATAATAGGTTGTCTCACTCCATTCGTGACTCCACACAACTAGGAAGATGTGATGGCTCATCACTGAGAGCCAAGAAGGATGGGAAAACAAAGTGAATAGTGATATGAAAATGAAGATGGTGGATGCCAAGACACAAGGTGTAACAATGGTCCATGTGAGAAAAATGTAACTCATATCTAGTTAAGACTACCTGATCGATTCCAAGATGATTTACTTTATAGGTTTTTACTAGACTTGGATCTATTGATGGTTTACTAATTGAAAATACCGGGTTAAAGGAATTGTTCTCTCTTAACATAGGCAACTGCTTGGGATGTTTTTGATCAAGAACTTTACCTCATATTTTTTAAATGATTTTTTTTTTTTGAATTTTTTGAAAGGGACCCCCTACATCTTTCCCCATGCCACTAGTAAGAGACAAAACAAAATGTAGGTAAGGACATAGTCCTATATTCCCAATCTCATATTACTAGTAAGAAGTATGGGCTCGTCACCGAAGACTGTAAAGGACGAAAGGTGTAATGGTTGATACACACACACACACACACACACACACACACACACACACACACACACACACACACACACACATATTATACTCATTTTTCCTTCTATGTCGATATTGTGCTTATTGGGAAGGAACATTCTACCCCCAAGTCTCAGATGCATGCAACTAGTAGGATGCAAGGCTTCAACACCCTAGACTAAGATGGAAGGTCAAAAAGTTCTGGGTAAAGAATTTAGTGTTTTCTATTAAAGAGAGAGCTTAATTGAAAGGAGTTACCATCAATCAAATTCTTGACAAAACTATAGGTAAAAATATTTAAAATGGTAGAAATCATAACAGGGATGAGACACGCAATGCCTAATGGGAACAAGGTTAACTTGTGTCATATAGGTGAATAATGAAAAGATATGATAATGTTATGGTTAAAAAAACTTCTAATGAATGAAATAATTAAAATTGTTTGTTAAATTAGTTAGCCGTGCAAGTAGCCTCCTCTATTACGGAGAGAACCAGTGGAAAAATATGGTTTTAGTTTTACATTTTTTATGTCCAAATATTTCTTTAATGAGGGGTTTGATATGGAGTTTTATTCTCTTTTTACATTTTTTAATGTGTCTGAAATTTCTAATTGGGAGAGAGATCCATATCATTGAAATTTGAATGGTCCTGGATTATGAGACTTGTGCAGATTAGATCCAAGTCAACGAAGTGAATCAAAAGATTCAAGGAGTCCTGATTTATGAGACTTAGGCAGATGAGGTCCAAATCAAAGGAGATAATCCTAATATTCGAGGAGTCCTGATTTATGAGACTTGGGGAAGATGAGGTCTAAGTCAAAGGATAAAATCCAAAGATTCGATAGGTCCTAAAGTATGAGACTTGGGCAGAAAAGTTCCAAGTCAAAGGATAGAATCAAAATATGCAATAGATACTGAAGTATGAGACTTGGGAAGATGGATTATAAGTTAAAGGAGTATCTAGAAATATTTTCAATGTATCCATGATTTGATGATTCCTGATTTACGAGACTTGGGTGGATGAGGTCCAATTCAACAGAGTGAATCAAAATATTCAATAAGTCTTGAATTGTGAGACTTGGGTAGAAAATATCCAAGTCAACGGATGTATGGTTAGATAAATCTTTGATCAAATTAAAATACATTTGTGATGTTAGAGGAGGATTGTCAAAGTAGAGAATATTTTGAAATGTGTATCCACACGTGAGTGGAAAGATGCAAAGAAATAAGGATTGATCCCTAGATGTACATTTGATGCTCCTTATAGGCTATAGAGAGAAAAAATTCAATCTTTCTCCATCGAGGCAATGGATTAATTGATTTGATGAAATAGTTACAATTAAAGCTTAAATAGGTTGTGTAAGGACATTCTGCTACGCCCTTAATTATATATCTTATATTAGATGTATATAGCCAACTTGTGGCTATCATAACTTCTTATCATTATATATCTCTTTCATATATGTTATATTATCATAAGTGGGTCAGCCTTAGTGTTGGCCATAGCATAGGAATAGTATATATAGGGGTTAGTAGGTAGTAGTTGATCATCATATTCAACATTTGAGTCTTATTGTTTGGTTTGGAGGTTTCCCCCTCGAAGTGGCTAAGCTATTCTACTTGCACATTGTGATAATTTATCTAAAATATTGTGTTCATTGGTGTTATATTTCTGCTAATAATCATATTTATACAAGTAATTCCATTACAAGTGGTATCAAAGCTTGATCTCGGTCAGCACTGCATAAAACCCTAATTGTGAAGGTTCGTCCATATCTAAAACTCCATAGCGAATTTTTTTGGATTTTTTTTTGTGGTGTAAATAAATCAGTCAAGTAATCTCCCCTCCAAATTTTAAGAGTTTTTGACTTGGTTTGAAAATTTTATAACGGTTTTATGTTTTTTCATAATTTGGCTACCTAGGGTGAAATTTTTAGAATTTTTAAAAGTTATTTACATTTCCAGAAAGAGGATTAAAAATTAGTTTGAGTTCGTTATTTTAGATTTATAAAATTTTGCCTAATTCCTATTTAAATCACAAACCCTAAATTTCGACCTTGATCCTTAAATCCTACCATTTTGGGGCATCATGGTTGGGCCTTTGACAAGAGGAAAAAATAATCCCATCACTCCGGGTAAAACCCTTGATAAGGATGAGATAATATTTAAAGAGTTATAGTCATAAGGGGTATCTACAGAGTCCTCAGGGTTAGGGTTTACTTCAACGGACCATAAGGTCAGCTATCTTGAGTTAGAGTTGTGAAACCTCGAGCATAGAGTGGCCAGTAAAGAAGATGTAGAAAATATTGGACAACGATTGGAGGATTTAATTAACCAATTTAGTTATAATATCATGGGTCATCATATCCTTTCTAATCAACCACAACTCAATCATACTCATAGTAACGAGGGTATATCTTCAGGTCAAAGTAATACACAAACTAGTTAGGGTGGATTTACAAACAAGACCAATCCAAATATAAATACTTTGCAAGCCAGTAACATGATTCCAAGAGTGGAAATGTGTAATTTTCATGGAAAGGATCCACTCAATTGGATTAACCAGATGGATAATTTCTTTGATCTTCATCATATTCCATTGGGACAAAAGGTTCCCATGACATCGTTGTATCTTAAACCTGACCAATTCATTTGGTATCGATGGTTATGTGCTCAAAGGAAAAAGAGTGGCCTCAATGTTACATGGATAGTCTTCACTGAAGAGTTTCAATTGTGCTATAGTTCTAGTGTTTCGTAGAATTATTTCAGCCAATTAGTAAAGCTAAGACAAATAGGAACAGTCAAAGATTACATCCATCAATTCAAAAACCTTTCCTTACGGGTGGAAAATATTCCTAAAGAGAATCTGAATGACTTATTTCTTGGGGGTCTTAAAGAACAAATTGAGACTGAGGTGTGTATGTTTAATCCTCATAAGGTTTCAAACTCTATAATCATGGCACGTAGGGCAGAGGAAAATTTTCTTTCCAGTAGGAAAAAAACTGTCAGTAGTATCAGAGATCATAACACCTTCCCACCATCATTCCATCATCCAGTTAGACTGACACCGCAAAAAATTGAAGAAAACAGATCCAAAGGGTTATGTTTTAATTGTGACGACAAATTTGGACCAAGACATAAGTGTGCTGAAAAGAAGTTATTCTACATTGAGGGGCTGAGTGAAGAAGAAGAAAATGAAGAAGATGAAGAGGTAGAGCTAGAGGAGGAAATAGGAGATCCCCAACTAACAATATCATGTCATGTAATTTCTTTTATTAGCACTCCCCAAACTCTCAAAGTAGTTGGGTTCTTAAAAAAACAAAGGGTAATAGTGTTGATTGATTCGGGAAGTACTCACAACTTCATCAATCATAAGTTGGTGGTACGCTTGAACTGCTTTGTTTATCCAGCTCTAGAATGTCAAGTCATGATCACTGAAGGGAAAATAGTTAGTTGTTTAAGAAAATGCCATAACATTAATTTCACCATGGGATATTACTAGCTAACTAGCAATATGTATGTCATTGCCATGGGAGGAGAAAACATTGTGTTAGGAGCTCAGTGGCTTACCACCTTGGGAACCATTGAAATGAATTTCCAAGAGTTTGTCATGCAATTTCAGTCAGAAGGGATAACTTTTAAACTAAAATGACTAAGAGAAAAGTCCCCACAAATGGTAAGTTCTCATCAGATACAAAAAATTGCTTAGAAAAGGTGCAAATGGGTTTGTGGCACATATATTTTCATTGGAAGCACACCATTCCAATACATTTATACCCGCAGATATGAAAATAGTTATAAATGAACACTCAGTGGTGTTTGAAGAAATGTCCAAGGGTTTGCCTCCAAAAAGAGACCATGACCATGCCATCCAGCTAGTACAAAGGATTTAACCACCCAACATCAGACCTTATAGGTACCCCTATATACAAAAGAGTGAGATTGAGAAGATATTTCAAGAGATGTTAGAAGAATGACTTATTCATCATAGTCATAGTGCTTACTCTTCTCATGTAGTGATGGTACGAAAAAAAGATGAAAATTAGCACATGTGTCCAGATTCCATGGAACTCAATAAGTACAAAGTTAAAGATAAGTTTCCTATTCTTGTAATTGATGATTTTCTAGATGAGTTGCATGGTGTTGTTTACATTACAAAACTTGATCTTCATTCTGGATATCATCATATTAGAATCAGGCATGAAGATATTCATAAAACAGCCTTCAGGACACATGAGGGACACTATGAGTTCTTGGTAATGCCTTTTGGACTAACAAATGCACCCTCTACATTTCAAAGCTTGATGAATTCCATCTTTAAGCCATTTCTTTGAAAGTTTGTTTTATTTTTCTTTGATGATGTATTAATCTATAGTAAAACATGGGAGGAAAACCTGCATCATGTAAATAAGGTGTTGGAAACTCTTAAACAACATCAACTTTATGCAAAGCCTTCTAAGTGTTTTTCTATTGTCAAGGAGGTTTAATATTTGGGCCATATTGTCTCTTAGGAAGGTGTTAAAGTGGATCCTAACAAGATAAAATACATGCTTGAATGGAAGGTTTCCAAAACCCTAAAAAATCTCTGAGGATTTTTGGGGCTTATAGGTTATTATCGTAGATTTGTAATGAATTATGGTAGCATCACAGCACTTTATTGAAGAAGGACTCTTTCCATTAGAATGAGCAAGCTACTGTGGAATTTGAGAAGTTGAAGGAGGCCATGTGCACCACTCCAGTTCTAGCCACCCCAAATTTTTCCAAAACATTCATTGTTTAATGTGATGCTTCAGGGTATGGTATGGGGGAAGTACTCATGCAAGAGGTTCGACCCATTTCCTTTGAGAGATGCCAATTCAAAGGTAAGAATATATCTAAACCATTTTATGAGAAAGAAATGTTAGCAATACTTCATGCAGTGAAGCAATGGAGACCGTATCTAATGGGAAGACATTTCAAAGTAAAGACAAATCATGATAGTTCGAAATACTTCTTAGAGAATTGTTTATCATCAGAAGAACAACATAAATGGGTCTCAAAAATGTTGGGGTATGATTTTGAGATAATATACAAGAAAGCGAAAGAGAATGTAGTTACTGGTGCTTTATCTCGGAAGGATGAATCTGTTGAGGCATTGTTGTGTGCCATATCTATATTATATGAGGATTGGATAGAGGATGCCAGGTCTGAATGGAAAAATGACCCAGGTACACAAAATCTCATTCAGAATCTCCAACAAGATCCAAGCATGTCAAAAAAAATTGTATGGAAAGGAGATGATTTATGGTATAAAGATAGATTATATCTATGTAAGAATTCAATCCTTAAAAATAGGGTTCTATGTGAGCTCCATGATTCTCCAGTAGGGGGGAATTCTGGCTTCTTGAAGACTTATCATCAAATCAAGCATGATTTTTTCTAGGAAGGGCTAAAAGGGGATGTCCAAAAAAATTTGGTAGAATGCATGGTTTTTTAGCAAAATAAGGGCGAAACAATTATGTCCCCAGGTCTTTTACAACCTCTATCTATTCCTAGTCAGGGGTGGGAAGAGGTGCCCATCGACTTCATCATAGGATCGCCTAAACAAAAGTAAAAAATGTAATCATGGTGGTGGTGGAAAAACTCACCAAATATGCCCATTTTTGTGCTTTATCACATCCATTTGTTACGAGTACAGTGTCAACAACATTCAGGGATACAATTCAGAAGCTACATGGGACACCAAAGATTATAGTAAGTGACCGAGACCCTATCTTTACTAGTAATTTTTGGACTAACTTTTTCTCATGCTTGGGCACACAACTATCTCGTAGTTCCTCTTATCATCCCCAGTCTAATGGGAAAATAGAGGTGGTAAACAAGTGCTTGGAGGGATATCTTCATTGTTTTACGTTAGATAAGAAAGCGAGATGGTTCCAATGGTTACCGATGGTAGAATGGTGGTATAACACCTCCTTTCATACTTCATCTAAAATGTCTCCTTTCTTGGCATTATATGGGTACCATCCACCATGTATCACTTCATATTTGAGATTCCAACCAAGGGTTCAAGCAGTTGAAGAACATATTTAACACCAACAAGAGGTACTTTCTATTCTTAGGGATAATTTGGCCATGTCACAAAACCGCATGAAGTAGTAGGCAGACCAACATTGCAGTGAAAGACATTTTGAATGAGATGATTTTTTTTTTGTGTATTTATAACCATATAAGTAAATGTCCTTAAAACAACATAAAAAGGATAACAAGATTTCACCTAAGTATTATGGCCCTTATCAAGTGTTGCATAAGATTGGCAATGTAGCATACAAACTGGAACTTCCTCCGGCTACTCAAATTCATCCAGTCTTCCATGTGTCTTTCCTAAAGAAGGTAATTGGACAAGCAATATCAACCCAGAAAGTGTTACCTGAGCTTGATGAAGAGGGAAGAATCATCCTAGAACCATATTGCATCCTTCATATATGCACTAAGCAATTGAGGACAAGGGTCATCACTGAGTATTTGATCACTTGGAAAAATCTAGACAATAAAGACGTAACTTGGGAGGATGCGAACTCCATGCACCAGCATCCATATCTTCTCAACATTGGGGAAAATGTTGCTTTGAAGGGGAGGGGCATGCTATTCCCTTAATCATATATCTTATATTGGATGTATATAGCCGACTTGTGGCTATCATAACTTCTTATCGTTATGTATCTATTTCATATATGTTATATTATCATAAGTGGGTCAGCCTTGGTGTTGGCCATAGCATAGGAATAATATATATAGGGGTTAGTAGGTAGTAGTTGATCATCATATTCAACATTTGAGTCTTATTGTTTGGTTTGGAGGTTGCCCCCTCGAAGTGACTAAGCTATTCTACTTTCACATTGAGATCATTTATCTGAAATATTGCGTTCATTGGTGTTATATTTCTGCTAATGATCAGATTTATACAAGTAATTCCATTACATATTCCTAGATATATGTACCTTGTAGAGTGCATGCATATGGATGTCTTGATACGTAGGAATCATCGTTGATGAGATGCCTACAAGATTGATCGTGTGAGGTATTATGGACACAGAAGGTTGCATTTTTGCAAGTGTCCAAAATTTTTGTGGTTTTATTTCTACAACAATACTAGAGATGTTAGGCATAGAATCCTAAATGGAAATTATAGAATCAAGCTCAGTGGTGCTTGATGGTGGACCCTCATTTGTAGAGTCTACATGTATATCATTGATTGTAAAGGAGTCTTGAAGTTGTAAAATATTTTTGTCTTTTTTATTTATGGTGGATTGGAGCACTCAAATTTATCACTGAAGTTAGTAGGGGCATCAAAGTTTATATTGAATCCCTTCTCATGGTCTGATAAGGGAATAGGGTCCCCCGAGTCATGAGAATTTCTTGGATGGCCTCATCATTCTGAAAGAGGTCCATGAAGATGTCACATTTTTTATCAAGATGTATGATGGATGGGTAGATGATATAAAGGGTTGGAAATGATTCTTGAAAAGTTCAAGCTCTCATTTTATGTGTAAAGGTTGTTTTCCAAAACATGTTCAATGTCTGATTGAACTAACAGAAGAAAATTCATAGAAGAGATTGATATGTTCTAAGTTAGAGATACTTGACCTTTGTCCTCTTGATCTTGTTGAGTTGTATTATGTATAGGATTTGAGACAAAACTCAAATATTCATTATAATTTTTGCTAGTTGATGTGTATTTTGTTTTAATAGCTTCATCATCAATTTTTTATTTCAATGACTCCATTGTCAATTAAGTCTTTCACATAATGGCAGAGTCACACACATTTATCTGTAGAGTGGCCATTAATGTGATGAAAATCCCAATATGTATTGGGTTTGTACTAATATGGATTAGGTTATCCTTCGACAATTGGTTTTGTAATTGGATATTTCATCATTCTAGCCTTTACTAATTAATGAAAAACGCTAGATATACTTTCTCCGAGGGGTGTAAATTGACATGTAACTTTGCATGGAGTAGTTTCTTTTTTTTATTAGAGGTAAAAAAGTGTTGAGGGGACCCTACCCCATACAAATTTTTACCAGTTCCTTACAAAGAGTCCAAGGGATTACCATTAAAGCCCAACCAAAAACCCATAGCATCACAAAACAAACAACAAAGAGATACACCCATAAAGGAAAGTATCCAAATAGCAGAAAAACAGTGAAACTAACAGCAAGACATCATAGAACTAACAGTAGTAACTAGTATCCCATTTTCTTCATCACTCTTTTATCATGTCCCCCACTGAATACATCCATCCCATTCTTTGATAAGGGAGTCGATGGTAGCTTTCCAATACATATAGTTAGGCTCAAGAATCTCCACTTTGGGGCCTTTTCCTTATTTTTCTCTTTCCTTAGAAAGTTCCAGAGAGTGAATCATCTCAGCTAATAGCTTGAGATGGTGGATGGTGATTTTTAAATTGAGGAGATGGACATCACGAATCTGGAAAACAACTTCTTTCATCTTCAGCATATCCTTTTTCATCTCCAGGCTTCTCTCATTTACATTCTTGAGTTGTTCACTAAGGACCAAAGAAGATAAATTTTCCACTTTATCACTTAGTTCCTTCATATCCATGGAAACCATACTAATCTTATGTCTATTAATATTGGTATCAAGCCTGTAATGCTCAAATTTCTACATAAAAGTATGAGACTTGACAGCAAAGTCCTGGACGGTAAAAAAATTTGTTTGGGCAGTTTTAAGAGCATGCAGGCTCTCAATGGCCTCCTCTGAGTTCTTAGAACACTTATCTTATGAAGTTTCTAGAGATTTCTTGCTCCCCATCTCCTCACTGTTATCCCCTTCATCATCTTCCTTATCCTTACTGGAAACCAAAAATTCCAAGTTCCCTTCTTGGTTCTCACCCGAATCTAAGATAGTCTCCACTTCCTCAACCGTCTTAGGAACCTCCTCAGCCCTCCTACATTTCTTGATGCCACCATGACTTAGGTTAGATTTGGTACTTTTAGCCACTGGTTTTCCAAATAGGTCCTCATTAAAACTTTCCTCCTTGGGCACCGAACATTCAACGGCATAAGCCCCAAACTTATCATTTTCCCTAAAAGGGGAGTTCCCAATCTAAGAAGGGATTTGATGAGGCCTTGGTACAGAGGTAAGGGGAAGTTACCTTTCTCAACCATGACAATATATTTCACAAGGTAATTATACATGAAGAAAGGGAAATTATAGGGCTTTGCATTACAGACATGGTTCAGCATAGGGAAGTGGTAACCATATATCACTTTATACCGCCCTTCTAAGGTAATGTAGGACATAAACAACTAAGAAATTTCATCAAAAGGATGGGGAAAACTTCCCCGAGCATAACCATTATGAAGAGAGACATGCACTCCCTTACCTTGCATAAATAATTCAATCTCCATGATGTATTCTGAATTAGGTTTGTAGATGCATCTGCCTTCCAGAGCTAAACCCGAGACTTTGGTAATAAGCTTTGGGGGAAAAAAGGATGGAGTAGTCTCTTCACTAAGTTATATAGTTGTAATTTTGGGTGATTGCTCACTAATTTGGGAAACCACATGGGAGATTTGTTTTGTCATCTGAGTAATTTCTTGGAGTAACTCTTAATTTGATGTCTTATGTGAATCCACAATTGTAATGAAAAATGGGGGAGAGAAAAGAAAGGTGCGATAGAAAAATCAACTCTTAGCAAAGTGGATGCTAAGATGGAAGAGGGGAAAAGATTAGAATGCTCTAACCTAGAAAAATTAGTGCTAATATGGAGGAGTTTTCGACACTAAAATTTTCCTCCGTAATTTCTATTTCATTAATGTATGTATTAGGAATAGGATGTTGTTAAGTGTAATTAGTAGTAGCCTCTGATAGAAGATAACGGCGCCGTCAGTACGGTGCCGCCAATAATGTAGAGTGCGGTAACAGTCAAAGTACAATAGGAATGTTGTAAAAAGTAAATATTTGTCGTAAGTGGTTCGGTAATGTTAAAATGTCAAAGTTGGGATAAGTAGAGAAGTAGGGTCCACATGATTAGGAATTAGAAATATTATATTGGTAATAAGGACAAGGAGTGAGGTCATAAATATTTTGTGTATTTTATTTGTAAAAAGTCTAAAAATGTGGAACCCATGTGAAATGATAAGGTTTATCTTATCTTAAAACATAAGCTTACATGTACAGATAAGAGTTAAGGTATGGAATATGATTCGTCAGAGTGGATTTCTTATCCTATCTTAAAGATAAAATGGATAAGCCTGGAAGTTCTATAAATAAAGAGGCCACCCCCCTCATTTAGCATAGAAGGAAGTAGTGAGAATATTATATGAAGTGTGTAAAGGAAGCCATCAGTTTAAAGGTGTGTTGAAGAAGCCATTCAGAGGTGTAATTGTGAAGTTTATCCCATAATATTGGTGGAAGGCAAGTGAAGTCAATAACACT
Organism: Taxus chinensis; assembly: GCA_019776745.2. Lineage (NCBI taxonomy): Eukaryota > Viridiplantae > Streptophyta > Pinopsida > Cupressales > Taxaceae > Taxus > Taxus chinensis. The sequence continues at coordinate 513,049,466 of CM034154.1, forward strand.
TGAAGTACCTCATGGGTGAGATTGTAACAATTTCATGTTAATATTATAATTTACTTTGATATTTCAGATTTGTCATCATTTCATCTTATCATAGTCGATGGTATTCTTGTGTTATGTTTGTTGTTTTGTTTCCAGATTACATCCACCAAACTAAAGGCTGTGCATTAGTAAATAATCATAGCACGAGGAGTTCCCGGTGAAGAATTATCATAGTGCTGGATTGGTGATGACATTTTGGTTCCGTTGCCGGGACCATTCCTCGTTGGTGGATTGTTCTGGAGAGATATTCCCACTTAGTCAAAAATCAATTGGAGGGTAACCTTGTTTTTACTGTGCATAGTAGTTACCATGGTAAATTCATTTTTTCCATGAATAGTAGTTACCATGGTAAAGTCATTTTTGCCGTGAATAGTATTTACCACAGTAAAGTCACTTTTTACCGTGAATAGTATTTACCGCAGTAACTTCACTTTTTACTGTGAATAGTGTTTACCACAGTAAAGTCAGTTTTTACCGCAGTAAGTCAAGTTTTACCATAGTTTACCGTGGTCATTTCTATTTTCTATTATAGTGATTTTAATTATTTGTGCACATAAGTCTTGTTGATTGTACTTGTGGGTTGGTATTTCACTGTGGTTACTTTTGAAAATGGGGAAGATTCCTATTTTTTCAGCTCAATCTAATGAAGATGCTTCCTCTTTCATTCAAGAGTTTAAACGATCTTGTATTTGTAATGGCCTTATAAGAAGGGAACAATGGACTGAATTTTTTCCTACCTTTTTGGATGGTTCAGCCCTTATGTGGTTTGAAACACTAGGTGATAATGTGAAAAACTCATGGGATTTATTAACTGAAAGTTTTCTTGAAGAATTTGGTGAACAACAGAGATATGCAGATCTCATGATCAATATCACAAAGCTAACCCAAGGAGAGAAGGAGAAGATAAGGGATTATCATGCTCGTGTTCTAGAGCTAAGGAGGAAGCTCGACGCCCAGATCTGGAATGAAGGATTAGTGGATGGGTTGATGAATGGCGTGGATAATCTCCTATGTAAGCACTTCATTCTTGGGATGAAGCCAAAGATCAGACAACGAGTGAAGTATGACTGCCCAGCTACCATTGAACAAGCAAAGGAGATTGCAAGAAGGCAAGAAGAAAGCATGGAAGAGGAGCCCAAAGAAATTGTTGCTAAAGTAGAGCCTACACCAGCACCTTTGGTCTAGAATCCACAACCACTCTCGGTGAGCACAAATCTTTCTCCTAGTACATCTACTGAGTATGAAGATCTGCTCAAAAAGATGGGTCAGTTAACTATTAATCTTCTTCAAGGAAAAGAATTTAGTTCTCAGGGAGGAGATAGAGGTCCAAAAAGAAATATTTCTGAAGTTGTATGTTATGGTTGTTATAAAAAGGGTCATTATAAGTATAATTGTCCAGATAGAGCTTCTACATCTGGTACAAGAGATAATGATAAAGGAAAAGCACCTGTGAATTCTTTTGATGTAGTAGATAAGAGCATAAATAATGAAGTAGATGTGTTTGTAACAAAAAGAAAGAAAGAAAAAGATAATCAAGATGGAAATGATCCTAAGAAGATGAAAGGAGAAACTAGTAAGAAACATAGGAGAAGAAAGTTGGGTGTGCAGGATTTTCTGATTTCACAGGGGCAAGGACCATACTCCATCTTAGAAGATCTGTCCAAAAGGCCTGCAAATATTACATATGGTCAACTCTTGGCTATGTCTTCTGAGAAGAGGCGGGAGCTGCAAAGTGGACTCAATGCTCGACGAAGGAAGGAGGTTGAGGTCCCTATTTTGGAGGTAGAGGCGGATCCCTATGCTCCACAAGCTGAGGTATTATGTAATGGTATTTCAATTCATGATGTCTTAGTTGATGGAGGTACTGCAGTTAATGTAATGATTGAGTCTATAATGAATATGTTGGGTTTAAAAATTGATCGCCCTTCAACACTTATGTTAAGGTCATTAAATAAGGGAAAAACTAAACCAGAAGGTGTAGTTTCAAATGTGGAAATATCTGTTATGGGTGTTGTATGTGTGGTAGACTTTCAGGTGATGAAAAATGGTACTGTTGCGTACCCAATGTTGCTGGGAAGACCATGGCTAAGGAGAGTTCATGCAAGAAACTACTAGAATGAAGGCTTCATGACACTTGGACGTGGCAAAGAGAGGGTGAAGATAAACGTGATCCCTTGACATCATAAGGCAGAACCTGTGGATTCAAGTGATGAAACTGATGATTGGACATCCTCTGATTACTCTAGTACCAGTGAAGTGGACACTGAAGATGAAGAAAGTGAGGTTGATGTTTCAGTCATGGATATCCTTCCAGTCACACCGACTCATGACCCCATAAAATTATCTGAAGAAGAAGTTGATGATCGTCTCCAAAAATAAAGATTGGTGATGCTGTGATGGAGAGTGAGAAGGAATCCTACCTCCAGCTCTTTCGAAGGTACATACACATATTCACTTTTGATTACAAGGAACTTCGTCAAGTAAGTTGGGTAGAACATTCTATTGAGCTGGTAGATGGTGCTAAGCCCATAAAGCAAATGCCATATAGAATGAATCCTAATTTTTCCAAGACTGTAAAAGAAGAAATAGATAAGTTGCTTGATGCAGGATTCATATTTGTTGTGGAGAATTCAAAATGGGTTTCTCCCATTGTGATCTCAATAAAAAAGAATGGGAAGCTACGCATTTGTGTTGATTACAGGAAGCTCAATAAGGCAACAAAGAAGGATCATTACCCTCTTCCATTCTCAGATCAGATCTTGGATGAAGTAGCTGGCCAGGAGTGTTATAGTTTTACTGATGGATATAGCGGATACAACCAAGTTCGTATAGCGGAGAAAGATCAGCTGAAGACCACGTTCACCACTCCTTGGGGAACGTTTGCTTATAGAGTTATGCCTTTTGGGTTGTGTAATGCTCCAGCAACATTCCAGCGTTTGATGAATAGGGTGTTCGAACCCTACATTGGGAACTTCATCAGAGTATTTCTGGATGATTTTTACATCTATGGGAGCAAGTTGGACCACCTGCACCAGATGGAGACAACATTTCAAAGGTTAGATGAAGCACAAGCCTCACTAAACCCTACAAAGTGTGTCTTTGGATGTTCTAAAGGTGTTTTGTTAGGGCATGTTGTATCCAGAGATGGTATTGGTATTGATCCTGATAAAGTTTCAAAAATCAAAGAGTTACCATTTCCTATGAATAGAAGTAAGTTGAGATCATTTTTAGGCCATGTGGGTTACTATAGAAGGTTCATCAAGAATTTCTCAAAGATTACACAGCCACTAACCCAGTTCTTGAAGAAGGATGTTACTTATGAACCAGGAAATAAGGCGCATGAAGATTTTGAACAACTGAAGGAAGCCCTGGTGTCTTCACCTATTTTAAAGAATCCAGATTGGAGCAAGCCATTCATTGTGTACACTGATGCCTCAAATGCAGCACTAGGAAGTACTTTGAGCCAAAAGGATGAAAATGGGAATGAACATCCAATTTACTTTGGGAGCAGACAAATGAGTAGTGCTGAGGTAAATTATACTGTAACTGAAAAAGAGGCTCTAGCTATCATTTTTACTGTAAAGAAGTTTAGAAATTACTTGCTAGGGCAGAAATTTATAGTTGTAACAGATCATCAGGCTCTAAAATATATTGTAAATAAGCCTAACCCATCAGGGAGGATAGCAAGATGGATAATTTTGCTACAAGAATTTGAATTTGATATTATAGATAGGCCAGGAAAGAAGCATGTCAATGCAGATGCACTCTCTCGAGCCTATGATGGTTTAGGATCATCTTGTGATGATGATGATTTCCCGATGCAGCATTGTTATCCCTTGACACAATCCCTAGTGAATACATAGATATTTGGAATTATTTGAATGAATTCAAGTTTCCTGATGGTGCCAATGCAAAGACTAAGAGAAAGATTACTCAATCCAGTCGTCCATATTCTATTCTGCATGGAGTATTATTTTGAATAGGACCTGATGGATAGTACAAGAGGGCAGTTGGACGTGATCAAGGGAAGGAACTGCTAGAAGAATTCCACAATGGTACATGTGGAGGGCACTTCTCTAGACAACTTACAGCAAGAAGGATCTTGGATGCAGGTTATCACTGGCCCACTCTTTTTAAAGATTGTTATAATTATTGTAAGACATGTGATATTTGTCAAACACATGGTAACCGTAAGACTTCATCAGCTCCATTATGCCCTATTCTTCCACTTGGTCCCTTTGAAAAGTGGGGAATAGACATTGTAGGTCCACTTCCAACTACCTCACGCCAAAATAAGTATATTGTAGTTGCCACAGATTATTTAACCAAGTGGGTTGAAGCTAGGCCATTGAAAACATCTTCCATGGATGAAGTGGCAAGGTTCATATATGAACGCATTGTCACCAGATTTGGTTGTCCATTAGAAATTGTAACAGATCAAGGAAGCCACTTCATTAATGAGGTGGTAGAAGCCCTAGTCAATAAGTTTTCTATTAAGCACAGGAAAGCAACAACATACAAGCCAAGCACAAATGGACAGGTGGAACGAACAAATTTTGTGTTGTGTCAAATTCTAGCAAAAGATGCAGCCTTGCAGGTACATAAGTGGGATAAAAGGATTCATGCAACATTGTGGGCATATATGGCAACATCAAAGTCAGCAACAGGATACTCCCCATTTCAGTTGGCTTATGGCATTGATCCAGTTCTTCCTATTGAGTTTGATATTCCCACTGTGAGAGTTATGAAAAATGAAAGGATGGATGAAAGTGATTCAGTAAAAGAAAGGTTGGTACATCTTCATTTGCTAGAGGAAATGAGGGAAATAGCGAAGGATACAAGCTATAAGAAGAAAATGAAGCAGAAGGAATACTTTGATCAAAAGATCCGTTGGTCTCCATTTCATGTGAATGACTTGGTCCTAGTATATGATTCGAGATACAAAAAAAGAAGACAAAGAAAATTTCTTCCAAAATGGATGGGGCCCTACAAAATAGCAGTTGTGCATGAAAATGGTACATACCAACTGGAGGAATTGGATGGCACTCCCATTACGAAATGGGTCAACCACGACAAGCTAAAGATTTTCCAAGCACCAGAATAGTCTACTCCAAGGACGGAGTAGAATCTAGGAAGGGGAAAGATGTTGACACTAAAATTTTCCTCCGTAATTTCTATTTCATTAATGTTTGTATTAGGAATAGAATGTTGTTAAGTATAATTAGTAGTAGTGTCCGATAGAAGATAATGGCGCTGCCGGTATGACGCTGCCAATAATGTATAGTATGGTAATAGTTAGAAGTACAATAGGAATGTTATGGTAAAAAGTAAATATTTGTCGTAAGTGGTCCGGTAATATTAAAATGTAAAAGTTGGGGTAAATAGAGAAATAGGGTCTACATGATTAGGAATTAGAAATATTATATTGGTAATAAGGACAAGGAGTGAGGTCATAAGTATTTTGTGTATTTTATTTGTAAAAATTCTAAAAATGTGGAACCCATGTGAAATGATAAGGTTTATCTTATCTTAAAAGATAAGATTACATGTACAGATAAGAGTTAAGGTATGGAATATGATTCGTCAGAGTGGATTTCTTATCCTATCTTAGAGATAAGATGGATAAGCCTGGAAGTTCTATAAATAGAGAGGCTACCCCCCTCATTTAGCATAGAAAGAAGTGGTGAGAAATATTGTATGAGTAAGTGTGTAAAGGAAGCCATCATTTTGAAGGTGTGTTAAAGAAGCCATTAAGAGGTGTAATTGTGAATTTTATCCCATAGTATTGGTGGAAGGCAAGTGAAGTCAGTAACACTTGAAGTACCTCATGGGTGAGATTGTAACAATTTCATGTTAATATTATAATTTACACTGATATTTCAGATTTATCATCATTCCTTCTTATCATAGTCTATGGTATTCTCGTGTTATGTTTGTTGTGTTTTTAGATTACATCCACCAAACTAAAAGTTGTGCATTAATAAATAATCATAGCACGAAGAGTTCCTGGTGAAGAATTATCATAGTACTGGATTGGTGTTGACAGGGCCGAATTCTCCTTTCAATGACGTCGTATGTGCCCTCCAAAATGGGTGGCATCATTGAGGGTTTTTATACTAACACAATGTATTTACACTGGTTCGGTATAGTGCATTTTCTGCCCTTGGCATTATGGGTTTACAAATAGCGAGTGAGTTCAGACTAGTCTAGGAAATCCATACATAGGTGGCCTCTATAAGACATGATGTCCTTCAGTAATTATGTGGAGTAATTACAGGTTTGGGGGTTACAGTGGGTGTGCCTCTCTACACTACTCCATCCAATGGCATCAGATCACCCAAAAAACCAAGACACTATAGAGATATCTTCACACATTTAAGTAGAAATGGTTAAAGTTTGGAGTACATAGAGCATTTCCTCCCTATACCTCTTCAACTAGGGTGGTGTGCGATCACCCAAAAAACTCATGACAGTATAGGATATCCTTCTACACCCTTTTCTTGACATGGATGAGGTGCACATGTTCCATTTACACTTTTATTCTAGCGTATTTTTCATTTTCTTACTTTACTTATTTCTACGTACATGTGTGTTTTACACAACATTTTTACATACATACATAATTGACTACTTGATCATTTTGACTTGCGGGTATGGACATTTGAGAAATAAACAGTCAAACTGGGAGCAACAAAAATGATGACGATGACAATGACAATGACAATGCACAGCTACAGGAACTTTCCTTTAGTAATAATGCAAGTACACTACATACAATAACAGCTACACACATGTTCTTCCCTAGGTTCACACTCATCACTTTTTATGTGCATTTTTCATCTTTAGAATCCACGCTCCTCCACCTCTTTTTATTTTTCATTCCACGTTTGAGTCTTGTCCATCGGTGCATATTCTTATACACTTTACATGGATATCAAGTATGCATCTCTATCTACTTTATGTTACCGAGCATCCCGCTCACTTGTAGACAAAATATGCACTTTAGACATTATTTAGCCCGGTCTTATACTACTATTTAAAATGTTCTCAAGTGAATAATGTACTAATTACTCTCTCCTTTTGGCCATCCTTTTATTATATTTTATTTCCTCATTCCCATGTATTTTTCTATACCATCATTATAGCCCAAAACCAGAGCACCCCAACCTATACTGGGGCACCCCAGGGTGCCTTGGTTCCATCCTGGGCACCCCGGTCTATGTTTCTCTTTTTTCACTTCTTTTTGGGGCATTTCTAGCCATTTTTCATCCTTATCCTTTTCCCAATCAGCCTTATCAGGATTAATTATGAAATTAAGCTTCATATCCCTATAAATATAAAGTTATAAGACCATAATGTTGTCGTAGCATCACATACTACTATCACTCAATCTAGAGTTGCATCCATTACATCACTTGCATCCACATAGTTCCATGCATCAAGGTTATAATATATTCATCACACACACTACATAGGGGGAGGGATTCTATTCTATTCTATGCATACATGCTATTACATTTTCTATAGCTATTATTACACACTACTTCACAAAGTGCAGCTGGTACAAGAGCACCTAGGGAATGACATGCACACACTCACTAGAAAAAATTTCAAGTCTGAAATGTAGTGCATATCTCAGTTATAAGATAACTAGTTTGGTATCTGAGATCAGTCTAACCCATTCATTTTGCATATTAATTTTTCTTGGATATATACTTCTCTTCTTCATGCAGGTCATTATTCACCACATAAGGTGCAATCTATCGAATCCAGTGTGACAAACAAACATAGTATCGGATAAACTTGTGACCATACCAAAATCATATTTGGAGTATTTACAAAGACCAGGGCACCTAATCTATAGACCAGGGCACCTCAGGGCACCCCAATACCTCCCTAGGAATCTCAGCTAGTTCATATCTTCCATATCTGACATTTGTAAGATTTCTGAGTGATCATCTGTACTTCCAAATTTTATTTTCAGACCCGCGATAGTCTATTCGAATTAGATAAGCCATTTATTTCCCTTCTCTTAAACATTTAGGGTTTTGTTTCACTTATAATAATTAATTGTAATTATTACACACTACTTTCATTTATTTATATAGTGTTTTAGTCCTCCTAATTATATTAACATTAATACCCCTAATATCGCATTTATGTTTTATTTTTTTTAGTCATTTTGGTGAACCTGACATCTCTTTATAGCACCTTCTAGGGTTTTACATTTGTACCTCCCATCTTGGGTAAACGTCATAGAAAGTCTTCTTCTTCTAAGTATTTACTTATTCTATAATTTGATAGTTGTGGTCATGTTTTCCTTGACACTCCTAATGCTACTTCTGGTTATAGACCTTGTCCTTTCATTCAAATTCCATCTTCTTGACTGAATCCTAGTGTCATTGAAGATGTTGTTACCACTTATTTATGCACATTAATCATGCATCCATAACTCAACTTGTAGCAGAAATCCAAACTCTCCCTCCTAAGGACATAAATGACTCTAGTACTATATTACCTCTCCCTACATCTCCTTCTTCTCCACCCATGATTGGTTCTCAACCTCGAGCAACTCCCCATGACCTACTTCCTACCATCTACATGGTTGATATAGCCCTTTCTACTTCACCACTTACTCTTATTGTTACCAATGCTCTGATACCATCTACCACGCCTACTCTACAATACTTGGTTGTTTTTCTTATTCCTTCCTTGTCCACTTTTCTCTATGAGATGCCATTTTCATCCACTATTCGCATGTTTAGCACAGTCTCTTCCCCACCGTCCGTTACTACTACCATTATCGTGACATACCAGGGACCTTTACCGACTCTATATATTGTACCATTTTCTTCACCATCATCCACCTCCTTAATATGTCCACCATTCACTTGCACTCTCTTCATAAATAATTATTATGGGGAACACATCATGTACAACCATTGTATGTTCACATGATGGTCTCCTTCAACTTGGTTTTGACTTTAATGACCTTCATACTCCTTTATGCAATCCATATTTGTTTCATGGTTATGTCATTCTCACTGTCACCTATGGCCCACGTGTTTTCCACCTTTTTGTCCATCTCACGCGTTATCATACTTCTTATCCACTCACACTTGGTCATTCTTGGTTAGATTATATTGGAGGCACACATGATCCTAATCGTGTTGATATCACATTCCCCATGCCATTTGGCACAGCTCGCATTTGTAGTAGTTATTTCTTGTTGTTATACACCCAACTTCACTATTTGGTATGCTCAAGGATGGCCATTACCTCCCTTTATAGATGAACAATACACCATGGTCATGTACATCTTACGCGTTCATGGTCATTTGGACAACCAAACACACACCCTTATAAAATTTCTCGCGTTATCTAATATGAGTTAGATACTGCTCCTAATGATAATTTAGACGACCTTGTTCTACCCTTCACCTTATAGTGATATACGCTTAGGGATAAATCATCACTCACACATCCCACAAGTCATGGTATACGCTTAGGCTATATGGTCCACACATATCTTTCCATTTGTCTCCTCACCATCCACTCATTCTATAGTGATATACGCTTGGGGCTAAATCATCACTCCTCCATTCAACAAGTCGTGGTATATGCTTTGGCTATAGGGTCCATACACATCTCATCCCCATACACCCATTATATACTGATATACGCTTAGGGATAAATCATTAGTCCTCCATTCAACAAGTTGTGATATATGCTTTGGCTATAGGGTTCACGCACATCTTCTACCCATGTCACATTTTCATCACCACTACACATACACACTCATCACAACGCACTAGATGACAACTAACACTACTCAACCATTTCTCAATGACGCACTCTCAGTTTATGGTTCATTATTTATTATTGAGGGGGGGGGAAAATGAACCTCACTGCATACACTTCAATCCACTCAAGGGGGGCACAACGTTCCTATCATTCCATCTTGCATTCCATTCCATCCATCCACGGCATACTGCATGGTATCTTGGTAACATTTACTGTTACTTACTCAGTGTTTTTCATGCTCACTTTATTACACATGCTAGATTTCTTTCCTATATGTCATTATCATACACACATGTGCGTTCATGCCTTTATTTAGTGTGATCACAGATACATGAATCTACATGTGGCATGGATGCTTTCCTTCTACCCTTCCTATACCGGTCATCTGGGGGTATCCATCATTCATCTTATCCAAGCTGTTATTATTTCATTTTGTACTTAGCATATGATACTTCTTTCTCATACATGTTTTTGACATATTGGTTATCACTCTAAAACGCTAATAGGTATTCCATGTGTAACACTTATTTTGCAAGATTACATGTTTCCATGACTACTTATTTTTCTCTACTATTCTACTTTATTTTCCATTGTATGCAGGATTTTACCTTTACTTGTGTGTACACTTTTCTATTGTTTATGGCCATGATTTCCTTGAGTGTCTTGAGACATCGTGAGTGATGTCCCATGTTTGAAACTTCACTTTGTTTATGGTCTTCTTGTAATTTCATGTGTGTTTACACTACTGTGATTGGTAATTTCTATACTTTCTATGTGTATTTTCCACTTATTGCATGCATGTGTTTTCAATCTAACACTTATTTTGGCTAGTCCATACCCTTTTGTGTGTACCTTGGTATCTAGGAAGTGTTTCCCTTTCCCCCTATAGGGAAGAGTTCTAAAAATTCAGAGTGCAATTGGTCCTCTTTTGGGGCCACATTATCATTTCGAGTGACATCACATGCATCCCCTAAAGAGGGGGGCACCATTGAGGATTTTTCTACTAACACGGACCTATTTACAATAGTTTAGACATAGCGAGTGAGTTCTAGACTAGTCTATACGAACTCCATACACAATGGCCATCAACAAGTACATGGTGTCCTTTGGTAATTCTATGGAGTGCAGTTACTATGCATTAGGAGTTATAGTTGGTGTGCCTCTCTACACTTCTCCATCTAGTGGCGTCGGATTGCCCAAAACCTAGGACAATACAGATATCTCTTAACACATTTCAGAAGAAGTGGTTAAAGCTGGAGGTACACAAGCGCATTTCCTCCCTATAATTCTTTAGGCTAGGGTGGCATGTGATATCCCCAAAATAACTTGCGACAGTATAAGATATCCTTCTACACCCCTTTTCTCAACATGGTTCAGATGCACATGTTCCATTTACAAAATTTTCTAGCTGTATTTTACATTTTCATGCTTTACACATTTCCATATACATGCATATTTTGCACAACATTTTTTACATACATACATATTTTACTACTTGATCCTTTTCTCCTTGCAGGTCTGGTCATATGACAAACAAGACATTCAAATTGGGGGAAACAACAACAACAATAGTGAAAACAACAACACACTGCTATAAGCACTTTCCTTTACTAACTATGCAGGTACACTACACAGAGCAACATCTACACACATGTTCCATCCTAGGTTCACTCTCATCACTTTTTATGTGCTTTTTTCATCTTTAGAATCCATGCTCCTTCACATTTTTACTGTTTTCATTCCAGACTTGAGTATAGTCCATTGACACATCTTCTTCTATATTCTAAATGGATATTAGGTACGCATCTCTATCAACTTTACGTTACCGAGCATTCCGCTCACCAACATAAATTGGGGGAAAAATGTAGACACAAAATAATGCACTTAAGGTATTATTTAGGTTGGTCTATACTAATATTTAGAAGGTTCTCAAGTGGATAAATTTCTAATTAATCCAACCGATTTGGACATCTTTATTTTATATTTTATTTCATCATTCCTGCTTATTTTATTACACTTATATGCCCATTTCGTAACTACCCCGTCATTCTATCCCAAAATCAAGGTGCCCTAACCTGTACTGAAGCACCTCGGGGTTCCCTGGTCCCACTTTTGGGTGTTTCAGTCTATGCACATCCTTTCCCAGTTCTTTTTAGGTCCTTTCTAGGTATTTTTTATCTTTATCTTTTCCCCAATCAGCTTTTATCGGGATTAATTAAAAAATTAATCTTGAGAGCCCTATAAATATAAAGTTATAAGACCATAATAAGGGTCCTAGGTCATAACATTACATGCTACTATCAATCCATATAGAGTTGCATCCATTACATCAAATGCATCTAGATAGTGTCATGCATCAAGGCATAGGAAATCTACATCACACATACTCCATAGGGGGAGGGATTCTATTCTATTTCATGCACACATGATATTTACATTTTCTATAGTTAATATTGATCACTACTTCACAAAGTGTGACTCAGCATAAGAGAACCTAAGGCATGACATGCACACACTCACCAGAACTACATCCAGGTTCCATAAATGTAGTGCAATGCTTAATGATAAGACCACTAGTTTGGCAGATTGAGGTCAATCTAAACCATTCATTTACATCTTTTATTTTTATAGGGTTTGATACTTCATTTTGTATTATAGGTCATTACACAACTCATTCGGTGACATATCTAATGTGACAGACAGGAAGCATATTCAAAGACACGTTATGACCATATCAAGATTCAGGTTTCTGTGCATTTACAGATGATTAGAGTGCCCAGATTACAGACCAGGGCACCCCAATGCCCTCCCAGGCACCTTAGTCAGTTCATATCATCTGTAGATCTTACCATTTGCAATGTCCTTGAGTGTTCATATGCACTTCCTAATTTCATTTCCAAATATGTGAAAACTTGTGCAGCAGTCACTATCAAATCAACTAAGTTGTTTGTCTTCCTTCTCTTACACACTTAAGGGTTTTATTTCACTTAGAATAGTTTACTTATCATTTATTCCATACTATTTTAGCTCTATTAAATACAACATGTTTCAGTCCACCTAATTAGATTAGCATTAATACCCCTAGTGTCCCCTTTTAGGCCAACTAGATCATCATTTTTGTTAATCAGTAATGGTTTAACTAGGGTGGGGGTACCCGTTTTTTCATCCAATTCACTCAAAACGCCGACTACTTTTGGGTTCCTGTGGTACTCCTCACAATGATTTTCTGACCTTGGCCATCCACTTCTCACAGTTATACTTGAAAGAAGGGAATAATCCCAACTCCAAAAAATTTAATAAAGTTAATCCCTATAAAATAATAGGAACCCATGCAAAGTGTGTATAAAGTGGGTGAGCATATGAAGTTCGATCTATGATAGCCTGTGGTTATTAGTTTAATTTTTTTAATGTCCTTCCTTAGATATGGTCCTGCAAAAAAATCACTTATAAAGTCTTGCACTGTACTTGAAACCTAACAATTTGAAAACCTATGCAGAAGAAGAAAATAAATGCCTCCTCATTTCTTTCCAAGATCTCATCCATGATATAACTACAACTAAAACTCTCCAACCACTAAGACTTACCTTCTCTTGTGACTATCCTTGTTCTCAAGAAAATTTCTTCAATGGAACTTGAAGTATGTAGTAAACCTCCAAAAATTATAGCCTAATACATCGACCACATAGTGATATGCAACATTCTAGAAACATTTCCCTAAAATGCAAATGTGATTGGACAATTAACCTCATCTAACCTTGCATACTACAGTTTGCTACTTCACCGTATCTTCTCATGAAAAAGGTATATGATTAGTTCTTAATGTTAAAATGATATACTTCACCACATGAATCATCAAGACTGGTTGTGAAATTTAAGATGGTGGATGCCAAGATATAAGGTGGAACAATCTTACATATCTGATAGCATCATTTAAGTACCTCATGATAACTAGTCAATATTGCATGACCGATTCTAAGATTAACTCACTACTATAGGTTTTTACTAGACTTAGATCCATGCCAAGACATTACTAAGTAACTTGACCCAATTAGACAGGATACCAATTAACCTGTCATCAAAACTCATGAATGAAACCTATTGAGATGTTTTTTGAACCTAGATTCACCTAAAGGAACCCTTTATTTTTACATCAATTTTCCATTTTTTTGAAAGGGACCCCCTACATCTTGCACCATGCCACCAATAAAAGACACAATTCTCAACAGACATTGAGTGACATCTTGCATCTGTATCCCAGAGTCTCACTACTACTAGTAATAAGTCAATGGGCTCATCACCGAAGACTATTTAGGTTGAAGGGTGTAATAAAAGGATTTTCATAGTCATCCATAGGTTTATGGAACTTACGAGATAGATATTGGGATAGATCAATGTTCTCAATGAGTACCAAAACAACCACTACGGGTGAATGTTGCATAAAAACAAGTGCCTTGTTGGCAAGGTAGGGTTCGAGCAAACAAGTCTCAACCAAATGATTTAATCTAATTTGAATTGAAATATAATATTCAGAGTAACTACTGTAACTGAACTGATATTACAGGATGATAAACTATAGTAATGTAACAAGAAATAAAAATTTAACAATGTGAAAACCGTAAGAAAATGACAGAGGGATGATGAACTTAGCTGATTTTGTGTGTAACTTGGGAGTGATATGGATTGTGTATCTATGCTGGAATGGGTTGGAGACATCAATGTCACAGTGGCTCTATGAGGGTTCATAACCCTATAGAATGTATCTAAGACAAAATGCTCTCATAGGAGAAAAGGATCTCCTCAGGTGCTAGTGACTGATCTAGGCATGCCATGTTTACGCTTAGATGCTTATATTTTGAATTTTTCTGGGTCAATAAGGTCTTTGCTCCAATATTCATTTTATCACTCTGAACTTTATTGTAAGGATTTATGATCACATCTATAACTCGTGAAAAAAATGTCTACCTAGCATATATCCATAAACCACATAAAATCTAATAAAAAAATATGCAGAATGTGGAGTCAGACTGACCCTGAAGGTCACCCAAAAAGTGAACTTATGACCGAGCGTTCACACTACTTCTCATACTCCATGTAGTTTTGTGTGTATGTGTATGTGTATGTGTATGTGTATGTAATTGTGCACTATGTTTCCCTTTTGTAAGTTACACGATTATAGTGGGCTATATGTAGATTGTACTCCAAGTATTAAGAATGTGTGTGATGGAATAGAATGAACTTCCCCTCCTATATAATGTGTATGCAGATCAATGCAACCACTTGTCCCTCATATGAGATGTGATAGATGTATATCATTTGTAGTGCTCTTGTGCCTTTTTGCAATCTTAGGTGGTGATAGATAATTCTTATAGTACTTGACCCCCTTTATTTATAGAGAAGTAACTAAGTTTAGATATGATTCCCTTATTTGAATTTTGTAATTGAAAACTAGAAGGTTGACCCAATGTGTTAAAAGATGACTAAAGAAGTAGAAAGAGACCTAAAAACATAAGGATAAGCATAGAGAGGGAAATGGGAGTGCCAAGGAGGGATATGAGTGCCTGGGAACTTATGTCCTAACCCAGGAGCTAATGCCTAATTTCATCCAAATGATAAATCATTCATGTGCTGGAAGAGTTGTAAGATGTGTACAAACAAGTGAAAGTGTAAGAGATAAATAAACAAAAAATGTCCAAAAGGAGATGTCAACCACTACTTTTCTTTCTAAGGAATTATGTATACATTAGTATGCTTTAGGACCTAGAAATGTACCCAAGTGCATAGATTTTGTGTCTACATTTTACCCCACTTTATGTTGTTGAGTGAATACTCGATATAAGATGTGTACCATGTAATCATGTAGAGAAGAGTGTATCCAATAGCGTACTGAGTGGACAAGTGAAGTGTGAAGTGATCATAATGTGAAGCATGAAAACTAGGAAAGGGGAGTATATGCTAGGGGTGAAGTGTATGCATAGTAGTGTGTTGTTGGATATTTTGATTGTTGATGTGAG
This sequence comes from Taxus chinensis, assembly GCA_019776745.2. Lineage (NCBI taxonomy): Eukaryota > Viridiplantae > Streptophyta > Pinopsida > Cupressales > Taxaceae > Taxus > Taxus chinensis. The sequence goes on from CM034154.1 coordinate 513,065,320, forward strand.
CTACTATTTGTTGCGTACAAGGATAGACCAGTAAAAGAAGAGTGAGAAAGTAGTCAAAATCCCGTATGTGAGAAATTAGAGTAATGTATGTAAAAGTAAGTGAAAAGTGTGTAAAGAAAAGAGTGCATCTGATGTGTAAGAGAGTATGAGATAGAAAATTGTCATGTTGTGCTTTGGATATGTTGGGGATTTGAATTTCTTGCCACTAAGGATGAGGTTTTTGGGTGATCTCATGCTAAGAGTGAGTTTTTTAGGTGATCTCGCACCAAGATCGAGTTTTTTAGGAAATCTCACACCAAGATCGAGTTTTTTGAGCGATCTCACAGCAAGAGAAGATTGTTGGAGAGAGAGGTTTTTTTTCTCTCCTTCCATGATACTTCCCAAATAAACACCATTGCATATGGAACATCCCCGATTTGTAACATTTTGTAACTTTTTGTAACCTATTGTAACCTGTTGTAATTGATTGAATGCATTTTGTAACTAGAGAATTGTATTGAAAATGTTGTAAATTGTATCGTACTGAGAAACTAACTATGTTTTACACCAGGAAACAAGCACCCATCGCTACTATCCAAGATTGGGTGCTAGTATCTACTCTATTTTTTGGGTCCAAGTTTGATTCTGGACCAATCTGTAATTGTGTTTCTATGCCAACTTTGTACCGCATTGTGTTGTTCTAGAGCTATGAGCTATTGTAAGGGTGATTTTTTCACCCAATAGATGTCCCCTCATTTAGGGCACTTGTGATTACTATAGGATAATCCAGTCCAAAGGAGAGGACCCGATACTAATATGCATATCTAAGAGTGGATACCTACAGGGGTAGGGGATGTGCATGGTAGAAACTAAGGCACATGCAAACAAGATAGGCTAGTAACAAGTGTTAGTAAAAAAATACTAGCATGCAATAGAAGATAGTATAATAAGCAAGCATGAAGATAAGAGATACCGCAAAAGGTGGATGGTATACATGGGACATCGCTCACAATTTCACAAGCAATTAGGGTCGAATCTGCCATAAGAAAACAATGATCAAGCAAGATATACGGCATAATCCACAAATAATAGTAATGAAGAAGTGAAAAATAACCATGGTTGTTTATAATCTTACAAGGTAAAGTCTACACATGAAGCACCCATTAGCAAGTTAGAAAAATAAATAGTATGTTAAAGCATGTATAGATCAACAAAAAATAAGAGATAGTGACTAGAACTAGTAAGTAATGTAACAATATGACCTATGATGTGTAGAGTATGAGAGTAGTAAAGGTAGATGCCCCCAAGAGCCTCAGGGAGACTAGTAAAGAGTGGTTTCAAGCATCATGCATCGTGTGTGAATCTGTAAAAGTCATGCATTCACCTCAAGATACCAAGTGAACCCACATGTGTGTATAGAGAAAGATAATGAGATACTAAGTATCCAACTAGCATAGGAAACAAAGTGTAACATGTAAATACGATAAGATAGCTAGAGTATGTACAACCAAGATGTGTAGATGTTGTGTGATTGTGATGGTGTGCTGCGATATGTAAAATGTGTAGATGAGAGGAGCCGCGTTGCCCCCAAGCAGATGTGCGTGAGATGTGAGGCTTATTTAGGAATGCTCCCCCAACAGTAAAGTATGAACCATAGAACAAGAGTGTGTCATCAGGAAATGAAGGTGATGTATGTGATTGAGAGTAGATTCTAGGAAAGATGTATCATGAAGCATCAAGCATAAAATGTAGCAAAAGTAGATGATGGAAGGTTCATTTAAGAATTTCCCCCTCAACATTCAAGTATGAACCGTGGAACTAGAGTGTGTCATTGCGTAATGATGGTGATGTATGTGATTCAGTGTAGATACTAGGAAAGATTTATCATGAAGTACAGAGCGTGAAGTGTGGTAGATAAGTTATGAGTAGACAATAGAGATAGTTAAGAGTGATAGAGTGAGGGCAGAGTGCAATACCCCCCAAGTTTGGGAGCAATGAAGATTTATCTGATGATGCGATATAAAGCATGTCGTGGTAGAAAATGTTGAAATGGGTCATGAGTATCAGTATTGGTGTTAAAAGGATCAAATCCTCTAAGGTAAGATGTATCAATGAGAACAGGTAGAAAACGTTTATGGTAAGGGGTGGAATGGTCGTAATTCCCATGTATTCGAATAGAGCATCAGCCAGTAAGGAATGTATTCAATTCAGGACAAGTTGGAGAAGCACGATCACTAATAGGTTCAGGGTATGTTGAACTAGTGTAAACCTCAGGAGAATATGTGGTGGGAATAAAAGGATCAGGATGGAGAAAAATGATGTTGAGTTTAGTGGATTGTGTGGAAATAGAAAGAGGCTCTATGACTCCATTTCCATTTTTTCCTAGTTTGGTGCCAGTGAAACCATAACGAAGCATATACTGATACCCAAGACCATACTTTGTGAAATTAGGAGAAGATTTCGAAGAAGTGGGGCTTTTAGATGAATGATCAATAATGTTGCAAAAGGAAAATGGGGAGGGAACTGCTAAGGCCTCATAGACCACACCCTAGTACAGGAATTTAATATGTATGTGAAGGGTTAAAGGGACCCCATGCATGGTATGGATCCAATTTCATCCAAGAAGAATATTATAATTAATATTATTATGAATTGCATGAATAGGGCATGCAAAGTGCTTGGCCCAATAATAATGGGAAGTGTGATTGTACCTAATATCTTTTTAGGAATATTATCAAAGTCACAAATACAAATAAATGAGGGCGTTAAGTATTCTTAGAAAAGGCCAAGTTGTTGAAGGAATGGTAGATTACAAATGTTAAGGTCAGATCCATTATCAATTAAAGCTCGTTTAACCCCTATAATATGGATGCAAACTTGAATATAAAGGGGTGGATCATTATCTAAAATGGATTGAGAGGAAATTTATAATTTTGTAATGAATCTATGATAGACATATTTAGGAGAAGTGTTAGGATGAATGTAAGTGTTAGAAAAAAAATATTTTATTTTGTGCTCACATTGAGGATTGGCCTGCAGTAAGTGGGGAGAGAGACACTCATGCTGGTAAAAATGGAAGGATCCAAGGGTATTTATGGTTACAAGAAATATGGAGATAATATGAAAAATAAGGATCTAAGTGTTTGATCATGAGTTGGGGTTCACCAAATGATTTAATCTAAATTGGATTAAACTGTTATTCAAAGTAACTATTGTAACTAATGATATACAAGTGATAGACTATAGTAAGGAACAAGCAATAAGCATGTAATAATTTGAAAACCCCAAGTGAATGAGAGGGAAAAGTGACTTAGTTGATTTTGTGCGATCCAAGAGTGATCTATACTGAGTATCTACTGTAATAGGTTGGAGACAATGTTGTGAAGGCTTGACAAAGATTCAGAAGTACAAAAATATGCAGGAAAAAAATTACGCATGAGGACAATATCAACGACACTAGTTTCTGATTTGGGTGTTAGTGTCTTCTTAGATTCTTAGGTTCTGAATTTTTTGAGGTCAAAAGGTCTTTGCTCCAATATTTATTTTGTTGCTCCGACTTCATTTTTATGGTTTTGATTGCACATGTAACCAGAAAAACAAATTTTCACCTGCACATGTTTAGAAACCAAATCAAATCTAATAAAAAATATGCAAATTGTGGAGTTAGACTGACCTCGATGGTCACCTGAAGAGTGAACTTACAACTGATTGATGTACTATCTATCAGACTCCAAGTAGTTTTTTGTATGTGTGTGTGTAATTATGCCCTAGGTTACCCTTGTGCAAGTTTTACTATGATAACAGGCTAGATCTAGATTTCTCCAAATATGCAAATGTGTGAGATGGAATAAAATGAACTTCCCCTCTTGTGTTGTGTATGCAGAGTGATGCAGCTCTTTGTCCCTTGTATGGATGTGCTAGATGAATTCCTTTGAAATACTCTTATGCCTTGATGCAAGCTTGGGTGGTGATAGATAATGCTTATAGTGCCTAGCCCCCCTAATTTAGAAGAAGTAACTAAGTATATATATGATTCCCTTGTTTGAATTACGTAATTGAAAACAAAAAGGCCAACCCAAAGTACTAAAAGACGACTAAGAAGTAAAATATACCCAAAACGGTAAGAAAATGATAGAGGGGGTTAGGAACACCCAGGAGGGAAAAGAGCACCTAGGTGCTTTTTTCCTAACCAGGTGCTAGTGTCTAAGGCCATAAATGTTAAATCAGTCGATTTCTAGAAAATTTATGATGTGTAAGACTAGTTAGAATGTAAGAGATAAAGAAAAAATGCCAAAAGGAGTTGTCAACCACTAGTTTTCTTGCTTAGGAATCATGTATACATTTGTATGCTTTAGGGCCTAGAAATGTACCCAAGTGCATAGATTTTGTGTCTACAGGCGCATACGACTAGTAGGACACAAGGGTTCAACATTGTAGACTGAGATGGACAATCAAAAAGTTACGAGTAAAGAAGTTAGTCCTTTCTATTAAAGATAGAGCTTAATTGAAAGGGGGAGTTTCCATCAGTAAGCTCCTTAACAAAACCCTAGGTAAAAAGATCTAAAATGGTACAAACCATAACAGGGATGAGACACACAGTGCCCAATAGGAACAAGATTAACTTGTGTTATAAAGGTGACTAATGGGAAGATATGATAATGTTATGATTAATATATCTGCCAATGAATGGAACGACTCAAATTATTTATTAAATGAGTTTACGTAAGCAATGAAAACTACGCACAAAGTAGAAGTAAGAAAATAAACATAGAGAAAACCTCAATTACAGCTTTCTTGTAGACCTGAAAAAGATTGTGAATAACTTGGACTTGTAAAATATTAAGATTTGAATGATATTGGGTGCTCTTGATTATTTCTCCAAATGTGGGATGAAAATGCTATGAGCTTTGTAAAACATGAGGATGCGGGTGGAAAATTTAGCAGAAGTTATTTGTAATTTGCATAAGCTTCCAAGGATCCTTGAGGGAGGTTTGCAAAGTATGTGGCCTATTTTTATAGCTGAGGGTGAGGCCATGGAATTTGGATCAGAGTTTGAATGAGTTCTAGGATCATGAATGTCTTTCCTGAAATAGTAAGTAGACTTATTTTGTGCAAATGCAACTTTGAAGGGGCAATGATTATTTGATTGGCAGAAGTTAAATCTGGGAAGGTGGTTGCACATGTAATTAAATTTCCCCCACTTTTGTAGAATTCTATAAGTTGAGTTGACCGGAATATGGAAGTGGAGTCCAAGTGGCAGCTGACTAGGAAATAGGTGTATTTCCTAATTAAGTAACTAATTTAATTAGTTACAAAGTGCAAGACAATTAAGTAACCATTTATTTAATAAATGATAATTAACTTTGCTAAAGTATGTTAGGAACTAATTTAATTAATCCCAAGGTGTGGGTGGATGATTAATCAATCATAAGGGGATATGAAATAAGATAATATGGAAACAAGTATGTTATTTTGAGGTGTCTATGCCCACTAGAGAAGCATGGAGATTTGAGAGAGCCTGAATTTTAAAGGTAGATTTTTTACATAAATACAGTCAATCCTTGTGCCACAATGCATCCCTCTTCTATAATTTTTTTTCTAAAATTCTCAGATCTTGTTGGAGATTTTATATGAGATTTTGGGTCTCTATGCCATTATGCTAATTTGATCTTTCCTCATCTACCAATCTACTTGTAATATGGACATTGCATATAACAATGCCTATGTGGACTTTTCTCTCCTAGATAGTGCATCAGCTACCACATTTTATTTTATTTTATTGTAAATAATCTCAAATTCATATCCCATCATCTTAGTGACTCATTTTTGTTGTTCTTTAGATGATATTATTTTCTCTAAGAAGTGTTTAATTTTTCATGATCTATCTTTACCTTAAAGGTGATGACCCATGAGATGCAGTCTCTATTGTTTGACTACATGAAGAATAGCCATCATTTCCTTCTCGTAATTGGTTTTATAGGTTCTTAGCTTTGAGTTGATGAATCTTAAATGCAATGGGGTGTCCCTCTTACATAATTATTACACTTATGCCACATCTATAAAGCATCACATTCAATAATGAAGGTTTGAAGAAAGATGGGATAGATAGAAATGGAGTGGTACACATAGCCTTCTTCATTGATTCAAATGCATAAGTTGTTTCTACATTCCAATGAAAAGAGTCTTTTCTTCAATAACTTTATGAGTGATGCTACAATTCCACCATAATTATTCACAAATTTGTGATAAGAAACTCATAATTGCTAAGAATCCCCTAAGGTTTTTTAGGGATTTATGAATATGCCAATCCACCATGGCTTGGATCTTATGAGGATCCACTTTTACACCTTCATGAGACACAATATGACACAATTATTCTACCTCCCTTACCCAAATGAAAACTTGGAGGGATTGACATAAAGGTGTTATTGTTTCAATATTGTCCAATACCTTATTGAACATGATGTAAATGTTTTCTCCCAAGTCTTATTGTAGATTAATATATATCAAAACATACCAAGAAAAAATTCCTCAAAAAGGGCCAAAAATATTGAATTCATCAAACTCTATGAAAGGTAGATGGTGATTTGTACGTCCAAAATGCCGAGTGTGATACGTGGTTGAGGGAGGACATTCGTAGTGGCCTTCATGTTCCTAAGTGGTGTTTAGGAATAATTCTGTATCATGATATCTGATTTGACTGGTATCCAGATCAAAATCTAATATTGTAAAATATCAACGCCACTAGTTTCTAAGTTTTCTGTTTGGGGTTTTAGTGTCTTCTTAGATTTTCTTAGGTTCTGAATTTTTGAGGTCAAAAGGTCCTTTGCTCCAATTATTTTGTTGCTTTCTCCGACTTCAGTTTTCTGGTTTTTGATTTCACATGTACCGAAAAACAAAATTTTCACCTGCACATTTTTTAAACCAAATCAAATCTAATAAAAAATATGCAAATTGTGGAGTTAGACTGACCTCGATGGTCACCTAAAGAGTGAACTTACAACTGATTGTTGTACTATATCTATCAGACTCCAAGTAGTTTTTTGTATGTGTGTGTGTAATTATGCCCTAGGTTACCCTTGTGCAAGTTTTACTATGATAACAGGCTAGATCTAGATTTCTCCAAATATGCAAATGTGTGAGATGGAATAAAATGAACTTCCCCTCTTGTGTTGTGTATGCAGAGTGATGCAGCTCTTTGTCCCTTGTATGGATGTGCTTAGATGAATTCCTTTGAAATACTCTTATGCCTTGATGCAAGCTTAGGTGATAATAAACAATGTTTATAGTGCCTAACCCCTAATTTAGAAGAAGTAACTAAGTATAAATATGATTACCTTGTTTAAATTTCCTAATTGAAAACAAAAAGGCCAACCCAAAGTACTAAAAGATGACTAAGAAGTAAAATATACCCAAAACGGTAAGAAAATGATAGAGAGGGTTAGGAACACCCAGGAGGGAAAAGAGCACCTAGGTGCTTTTTTCCTAACCAGGTGCTAGTGTCTAAGGCCATAAATGTTAAATCAGTCGATTTCTAGAAAAGTTATGATGTGTAAGACTAGTTAGAATGTAAGAGATAAAGAAAAAATGCCAAAAGGATTTGTCAACCACTAGTTTTCTTGCTTAGGAATCATGTATACATTTGTATGCTTTAGGGCCTAGAAATGTACCCAAGTGCATAGATTTTGTGTCTACAGGCGCATACGACTAGTAGGACACAAGGGTTCAACATTGTAGACTGAGATGGACAATCAAAAAGTTACGAGTAAAGAAGTTAGTCCTTTCTATTAAAGATAGAGCTTAATTGAAAGGGGGAGTTTCCATCAGTAAGCTCCTTAACAAAACCCTAGGTAAAAAGATCTAAAATGGTACAAACCATAACAGGGATGAGACACACAGTGCCCAATAGGAACAAGATTAACTTGTGTTATAAAGGTGACTAATGGGGGGGGGGGGGGGGGGAAGATATGATAATGTTATGATTAATATATCTGCCAATGAATGGAACGACTCAAATTATTTATTAAATGAGTTTACGTAAGCAATGGAAAACTACGCACAAAGCAGAAGTAAGAAAATAAACATAGAGAAAACCTCAATTACAGCTTTCTTGTAGACCTGAAAAAGATTGTGAATAACTTGGACTTGTAAAATATTAAGATTTGAATGATATTGGGTGCTCTTGATTATTTCTCCAAATGTGGGATGAAAATGCTATGAGCTTTGTAAAACATGAGGATGTGGGTGGAAATTTTAGTAGAAGTTGGTTGTAATTTGCATAAGCTTCCAAGGATCCTTGAGGGAGGTTTGCAAAGTATGTGGCCTATTTTTATAGCTGAGGGTGAGGCCATGGAATTTGGATCAGAGTTTGAATGAGTTCTAGGATCATGAATGTCTTTCCTGAAATAGTAAGTAGACTTATTTTGTGCAAATGCAACTTTGAAGGGGCAATGATTATTTGATTGGCAGAAGTTAAATCTGGGAAGGTGGTTGCACATGTAATTAAATTTCCCCCACTTTTGTAGAATTCTATAAGTTGAGTTGACCGGAATATGGAAGTGGAGTCCAAGTGGCAGCTGACTAGGAAATAGGTGTATTTCCTAATTAAGTAACTAATTTAATTAGTTACAAAGTGCAAGACAATTAAGTAACCATTTATTTAATAAATGATAATTAACTTTGCTAAAGTATGTTAGGAACTAATTTAATTAATCCCAAGGTGTGGGTGGATGATTAATCAATCATAAGGGGATATGAAATAAGATAATATGGAAACAAGTATGTTATTTTGAGGTGTCTATGCCCACTAGAGAAGCATGGAGATTTGAGAGAGCCTGAATTTTAAAGGTAGATTTTTTACATAAATACAGTCAATCCTTGTGCCACAATGCATCCCTCTTCTATAATTTTTTTTCTAAAATTCTCAGATCTTGTTGGAGATTTTATATGAGATTTTGGGTCTCTATGCCATTATGCTAATTTGATCTTTCCTCATCTACCAATCTACTTGTAAAATGGACATTGCATTATAACAATGCCTATGTGGACTTTTCTCTCCTAGATAGTGCATCAGCTACCACATTTTATTTTATTTTATTGTAAATAATCTCAAATTCATATCCCATCATCTTAGTGACTCATTTTTGTTGTTCTTTAGATGATATTATTTTCTCTAAGAAGTGTTTAAAATTTTCATGATCTATCTTTACCTTAAAGTGATGACCCATGAGATGCAGTCTCTATTGTTTGACTACATGAAGAATAGCCATCATTTCCTTCTCGTAAATTGGTTTTATAGGTTCTTAGCTTTGAGTTGATGAATCTTAAAATGCAATGGGGTGTCCCTCTTACATAATTATTACACTTATGCCACATCTTAAAGCATCACATTCAATAATGAAGGTTTTGAAGAAAGATGGGATAGATAGAAATGGAGTGGTACACATAGCCTTCTTCATTGATTCAAATGCATAAGTTGTTTCTACATTCCAATGAAAAGAGTCTTTCTTCAATAACTTTGTGAGTGGTGCTACAATTGTACCATAATTATTCACAAATTTGTGATAAGAACTCATAATTGCTAAGAATCCCCTAAGGTTTTTTAGGGATTTATGAATATGCCAATCCACCATGGCTTGGATCTTATGAGGATCCACTTTTACACCTTCATGAGACACAATATGACACAATTATTCTACCTCCCTTACCCAAAATGAAAACTTGGAGGGATTGGACATAAAGGTGTTTATTGTTCAATATTGTCCAATACCTTATTGACATGATGTAAATGTTTCTCCCAAGTCTTATTGTAGATTAATATATCATCAAAACATACCAAGAAAAAATTCCTCAAAAATGGCCAAAATATTGAATTCATCAAACTCTAGAAAGTAGATGGTGCATTTGTAAGTCCAAAAGCCATTACTAGAAATTCATAGTGGCCTTCATGTGTCCTAAATGTTGTTTTATGAATATCTTTATCATGAATTCTGATTTGATGGTATCCAGATCAAAAATCTAATATTGTAAAATAAACACCGCCATGTAATTCATCTAACAAATCTTCAATGATAGGAATAGGATACTTATCTTTCATTGTGTATTTGTTGAGCTCCATGTAGTCTTGACACATGCACCAACATTCATCCTTCTTTCTTACCATCACCAATAGATAAGAGTAAGCACTTTGACTATGGAAAATAATATATGCTTCTAACATCTCATGTACCATATTTTCAATCTCACTCTTATGTAGATAAGGGTACCTATAAGGTTGAATGTTGGGTGGTTGGCTTCCTAGTACTAACTAAATGGCATGATCATGATCTCTTTCGAGAGGCAACCCCTTCATCATATCCCCAAAAAAATTGAGTACTTATTAATAATTTCTTGTAAATTTGATGGTATAGTTCCTTTTGATGGTTGAGCTTCTAGTGAAAATAGTTGTGTCACAAACCCATCAACACCCTTCTTAAGCAGCTTCTACATTTGATGAGAGCTTATTAACTGTGGAGATTTTTTTGCATCTCTCACAACTCAAAAATCCTCCCTTCAAAATGAAACCTCATGAATAAATCCTAGAATTTCATCTCAATTGTTCCAAATAAAGTAATCCATTGGACCCCTAACACAATGTCTTCACCCCCATGCAAATAGCATACATGGGACCTTCTAGTAGGTAATCTCCCATGGATAGCTTAATTTTATGGAATTTTCTTGAACAATTAACTTTACCACCATGCCCTAAAACTCTAGGGTTGGATAAACAAAGCAATTTAAGTGCAAATCCAACTTATGATTGATGAATTTGTGAGTACTTCCATAGTTAATCAATATTTCTAACCTTTGTTTCTTCACAAACCTAACTATCTTAAGGGTTTTAGGGGCACTAATGCTAGAAATTGTATGGAAATATATGGTTGGTTGAGATTCCTTAGTGAAAATTCCAGGAACCTCTTTCTCTTCACTAGATTCTTTGTCCCCTTCTTATTCCTCATTTGGACGCTCAATGTAGAATAATTTCTTCTGAGCACATTTATGTAATTTACTCCATTCAATGTCACAATTAGAACATAGACCTTTTACTCATTTATCTTCAAATTTTTGTGGAGTCAACCGTGTAGGTTGAGGGAACGATGGTATTGAGGTATTACGATCTCTAATGTTAGTGAATTTATTCCTCTTCATGGAAATAAATTTTTCCTCTTCCCTATGTACCATGATAATAGAATCATAAATAGTGAGTGGATAAAAACATGTGTACATCATGTTGCATGTGATCCTTGAGACTTCCCACGAATAGATCATTCAGATTTTCATCTATAATTGTATCCACACACAATGACAAGCTCTAGAATTTTTGAATATAATCCTTTACTGACCTTGATTTCCGTAGATTTTCTAATTCGATAAAATAGTTCTTGACCACACTACTACTATAGTGCATTTGCAACTCCAAAAAAACTAACTAGGTTACATTAAAAGCCTTCTTCTTTTGAGTGCACAACCAATGATACCAAGTGAATTATTTTGGGTCTAGATACAAGGATTCCATTACCACTTTCTAGCCTCTTGAGACTTGATGCACATAAAAAAACTCCATTTGGTTAATCCAAGTGATTGAATCATTCCCATTGAACTTTGGCATTTCCACTTTTGGAATAATGTTACATCATTGGCTAGAAGATCCCCTAGGTTATGCGAAGGATCTTCCTTGGTTGGTGTGAATTGGATCTAGGTGCACATTACTTGAGAAACCCACATAACTTGAATGGTAATTCACGTCATTCTTCATGCTTGAAAGAGTTCCCATCATCCCCTCCCTCATTGATTCAAACCCTAGTTGCATTTTATCCCTTCATTGCTTAAATACCTTGGTTGAGGTTACCTTGATGGTTACCTCCCAGTGCTTAAAGGTTATCTTCCATTTTACCTTCAAAGTTTTGAAAATCATGGGGGTAGTTGTTCTTATTCACCATATTATTAACATTTTCTTGAATTTGGTTTAATACCTTTGATACTCCAAAAGATAGAATCCAACTCCATATCTTCCTTATTTAAATTCATTCCTAGAATGGTTTAACCATTCTCTTAACCTCTAGTCGATCTTCTTGCCATGATTTAGGGTTTGGGTCTTGTGATACAAGGATTAGGGTAGTAATTTAGGGTTTGGGGTTTCATATGATTATTGGCTGAATAGAGAGAAACATCGAGAACAAGGTCTAGATAAATTTTGGAAGGATTTTTGAAAATATAAGAACCTTAGAAAAATTCCAAAAATAACAAGTTATGGAGTAAATTTATTAAAATCCCTAAAATGGATATAACATGTGCAAAATAAGTCAATTGATATTGAAATTTGGGGAGCAACTTACTTGACTAATTTCTCCACTTTAGTTAAAAATTGGAAGAAAAAAAAATTGCCACTATTTTGGAGATATAGTTGAATCTTCAAAGTTAGGATTTTGATCCAATTTTGGCTAGATCATTGCTCTAATACTGCTTGTAATAAATTATTTAGCTAGATCTAAATATCTGCAGCAATACAACACCAAAGAATATCAGGATATAGATAAACGATCACAATATGTAAGTATAATGGCTTAGCCACTTCGAGGGGGAAACCTCCAAACCACACAATAAGAATCAAGTGCTCAATATGATGATCATATACTACTCTCTACCTCCTATATATACCCTACTATACTATGCAAAGCACCAAGGATGAACCATTAAGCATATGAAAGCATAAATAAATAAGATATGACATGATAAGATATTATGTTAGCCAAAGGTCATCTATCCATATTCTGATATATGACCTAGGGTTGAGTGTGTAGTAACATAATGCTTCGCACAGAATGTTTCCGTTCTTAGAATAGAGGTTCTTCTATCCTTTCATTCTCTTGAGAAACAGATAAGGGTTAGGGCTAGGAGGAATACCTGTTGAATGTTGGGAGGGTGCACGCGTACCGTAGAGAGAGATCAGATCGATTGTGAAGAACTCCTTTTTGTCTAGGAAGGACTACCTGCAAGTAAGAATACAAGACCACCAGATTTTAGTTAGACAATACATGAGGGAACTGCCTTGGGCCCAGGAAATATTGAACTTCCTTTCGAAGGTGGTCAGTTCCCCTCTTAATACGAATTAACACAAATTATAACAAAGAAGTTATTGCAAAATTACAATTTAATTACCTCGTTAAAAGCAATAGAGGAAAGGCTAGTTTTGGTTCGAGTCACAGTGACCGATGTCGGTCACTGTACAACCGAATGCGGTTTTTACACCAATACCGGTTGCTGATAACCGATACCGATAGGGGCAGTGATTTAGGGGCTTTCAATGAAGGAAAGCTATAAGGCGGTTATGGTGTTTATAAGGCTGGTAAATGATTAGGGATATGCAATAGGGTGATGGAGAAGACTCAGAGAGTGTGGGGGTTGTTCTTGGAGCAATGTAAGGGTAGAGGAATGACAGTTAGATGTAGGTTGCTGTCGGGTAGTAGATCTAGGAGTGAACTTATAATTACTATGATTCAGAAGTTCAAGAAATGTTATTTAAAAACGTATAAGACACTTCTTACTAGTTCCTGATGAAGATACAGGTCCAAGGATTGTGATGACGAAGGCAGGGCTCAGGTGGGATGATCTAACAATCAAAAATGAGCTATCTTCTCTCCCAATGCTTAGATGAGTATCGCTGTGCTCAATTTTCTCAATTACAGTCTTGGACTCGATGTCCTTCTCTGCAAACTCTTCTCTTTTCTTCACTTGTCTCTGCTCTGCCAAGTGAATTCTGGATCTTTCAAATGAATTCCAAGCCTTTGTTATTGGTTGGGGGAGGTCATTTACAGGGAACAGATGGCGGTTACGTAACCGACGGCGGTCGAGTAGGAACCGATGTCGGTTAAGTCAAAGTGGGCTATTTTTAGTAAAATAGCCAACTTTCCCTCCTTTTCTCCTGAGGGATTAGTTGTGGGCTTGGTCAAGTCATTATTAGGTTGGTTTTGGTGCGGGTGAGGAGTAATTAGTCATGGGTGTGGATGTAGACCAAGTTATAGGTCTTAATTAGGTTAGTTTAGGGTTAGGGCTAGGTCATGATGAGGTGGCAAAATGAGGTGGCAGGTTTGGAGATGTGGATTTATTAATTATAAGGTAATTAATAAATAATTGTGTAAGGTTTAGGTGGTGAGGTTAGGTTGCGAAATGAGATGTGGGGCACAGGGTGTCATAAGACACAAATTTGGTGTCTACATTAGCCCCTTGTTGTCATGTAGCTTGTCTTGTAAAGCTGCACTGACAATAATAAGAAGTGGTTACTCCCGTTAAGGGTATAGGTAATCCCCCTCAAATCTATCACAGATTGAGGCAACGTGAAATCAGGGATAGGGTTGATAAAGGGTGAATGATGATGAGATGATGGTAAGATGGGTGGGGTAAGTTCAAGGAAGCAGACGCATGTTGAAATGTAGTAGTGCGACCAGGGTACACGATTTGAAGAGCAAACAAGCAATACATAGGCAAAGGTCGATAGTTTATCCAAACAAGGTTGATATAATCCTGGTATCCAAGGCATAGGAAGTAGCTCCAGGGGATATAACAGGTAAGGTACAATAACGTTTAGGTATGTTCGGCAGTAGCAAATGGTTGATTTGGTTGAGATAAACATCACGGTCTCGGTCTAGGTAAAGTTAGTCGACTGATCAAGTCAAGTATCCTAATCATGCTAAAACACGAACAGGTGAGCTCGATTGAACAAAAGGCTACATGATGGGTGGATAAAATTGTAATTTACAGGTCTTGGTCGAGGTACTTAATTGGTGTGGCCTTGGGTCGGGCCAATTGATTGGTGAGGGCCTTGGGTCGGGCTTGATTGGTTGGGTGCGGCCTTGGGTTGGGCCGATTGAGTAGTTATGGCCGTGGGTCTAGCCTGATTGGTTGGGTGCGGCCTTGGGTCAGGGCGGATTGGTTGGTTTCCAGCTTGGGTCAGGCCTGGTTGGTTGGTTGTGGTCGTGGGTCGAGCCAGATTGGTTGGTTGCGGGCTTGGGGCGAGCCTGATTGGTTGGTTGTGGCCGTGGGTCGAGCCGGATTGGTTGGTTGCGGTCGTGGGTCGGGCCAGATTGATTGGTTGTGACCGCGGGTCGGGCCAGATTGGTTGGTTACGGGCTTGGTTCGCACCGATTGAAGTCAAAATAAGGCTAGTCAGCAAATCCGGGGGTAGGTGATGCAGGAAAAAGTGGAGATTGCTGGATAAAGGCGGGAGTTAGGTGAAGAAAGTAGGGTGAAGAGGGAGGAGGTAGAGGTGATAGGAAAGGTGATTGGGGTGGGGGGGAATAGGGTTGTTGGGGGCTGGTTTGGGTAGGGTAGATTTCCAAAAGCATTGATGTGTATTATTTGGGAAATGATAGAAAGGAGCGTGACTTTCGCATGGGCACCCGCATATCTGGCGGAGCTATACAGGGGTTTATGGGCCTGCAGGTGAAATCACAGGATGACACTGGATTGTGCATACTTATTACATTGTTGGGCCTATGAGCACATTGTGTGTGTGTGACCAATAGGCCAACCAATCTAGGAAAGAGAGACAGGAGTGCAGAGGTTGGGATTCAGACGATGGGTCCAGACAGAACAAGAGGCGAGATCCCAGGCCATGACAGATGACATCGAGTATTATAGGCAGGTGTGGGAGATGGTGATGATTGCGGATATCCGTTGGAGGCCTTATGGGAATTATATGGTGACAGAGAACATAGCTGAGGATTTGAGGGGTGTAGAGCAATTGAGGTGGATCGCGGGGCACAGGCCAGGTGAGTACGAGAGGATTCCTCTAGATCGCGTGCGGCGACAATTTGGATTTGTTTAGGATATACCCATGGCTTATAGACCATACATGAGGATCGATGCCGAGGCATCATTCTCACCTCCCCAACCGACACCTCCAGAAGGACCAGAAGAGATAGCAGCCGATCGCAGGGTAATGGATGCAGGAGTGACAGAGGCTTATAGACTATGGTGGGTAGCAGAGCTACGAGGTTCATGTGAGAGGGCCGATCAGCCTAACATAGCTGTGATTACAGCGGAGAGAGATCGCCTACAGGGTTTAGTGCACCAGCTTCAAACGCGGGTGAATGAGAAAACGGGATTGTTAGCGATTGCGGAGTCACGAGTAGAGAGACTAGAGGCAATATTCCTCCACGCGAGAGGGCGTATTCATATGTTACAGGAGAGATTGGCAGATCAGTGGGAGGAACTAATAGCAGTGGCACCTTTGAGGATGGATAGGCCAGGTGAGTGGCGTTGACTATCACAATCATCACCTGGTTCGGGATGAGGCGCAAGGGTCTAAGTGAATTTCATAGAGGTATAAGAATAAATAAGGATGCCGACCTGCGCGTCGATGATAGAGAAGATGTATTTGTTTAACATCTAAATAAAACTGAATATGTATGTTGATTTGAGTTATGATAATAATAAGAATGGTTGTGTTTTGAATGTTTGTTTTGAAAAAGGATAAAGATGAATGTTATCAAATAGAAATACACAAAAATATTTATATTTACAACACATGATAGGTTATGGTAGGGGATGGTTGAGCTAACCTTGGGAGACCCCATGTCTCCTAAGTGCTACCTACATAGCCCATTGTACAAAGCAAGGAGGGGCCTTAGACCGATGTAGTTCTCCCTTAGGACCAAGGAGGTGAATTCAGGCAATTTGGTTGTGGTTAGGCAATTTGTTGGTTGGTAAAAATATTGATATTGGTAGGGTAATGTTGTTGGTGTTGGGAAGGTATTGGTGATGTTGGTGTAGGTATAGGTGTAGTGAAAGTTAGCTTACCCAAGTAGTAGGGAACCGTGTCCTGATTAAGGTCAACACATAATCCTATATTCGAGTAAAAGAGGCAAAAATGTCCCATAGTTGAAAAGAGCTAAACAAACCACATATTAACGTAGGATGAGCTTGAATCCCTAGGTACCTTGCATAGGCGAGAAGTTGATAGGTGAAAAGATTTGTAAAATCACAATATATCAGATATATGTCACGTCCCTTGAGTTTTGTTGCTTTGACGAATGGTGAGGTGAGGTGGCTGGTAGAGCTGGGGTGCAGAGAATTTGTTATAAGGTGATTATGCTGACAAAAGAGAACCAAACCTAAATAGACAAGTCCATGACTCAAAAGTGCGTTTGAATACTACTTTTATTTTTCTGGATATAGACTGATCAATGCGGAAAGTCTACATGGGATATGTATTTTGTTGTTCTTGAGGTCTTCACGAAGCTGAGCAATGCGAGAAGCTTCTGATAGAGGATGACTTTGTATAGCTGTCCTTCAAGGGAGCAGTCTATATATAGCAGTAGATGCGGATTTTGTGTATAGCTGTCCTTCAGGGGAGCAGTCTAGTTTATAATAACAGATGTGACTTTGCACTTAGCTATCCTTCGAGGCAGTAGTCTAGTTTAGAGCGCAGCGGTCTAGATGTCTATTTGGCATGAAGCACCTAATTTTGTAGGAAGTTTGACTCAAGAATATCCTATAATCATATAATTGAGAACTTGTTATTTTGATACTTTTAAGTCATGGACCAGACTAAAAAGGGGAAGGCATCTTTAAGAGGAGGTGATGACCAAACCACGTGAGCTTGATTCTATTTTGAGATGCATGAAACAAAGTGTATGAGGTGGTAAATGAGATCAAGGGACGAGCGCAAGGTAGATAAGAAGTGATATAACACTAAATTCAACAGTAGAATGGCCGAAGATGCAAGGCATTAAGGGGTTCAGGCTCAAGTTTACCATTAAGCGAAGCTAAACGGTAAGTGCCTGATCTGTAAGTGTGAGTGATAATGTAAGGCCCAATCCAATTAGGAGCAAATTTTCCACGTTTGCTCTTTTCTAGTTTGGTTACATGTTGATTCTCTTTGAGGACAAGATCACCAACCTTAAAGGTACGCTCATGAAGTCGCTTATCATAAGCACGCTTGATGTGCTTTTGATATATTTGAAGGTGGTCAAGAGCTGTAAGACGACGCTTTTCAAGAAGCTCCAATTGGGCTAACCGCTCTTGGCGGAAATCATCATTGGTGAGAATATCCTGAAGAGATATTCTTAGGGAGGGTATTTTTATTTTGAGAGGCAAGACAGCCTCGGTACCATATACCAAAGAAAATGGGGTGGCATTAGTGGAGGTACAAATGCTAGTCCAATAAGCCCAAAGGGCAAAGGGGATGTGATCAGGCCAATTTTTTCCAAAATCGTTAACGACTTTCATGAGAATTTTGGTCAGGGTTTTGTTAGAAGATTCAGCTTGACCATTTTCTTGTGGATAGTAAGGTGATGAGAAACTAAGTTTGATACTAAAGTTGTCACAAAGGTCTTGTAACAACTTATTTTTGAAAGATTTCCCATTATCTGTTATCAGGCGATGAGGAACACCAAAATGACAGATAATGTGATGGTTGATGAACTCTACAATTTTTTCTTTTTTGGTTGAAATGAGTGGAATGGCCTCCACCCATTTAGTGTAATATTTGGTCACTGTGATTATCCAACGGTGACGTTGTGAAGAGGGCAGGTGAATCTTACCAATAAGGTCTAAACCCCATTGTGAGAAAGGCCAAAGATCTCGCGCGACCTGTAGCGGATGGCTAGGAGTATGTTGAAGATTGGCATGTTGTTGACACATAATACAACGCTTAACATATTCGTAGCAGTCGTTATTAAGAGTAGGCCAATAATATCCTAGGTGAAGGATCCGTTTGGCCATGGCAAGGCCACTAAAATGTCCACCACAAATGTCGTCATGGACTTGTTGGATGATATAGGTGACCTCCGCGCTAGTTAGACATCAAAGGAGGATGCCATCAAAGCCATGTTTATAGAGGAGTCCCCCCATGATGACGTAACAAGAAACACTTTTAAGAAAAGCACGTTTGTCGTTACTCATAAGGTCAGATGGGAGAACAGAGGTTGTAAGGTAATCGTGAAATTGGTGATACCAAGTATCCTGTGAATCAGTGGACACATTATTTATCATACCAACATCCGGGGCTGAGTAAGATGGGGCAAAGAGTTGTTGGACCAAGACAAATATGTCAGAGTCAGTTGGTGAGGCAGGAATTTGTGAGGCTAGGCAAGCCATAGTATCCACAAATTTACTAGTTGAGCGGGGAATGGTTTGGATAGAATAATGAGTAAATAAGGTCAAAAGTGAATCCACGTAATATTTGTAATTTTGAAGTTCCTCATTTTTACATTGGTAGACACCCGTAACTTGATTGACAACTAGTGGAGAGTCGCTGAAAATGTTAATAGATTTTACACCTAAATGTAACACAACCTGGAGACCCAAAACAAGGGCCTCATATTCCGTTGTATTATTGGTGCAGGGGAAATCGAGCCGGAATGAAAGAGGCATAGGTTCAGTGTCCAGAGGAATGAGAACAATGTCGGCCCCTCTGCCGCACTGGCATTTGGATCCATCGAAGAAGAGGGTCATTAGATATGACTCCTCACTGAGTGACAGTGATCCAGTGGCTCAGTTGCAGTCTTCGGCTTGATGCCCTTCTCTGTAACCTCTTCTCTTTTCTTCACTTGTCTCTGTCTTGCAAATGAATTTCCGGATCCTTTCCAAAATGAGTTCCAGATCCCTTGTTTTTGGTTGGGGGAGGCCATTTACAGGGAACTGATGGCGGTTACGTAATCGACGGTGGTCGAGTAGGAACCTATGTCGATTAAGTCAAAGTGGGCTATTTTTAGTAAAATAGCCAACTTTCCCTCCTTTTCTTCCGAGGGATTAGTTGTGGGCTTGGTCAAGTCATTATTAGGTTGGTTTTGGTGCGGGTGAGGAGTAATTAGTCATGGGTGTGGATGTAGACCAAGTTATAGGTCTTAATTAGGTTAGTTTAGGGTTAGGGCTAGGTCATGATGAGGTGGCGAAATGAGGTGGCAGGTTTGGAGATGTGGATTTATTAATTATAAGGTAATTAATAAATAATTGTGTAAGGTTTAGGTGGTGAGGTTAGGTTGTGAAATGAGATGCGGGGCACAGGGTGTCGTAAGACACAAATTTGGTGTCTACACATAATGGGTGTAATTTGTGAACAAAGGGAAGAAACGAGGCATGTATAGGGTGAATAAGGCTAATAATGACATCTCTAAAATGATTTTTTCTAGCCCACATGACCAATTCTGATCATACCCCAAACCTGAAAGGCACCCGCTCAGGAGGAAAATGCATCAATGCATCAGAAACCCCTACATAAAAGAAATGGTTAGCAAGTGTCAAAAATACTGTGTATACACCCTACCTCCATAGACACATGCATCACTCCATTTTAATAATATTTTCAAAAATTACAACATATCCCTACCTATATTAATATGGGAACCTCATGTTTCAACAAATACATCATTTGGAGCATGTATGCCCCACAAGACTCTCCAACAAGTTCAACAATAACAACATAGGCCACATACCACCAGGGGTATTCGTTCATTTTATTTTTCATTTAAAATATTCAATAATTTCAAGTTTTAGAATTAATTATAATTATTAATACATTGATTTACTTGCATTTCTCGTTGGTTGTAGGTATTCATGTGGGACACAAGACAACGAAACATTCTAGCTACAACATTTCACTTCTCACTACAATAGAAAGTACAATTATACATCTTTTATCCCTTAGATATGGTATTTCCAATTCTAAATCTAACATGGGGCATCTATGGTAGCCTAATTTTAGTTTGAGGCACTTGAGAACATAAAATTTGGCACCATTTAGGGAATTAAAAATAGTGACACATATTTTTCACCTTTTTGATGTTCATTTCCCCTTCCAATTAGCATTTGAGTCACCTTTGTCGCCTCTTTCTATGAATTCTACACACTTTAAGATCATTTTCAATTTTCATAGGATCATCAATACCCCTATGTAGACATTTCTCCGTTTTCAATTCCTTGATTTTTGACCCCTAGGTTAGGGTTAACACCCTTACCAGGGTTCATTTTAAGACCCCCCTCCGAAAAATTATAATAAAATGGTTGGAAAATCTCTGAAATGAACTTTTGAAACGATGGAAAATCTCCAAAAAATTGATTCACGGAAAAGGCGATTTGGTAGGGTGTTTTTTCATATCGTTTCGTATAGTTGGATGGGTGTTGGAAGGACGTCTTTTTGTCGTTGTATGAAATTCATGTTGGTTAATCGTCTAACCTACATTAGAATGTTTTCTAACCTGCTCATTGGACGGAATCCATTGGTTGTCCATCCAACCTTGTTGGTCTGTCATCCAACCTATGTTGGACGCATCCCTATTGGTTGGCCATCTAACCTGCATTGGACGGTTGTCTAGCTTATGCATTAGATGAAATCCATTGGCCATGCGTCCAACCTTGTTGGTCTTTCATCTGACCTATGTTGGATGCATCCCTGTTGGTTAATCGTCTAACCTGCATTGGATGGTCGTCACCTATGCATTAGACAGAATCTATTGGTCGTTCATCCAACCTTATTGGTTTGTCGTTCGAATTGTATTGGAAAATTGTCCCAGTAAATTTGAACGGTCGTCCATCCTATGTATGTTGTGATGTTAAGACGGTTGTCTCTTCAGAAATAGATAGTCATCTCCCCTAGAAACAGACATATAAAATGTGGCTTTTGGGGGTGTTGCCCTCAAACCCCATAAGGGGGGTACCCCCGAGCAATGTATTATACCTTGGTGAATATTTACACATTTTGATTAGAAACGTTGGTGAAATACACGCATAAGTTCATATTTAACTATAAATAGTAGGTGAAGTGATCCATACAAATTACTTGTCAGTCGAAATTTTAGGTGAACTAACTGGCAACCGACTGCTAAAAATTCACCATTTCCAATTTCCAAAATCCCTAATATTCATGAGTTTACGAAAATTTGCCACTAAAATTTCCCTTGACCCTCACAAATTTTTGGTACCAAACGTGACCATCCCTATCAAATCTATCTTATCCATGTGCAACATTTGATTTTTCAAATTGGACACTTTTATCGAGTTGGCCTAGAGTTATTTTTTGGGTCAACTTACATGAGAATCATTGAATAACTCGTGTATCCGTAAAAATGTTAGAGTTCATTTAGACACTAAGACACATTGGAGATCACTACAAACAAAGGTTATACACATCATAAATATTCTAAGACCATTCCATGGGCTAAATTCGTATATGAAGTACATACAAAATCTAAATTACATGTTGTCAAGTATCTTGTGCTAAGTGTAGGGTCACTTTAGTTTCATATTAATTTTGTAGTTGTATTGATTGAGCATATAGGATCATGAATGAAGCACAAAATTTTCACTAATATTGGGAGAGCTACATGATTCTTTATCATTACTATGTAGTGTAATATTTCACACAACTAAGTATGGGAGAATGGTCCAAACCTAGTTTGGGGCTTACCTTCCTATGTTGTTTTGATGATTTTTGAGGTTTGAATAAAGGAGAAACCAATTTTCTAACATCACATCACATTGTATATTTGTTGAGTCGGATTTCAACAAAGCAGAGAAACGTTAATGCACACCAGAAAAATCATATGAATTTGATCAATGCAAAGCAATTTCAACACCCTTAAGCATGTTTAAGTCCACCATGATTCTCATTGTCAAACCCAACCCCCAAGTAGCATTTTACGGTGATCAAATTTTGTAGATTTTTTTTTGGGGACATTGTTATTATGTTCCAAGATTCAAATTAGTCAGCACAATCATCTAGTTAGCAAAAACCAAATTGGATAATTCATTGTTCATACTCTAGCATTCCCTTACAATTATAAATATTTAGACTACCCCTTTATTGTCATGATTCAAGTTCAAATTATTGTTTTCACTATTTATTATTAAGATCTAAATTATACATCATTTTAACATGCTTTAGGTATTTAGATTCAAAATAGAGAAAGTATTTATAAGTTTTCACTATGTCATACTACGTGCTAATGTTTTTGCTTGACTATACTATGTGATATTGTGTGTTTAGTTTTATGCTTCATATTATGCATATTAATATTTTTTTACTACTAGTGCTCGCACTTTCGTGAGACATATAATGCATCTATTGGGGAACCTATTATAATATATTTCATTGTTGTATCTTTCTTGCCACTAGTCATTATCTCTAGTTAAATTTTCACAACGACACTTCATATGTTATTAACGGCCAATCTATGCTTCTACTTTGGATTACATGTTATATATTATGAATAGATTATGACATTTTTAACATATCTGACCATGTTTGTGTGTGTGTTTTACACAATTATCTTAATTTTGCTTTATATACAATTTACACATGGTGCACACAGCTTTATTTTGAGATAAATGATATACATACACATCTTTCATTTAAAAGGGGGGCTATAGAGTTGGATTTTTAAAGAGATTTGAAGGGTTCTAGATAAAGTATATACTTCTATTCAATATTAGAGAGATCACATTCAGTGTCAGAGGCATTTTCACATGGTTCACAGAGATCACATTCATTGTTTGATACTTTTTCATATGGTTTGAAGATAGTGCATTCAATTTTTAGAGACATTTCACATAGCTATAGAGAGATTGTGTTTAGTTCTTCAAATATCATATTCATTGTCAAAGACAGTTTATTAACATTTCTTTTATCAATTTATCATATTTTGGAATGTTAGGACAACATACATTTACACTTTAGGGTGCTTCCTCTATAACATGAACCCATTTTTGACTCTTGGAAATTATTTCAATTTTGGCAACATTTTGGAAATTTAGACCAGTGGCACATATTTATCTTTTAAAACACATTTCCCCCTTCTAATTACTTTCACATCACCTTAGTCACCTCTATCTACCAAATTTACACAATTGGGATCATTTCCAATTTCCCTAAGATCTACATAAACTTCTCCATTTTTAGTTCCTTCAATTTTCATCCTTGGGTCAAATTCGACACCCTTAGATAGGTTCAACACCGAACATGTCCATCCTTTTTTAACACGTCCTCTCTATGTGCAACAGTCAATTTTTCAAATTGGGCACTTTCATCAAGTTGACCTAGACATAATTTATGGTTCAACTTGTGCATAAAAAACAAAAAATCTTGTATATAAACAATATCCTTATAGGTTATTTATCATCCATGACACTAAAGAGGACGAGTCACACATCTTGGAGGTCATTACACACGATGGTTATTAATGTCATAAATCTTCCAAGAGCAATTTATGATCAGAATTCTAATCAAAATTGCATCCTAATCCAAAGTTGCATTCTGCCAAGTGTCTTGTGCCAAGAGAAGCATTCATATAGTTGCATTGATTTGAATCTAGGACTATTTATTTGTCATATGGGTTCAAATAGTGATGCACAAACACTTCGATCACATGGGAAGAAATACAAAGGTTGTAATCCTTGGTATCTAGTGTAACACTTTCACACAGTAAGGTGTGGAATGTCAATATGTATTTAGCCTAAGACTCATCTTACTTTGTTGTTTATGTTTTTTAGGGTTTTGGCGAATGAGAAGCATATTCAAGAGCATTACATCACCAAAAAAGTTAGCCAAATTCCAAAAAAGTAGGGACAAGTGAGTGCAAACTAAAAAATTGGGGATCTCTTCTACAAAAATGACAAGTTCGGTACCGAACTTGACCCTGGCCATCAAACCTAACCTAGATAGTTTTTCAAGTGATCAAATTTGTAGATCATTTTTTTGATTGTCCTCTCATCCCAATTCAATCAAAACAATTATATAACTATTGTGACCAATCCTCTAATGGAAAACGATTCGGAATGATGATTGAAAGTAAAATCAAGTATAAGGCTAAAAAACAAGGAAAGCGGACAAATGGACAAGGAAGCTTTAAACCAAAACATTCAACAATAGATCATTGCATCATTCTCAAGTATTTAATTGACAATGTGTAGGACAACAAAGGAGGATTCTTGTGTCACTTCGTTGACTTCAAGAAATAATTTGACACAGTTTCTAGAAACAAGTTGTAGGGAAAGATAAAACCACTTGGAGTTCCAAAAGAATACAAGGCAATAGTCTAGCTCTAAGATTGGGTTAGGGAAAGTTCACAACACATACAGAATTATCATAATGTTCCAACAACATATGAATTAAACAAGGATGTCCATTACACCCACTCTATTTAGCATTTATATAACAAACTAGAAGAATGGATAAATAGATTAGGGGGTGGAAAAATCCATGTAGCTAGTTATGTGATAAAACTCACGTATACATATGATATGATTGTAACTACAACATCAACCCAAAGCTTAAGATATTATTTGAAAACCTTTGAGCTCTTTCGCAAAGAGTTTGGGATGAAATTCAATACCAAAAAAACTGTGATTTTAATTTTCTCACGCTGAATAAATAATAAGCATATAAGATTCATATTTGAGGGGAACCCACTCAAGATAGTTTCATAATACACTTAGGGATTGATTTCACTAACAAGCCCATCAACCCAAAGCTTAAGAAACTTCTTGGAAGCATTAGAGATCTTTTACAAATAATTACGGATGCAAATCAACACCAACAAGACTAATATTTTAATCTTCTTATACCGAAAAGATAAGAAGTATACAAGATTCATATTTGTTGTCACTTACCCAAAAATTTGTAATTTTTTGTCGAGTGACTCCTATGCCCAATTTGTTTTCCTTTGTGAAGTTCTGAGGAATGGAAAAAATCAAAATGGTTAGTCATTTTTTAGGTTTTTGGGTCAATTCCAGTGTATTGTGGTGATTTCGGGTTCTGGAGGAAGAGGAGGAATAAGTTCCTCCGGGCTCCCCGTTCCCTACATTTGTGCCTCATTTACTATGTGGATAGTTCGGATATTTGAGGTACTTATGACCCTTGTTCCGTCGGACCTTGTGTTCCCTGAAAGCCTATTTTGTTTGCATTAGCTATGGTATGCTTTGTATTTCAGGTATTTCAGATGATTTTGGAACTCATGACCCATGTACCATCTGGGCCTTCATTCTCTGCAGCCCCTTGTCTCTACATTTGCCTCTCATCCACAAGCCTTACCTTCTTTTCACGCGGGTCTCCTTTGAGTTGCAGGAATTTCAAATAAATCAAGCCCTCTCAGCCCTTGTTCCTCCCGGCCTCTTGTTCCCCGTAAACCCGCATCTACCGCATTTAGTGACCTGTGTTCGCATTGTGGGTGTTTTGGGAGTTTTTGGCACACAAGCCCCATGTTCCCTCGAGCCTTTGTTTCTCTGAAAAACTCGTCATGTTGCAATATATGGGATAGTGATAAAAATGTGCTTTGAACCCCTATGTTCCCCACATTTCATTGTAACCCTCAAATTGGTCATTTTATCGAGTTGTTGTCAATCAGAAAGCTATAAAAGGGGGTAAAAGTAATTCATTTTCATCGTTCTAAGTCGTGAAATATATTGTGCACTACCATTTTCTTACTCCCGTGCCTTGAGGACGTTTTCAGTCAAATTTTGATCATTTTCCAACCATTTTCAAAAATTCAAATTGTATTGGGATCCTTGAAAAAGCATCGTTCTTCCTGTATTAAAGGTAAGTCATTTCATAACTCCCTAGTCTTGTTCAGTATCAAATTGAGTTTTGTGTTTCAATATTTCGTAAAAGCCATTGTTGAAGCCATGTTTTTCTAAGTTCCTCTCCTCATCTTTCCACCATGAAGTTCTAATATGGGGGGTATAAACACATTTCTTCCTTGGAAACCTGTGTGCCTAACATTGGTGATAGTGACATTAGGCATATGAATCTTGATGACTTTTGGGCTTGTACCTATGAAGTTACCTCTACAGTCATGGCCCAATGTATTAAAGACAGTGGAATTGCTTATGATGTTGGCTTCCCTCTCTATGTCCAATTTACAGATATCCTCCTAGCATGTGCCTCTTGTTTTGATCCTGAAACTAAAGAAATTAAAGACCCTCAAGGCCAGGTCATAACCAAGCTTGATGTCAGTTGCATAAATGCAACCCTAAGAACCCATGTGTTTGAAGATTCAAATACCCTAACCAAGGCCCAAGCTTAGAACCTTTTTGAGCAAAATGAAGATTGATATAGGGCAATAATTATTAAGTCATCGCTCAAAGCTCAAAAGAGAGGTACTTCCAAGTTTCCTAAGATCCTATATAGATCAGATTTCAAGGAAGAATTGTCTGATATGATCACCTTGTTAGAAAGATTGATGGGCCTACCTTCCACCAATGAATTCCATTTTTGGATGTGTGTATACATCAACATCATATGTGAGGGAAAGCAGAGCCTAAACTAGGGAGAAATAATTTGTGAGAATATAAGTGAACAGTTGGTGAATGTGCAGCAAGATGGAACCTTTCACATGACCTCCTAGCTTATGTATGCAATTGTAGCCTATAGAGTGTGGGTAGGGTTGTCTATAAGTATTATCCACATCTCACTTTTGAGAATAGAAAAATCCATCATATGAGGGTTAATGATGTTTTCACCATGTACATAGTCAGGTTCCTAGAAGGAAATACAGGTGAAAGAGTGTTTGCAGAAGCAAAACAATTAATTTCTACATATGGCAACCTCTTTATTCAATTTAGGAAGTTTTCCTATATTAGATTAGCATGTTTTGAAGGTTCACATAACAAGCTTCCCATGTATTGTAATGATAAGTTGGGTCTTGTGGAAGTCTACAGACAATTGGCCATGTTACATAGGACATGTAGAGATCAAGAAGATCACATGCATCCAATTTCCTATCTCCCTAGGAAATTATGCATGTAGTACTTCCTTAGATGCTCAAAATGTAGAAAGAACAATTTCTGAATTCAAATTTCACTCATATCACAGAAGATCTTCTTTTGATATAAAAGGTTTTATCTCTAATCATTTAAGAATGTCTTATTACCATGTGCATGCTCTTGAAGATTATTGGGAGGATTGTTCAGATGAATATGAAGTGAGAAGAAGATATTTTGGTAGACTCTCTTTACAACAGATCAAAGACTTCAAGGTATATCAAGTCCCAGAGGATTTGGAGGATGACAATCAATATTTGTATTCTATGTTGAGTACATTAAAACTATCCAGTATATGCCCCTCTTTACCTTTGATTAGTCCCAAAAGGAGAGGGATGATCCCTATGAAATAATCAATCCATAGTCTTGGTAAGAACAAAAAATTGGTTCAATAGGAAGATGAGGGCATACAATCACAATGTGAAACAATCCTCCTCCCAAGAGGTTTCTTCATCACACAAGGAGGTTTCTATTCCTCACCCAAAGGTTCAGGTCCAATCAACTCCTTACTCCCCACCTTTGGTCTCTGTAACCAAGGTGTATGTAAAGAAAGACAAGGCCAAAGAGATAAAGAAGATTGAAGAAACTTATGAGAAAGAGGTGGAAGAGGAGAAAATTCAAAAATTAACAGAAGAAGAAGTCCCTACTCCTGAACAAGTGTCACAACCACTAGGAAGAAGAAATAGAAATAACTAAGGAGGGAAAAGATGATATAGAAAAGGCCAATGCAGAACAACAAATAAATGAACAAGGAGAAGGACCTGAGGAACAAAAGAACGATCAAGAGAAAAGTGGTGATGAGGAAGAAAGTGAAGAAGAGGAAGAGGAGGAAGATGATGTGAAGATTATAAAGCTAGACATTGGGAAAGTAAGTGCCTCAAGATTTAAATTATCAGTCAAAAAAGCATCTTCCTCCATTGTTGACATACCTACTTTAGAAAGGTTCCTATTACTAAGCCTATTGGTCCTCCTAGTGTTTTGGCATTAGCACCACCTCCCCCTCCATCTTCAAGTGATTCTTTCACATGGGTTCAACCCATGATTGATAGTACAGGAAAAAGAAGTCTTCTTCTAAGATAGTTGCTCTTGGTTTTGATGTTGTGGTTGATTTTCTTGGCATAACCCCAACTCCTCCAACAAAGAAGGGCAATACAACTTCCCGATTGGTTTCTGATTCAAAGGGACAATTTTTTTTTTGGAAATTGCAAAACCAAGGGTAGAGAAAGATGAAAAAGATATCACTCTTGCAAGACCTAGAGCTGACCAAAATTCCACTTGGTGAATCTACTCCTGAGGGGGAGGTTCAGAATTTGAAGGAGACTGTTTCCAAGGTAATTGAAAAATTTGAGAAAGAAAAACAATCACAGGAGCAACTAGAGGAACAAGTTCAAGTTCTTTCCAATTTTATTAAGTCTTTTCTTTCAATTGATCAAGTCCTCGATCCAACTCCCCTCTCCTCAATGCCTCCTCTAACCATTCTTTCCGAAGAAGATGTTACGGCCATCAAAGAGATTTATAAGCATGCTTCATATGGTAGGGCTGCTGAGGCATTGGTTGAGGGATTTCTAATCTCTGGTTTGAATTTCATTGATGACGCATGCAAAGTATATGATAACATCTTTGTAGCTCAAGATTAGTCCAATTCAGCTATCAAGGGAGTGGAGAAGGAACTCAGGATATGGTTGGAGGGAATTCAAGACTTGAGAATCATGAACCACAGATGAGAAGATTATTATTTCCCTTAAAATTTTCAATGATTCTAAGAGAAACCTGTCCAAGAAGTGGGTTTACAACATTGAGTGGAAAATTTGAGTTCTTGAAGAAGTAGCCACTAAGTTGAAGAACATGACACAGAGAGGTGAATCATTTAAATTCATAAGATATTTACTGAACTTGCAGGCCCTTTGATGCCAATTATATAAGGACAATTCCGCAAAGGGGCATTTAGTTGATAAAGTGAAGGAAAAGTTCACTTTACTAATAAAAGAATATCTATTCAGGGCTGATAGAGTAAACAAGGAGAAGATGGAGGAGATCACTAAGCTACATAACGTTGTTGTGGAAGCCACTAAGGGCTTGATACAAAATGGAGGAATCACAAGGGAAATGGGGTATTCTCTAGGTAGTCGGTTAGTTGCCATGGAAAACACAACTATTCCAAAGGAGACGGAGATTTCAGATGTTGTTAAGTTTAGAGTTCGTGTGCTGAAAGTGAAGATCCCAGTTGTGCCACTCTCATATGTTCCTTCTTCTAGTCCTTAGTCATTTTCTAGCTTGTTATATCTTGGAGTTAGCTTTATCATTTTGAAAATTAAAATTGCATATAAAGCTAGTTTATGTAATTGATTAATTAAGTGTTATCACTTAATTAAATGACAATTAGTTAGAAAGTTGGTTATAACCACCCCTCAGTGTATATAAGGCTTCTTTCTTATTGTAAAATTGTTGGATTTTGCTATTTTTGGAATGTAAGCAATACAGAACCCTTCATATCAATACAGAAGAAGATTTCTCTCCCTCTTATCTGTCTTCACTCTGTTTATCTTTCCCAAAATTGTGAATGTGAATTCTAGTATATTTGAATCTTGAAACTATGTGTTTAATCCATTGATTATAGTGTGAGGAACTTTGTGTCGGTTGCATTTATATTTCATGGATTTTCAAATAGATTAATTCATATGTTCTTAAAATCTCATGCATGCATCAGTAGGATATGATTTTGCAGTCTTTATGTCTGAATATGTTGCCTTCTTCACTTCTTGTCTTACAGTAGTGAGTAATCTTGTACAACCAAGAATAAAACTTGTGTTCTTGACTGATGGGTTAGATCAAACTTTGTGTCCCTGATTGTTTCTTCCTCTGAGATGTGTCTCCCTTTTCATCATCTGTATTGAAAATATCATGATATGGATGCATTCTTTACACCAAAATCCTCATTGAAAAAGTTAGAGTGTATATTTGTAAATAATTTGATTCCTAGGTTTTGGTGAATAAGGGAACCTTCGCACAAAGAGGAGGGATGTTGTCCCCTAAACTATTGATTGTGTCTAAAGATGAAATTTCCAACCAACAATATCTAAGGGGAACTCACTCGAGATAGTCTCAAATTACACTTAGGGCTTGGTTTCATTGAGAAGCTCATATGGGAATCATGCATAATGAAGAGAATCCAAGGAGGTTAAAGATTACTACTCTCTTCAAAACATGTGCAAAGATGTTAATTTGTGGGATTGGAGGACCACCAAGGTCTTGTTTGGGTTTAGTAGTGCCAGTGGTGCTCTACGTGTGTGAATTCATGGGTAGTAGTACATTGGCTCTAAAGTAAAGACAAATTGAGAGAATTTAGAAGTGTTCAATCAAAAGAAACTTTGAGATTAAAGTGTCGGTTCCATATGAAATACACTTAGCATAAACAAGTACTATTGCAAGAGAAGTAACTATGGTGTCTCTTACAATAATTGAATAAAATAAAGAATATGGAGGATAGGTGGCTAAAAGAGGTAATATGGTAATAGTTGAAAAAAAGAAAGAGAACATTGATGAAACAAAACAATTGTGGATAAAAATTTGGAGCATCAACATACATGAATGTCCAGTCACCAATCAAGATATCAAAAAATATGACGGAAAATATTAAAATAAGCATATGCCTAAAGCAACATAGAAGGAAAAAGCAATGCTAATGACCAAGTTTGAACCTCACCTATGAAAAGGGTTGATGAACTTACATAGGGGCAAAACTAGCGCAGGGGTCCCTAGTCTAATTAGGGTTTCTAACGTGAATGCATGGCCAACACCTTGTTACAGAGTTACGCAACGGACTACACAAACAAACTGCATATTTTTATTAATTAGAAAATCCTTGACATCATCTATAAGTGTATCTTCATCTATGTAGCTTACAAACTCTCTCTTGGAGCTTTAAAAACTACTTCCTAAGTACCTATCCTAAATTAGTCTACCTTCCTATGTCGCTTCTTCCTCACAAGCACCTTCTCAGCTCTCAACCAACTAGCCTCTCGCTCTCCCAGCTAACCTCTAATAGCCACAAAATGGTGAATCAACCTTTTTTATAGCCATGTGTTCCCACTCATCTCTCCATTCGAAATCCTCCTTTGGGTAGGCTAGTTTATTCTAGAAACTTCCTATTTTTTTGCTCAAATTCAAATTCAAATTGAGTTCATTTAATGCTCTGAGCTACTTTGCCATCTGGATGTTTTCATGGTTGTGCCACATCAAGTCTGGTCATTGGGATAAATTGATCATTGAGTCCTCATTGGCCAACATGTCAAGTACTTTTCTTCTTTTGATGCCATCAGTCATTACTCTCGACGTGTCCTGTCAACTGCCAAGTCATTCATACACTCCTTTCTCGCAAGCCTTTTTTGCACCTCTTTCTCGCCCTTCAACACACTGATAGTCTCTAGATGTACCTTTACCAAAACTCTTGTGCACCACCATGCTTCCTAGCCTCGTCAAAACATAGTGTGTTGCTTCACAACCTTACACCATTGCACAATCAACAGTCTTCCTATGCTCCAAAATATTATTGTGCAATCATTTAGCACTATTCTTTTGTGTAATGTTTCCTCCACTTTCTCCGCAAACTCCTACATGCATCGCCAAATCTCTGCACATTATTGCGCACCCTTTCTATTGTGCAATCCACATGCAATGCGCTCTTCCTTGTTAACCATTGCAGAAAACCTCTACGCACTCTCGCCATACTTCTATATTGTGCTTCCTTACACTTTCCATCCTAGCGCACATCCATGCTTAGCCAAAAATTGTGCAGGATTGCCTTGAATCTTGGATACTCTTGCATCAGACACCTAAGGTACTTAAAACTTGAGTTCCAACTCAAGTGGGTGGTAGTACCACCCTTCAGACTATTAGAGTTAATAATCTCAGCTTCTTTGTCCAATGGGCCAATTTTCAACCCCTTTGCTTCTTCCTTCTCCTCCTCCAATCCTTTGTCACAATCCTATTATGACTCTTCCACACTGTTTTGTGCATGCTTTTGAGCTTCCACTCGTCGTAGTCCAACCACCTCCTCCCAATGTTTCTCTTTTTTTCTTCCTTTGTGAGTTTTTTCTCACCTTTGTCCGTCCACCTTCACCTAATGCCTTCTTGGTTTATCTTCTTTCGCACCCATACCAACACTAGGCTTCCACCTTCTATGTTTCCATTCCTCACACACCTATTCACCTCTATGCTCTTTACTTTCACACCCTTATCTTTCTCATGGGCTCTTCCTACACATCTCCTATGGCTTCTTTTCACCTTCCTGTTGCAACCTCTCTATGATGCTTTCTATACCTTGGTGGACTTGGATCCACCACAGACTATTCACCTCCAAGGTTGTCTTTTCTTCTCTCTTATGGGTCGTCATCCTTTGCACATATGCAATTCTATGCATCATCTGTCTTTATGCCAATTATGCATGTGTGGGTTCTTCTCTCATCCTTCCTTCTTTTGACCCATGTTAGGCCATAATCCATCCACCTCCACCCAACTCGTCTATTCATCTCTTTATGGTCTGCGCAATATTAGGCCTCAATCTACTCGTTCACAAATTCCTCATTCCGTCCTCTTCATGGATTTTCGGCAATCTTACTTTTCTAGTGTGCCCTATCCTTTGTGTATTCTCCTTTATGCCTCCTTCTCTAGCTATGTGCTTGCTTCTCCTTCACGTGTTCATCCTCTATGACTACGGGTCTTCTTTCTCTCCTTCCTTTCTTAGGAAGCTCCGTCCCACTATGTGCACTCTCCTTGGCGGTTTCCTCTTTGCCTTCTCTCTTGAGATCTACTTGGATCTCTTTTCCCTCTATCTCTCTATTTGCGCTATCTTCATTGCACATTTTTACAACCTCCTTCATTAGCTACTCTTCTTCTATTTCCTTCAAGGAAACCCCATCTTTGTTGCGCTCTTCATTACTCACACACTCCTCTTCATGCTCCTCTTTGAGATCTCCGCAGATCTCTCCCTTCTCTAGTGCTCCCTCCTTAACATGCACTTCCACAGTCTTCCCCACAAACTGCTCTTCTTTTTTTTCCTTCAGGGCAACTTCTTCTCTTCTCTACTTCTTTTGGAAATGGGTTGGCATTGCCATGCAAACCCTCATCTATGCACTCCTCTTCTCTGGTAGGAGCTTCTACTTTCATGCACTCTTAAATTGCACACTCATTTATGTATTGGGACTTCTGCTTGTGTGTGATCTTCCTCATCCAGCCACGAAATCTCCTTATCATCCCATGGAATTTTCATACTTGCAACCACTCTCGCTCCATCACCTCCAGTTGTAACATTAGGTCATCCTTAGTGTGCTCATGGCCTACAATGACCATCTTCTCGCCATCTCCTTTCTCCTTTGTTGCATTATCGCATGCACTGTCATCAAGGTAAAATGCACTCTCTAACATTTCCATTGCGTTGTCATCCTATATGTCATGCATTCCTAGGTGATTCCATTTTCTCCCTTCACCCTTTGCTCAACTCCTGAGTTGGCCATCTCCATGTTCCTCTGCGCAATGCCTTGATATGTTTCTACACTCGCTCGGCCTTCATCTCCTTTACGCACCACCAGGTGGCTTTGTGCCCCACACCTTCTTCTCTTAATGGTAACAGATCAAACGTCTTACCATCTTTGCACATTGTCACGGTGTTTATTCTTCCATTATATAGCATCGCTCTATCAATATTGACATGGCCTCCCCAACAAAGCATGATGATGACAACGCACAGGTTGAGACGACCTGGGGCCATTTGCAAAGTTCACCACAGCAGAAAATTGACTCTAACACGACACTATTCTTGTTATAACCAAGGCCTTATGACATTTACAATCAGTTTCCCTCCATTAGGGTTGTCACAAAACTTGTAGCATACTTGGGATATATAAGGGGTGGTGTCTTATGGACTACCTCAAGCTGCTTTCTTCATAGGATCAACAATGGCTCGATCTCTCTTTCAAGATTCACCAGAAGCTCCTAAATGAGATGTTGGGTAAGCTTTTATAGATTTGTCTTCCCACCCATTTGGATTTGAATTCCTTTTAGAATCCTCTCCTAAGCCCGCTCAATCTTGAAATTGAATTATTGTGCATTAATGTCATCCAACAACCTTAATCTAGTAGTTGAATAAATTCATATGGAAAGCTCTGCATCCTTAGCTAAGTTGGTGGTTCTAGCCTCACCTACCACCTTGTCATTTTCTATCTCTAGCTCCATTTTCTTGTGTAATTTGTCATGCAGAACTATGGATGAATTCGTGCACCTCTTGTTTGCTCTATTGCACAGTCCTAAAAGCCACTTCTTAGTCCAAAAAAATTTTGCATACTCACACGGGCCTTATACTTTCGATGTGCACCACCTTTCGAACTCTTTGCAATTCTTAATATTGTGCAAAACCTTCATGCATTTTAGCGCAATATTTTGTCACGCCTCTTCCTTTGACTGATCTCACCATTCTTTTGTGCACTCCAACATTTGATTAAAACCTCAAAATGCATGCAAATATTTGATTCTCCCATGATGTTTCTGCATCACATGACAAGCATCCATTGGTAGGATGTCGCATATCACTTGATCGATAAATCTCATGATCTTCATCTCTACCTCACATTACTCTTGCACAACGCCTTCTTGACCTTCCACCAAGTCACCGTATATGGGTTGGGATGCCTACTACGTTGCAATCCCAACCTCCACACCATTTTCTCTTTCACTGAATTATCGATGCTCCCACTATCGACTACCACCAAGGAACATTCGCCCATTGGTCTTGCACCTTGTGTGGAATATATGTCGCCTCCTTTCTCACGACTTCATCTTCACAATTCGCAACACCTTTCCTTCTCTTGGGAAATCTTCACATTAATGTGCCTTCTATTTCTCCTCGTGTGCATTCTTTGTACATTTGCACAATTCTACACCATTTGTGAGATATTCGATCACTCAATACCCTCTTTCTTCACACACACAACATCCATCGAATAGTAAACGTCAATCTCTCCTCACAAAGAGACTCCTCACTTGGCTTTCTTTCCTCTATGCACTGGATGCACAATCTTCGTGAAATCCTCCTTGTTGCGTTATCAACTCTTCGCTGAGTCTTCTCTCCTCTTGTGCACTCTACGTGTGTCTCACATTCTCGTATTGTTGAGTCCTCCATGGCTTTCTTGTGCATTTTCTTTGTGCGCCATCTATGCTCCCTCATTGTTACTCTAAACGTCATGAGCTACAAAACCTCTTCAATGGTCTTCTTCCATGTCGTACAGTCTAGTCCTTACACCCTTTAGCTCCTTCATGATTTCTTCCAACATTCTCATCATTGTTGTGTCTACTTCACCTCCTCTTGGTGACATCTTGTCTCCTTGCACAAGAAACTTCAACTCCTTTAACCGTTGTACTTAGGGATTCTATACTCACTTGTGTTCTCCACGCACATGCTCTCACAGTGGAGAACACGACATATGTCGATTGCCTCACGATCGGCACTCTATTAGCCTTCTCTTCCCTTCTAGCCTTATCTCACTCTCAAGATTGTAGCATGTTCTAATACAACTTGGCGTGGGGGGCACAGGGGGGCTGGTCTGATCGGGGTTCCTAACAAGAAAGCTTGGCCAATACCCTGCTACAGAGTTACACAGTGGACTACACAAACAAACTGCACATTTCTATCAATAAAAAAATCCTTAATGACATCTACAAGTATATGCTCAACTATGGAGCTTTACAGACTTGGTGTACTTCCTAAATACCTATCCTAGACTAGTTTTACCTTCCTCGGCCACTTCCGCCTCAGAAACAGCTTCTCAACTCTCAACCAAATAGCCTCTCGCTCTCCTAGCTAGTCTTTAGCAGCCCCAAAATGGTGAACTAGACCTTCTTTTATAGTCGTGTGTTCCCACGCATCTCTCCATTTGAAATCCTCTTTTGGGTAGGCTAGTTTCTTCTAGACGCTCCCTCTTTTGTTGCTCAAATACAAATTCAAACAAAGTTCATTTAGTACTATGAGCTACTATGTTATCAAAACATTTTCATGCTTGTGCCATGTCAAATCTAGTAATTGGGATAAAGTGACCATTTAGTCCTCATCAACCACCTTGTCAGGGACTTTTCTTCCTTTGATGCCATTTGTCGCTACTCTTGGCATGTCCTGCTAACTACCAAGTCATTTGTGCACTCCTTTCTCATAAACCTTTTCTACACCTATTTCTTGCCCTTCCATGCACTCATAGTCTTTAATCGTACCTTCACCAAAATTGTTGTGCACCACCAAGTTTCCTATCCTCATCAAAACATAATGTGTGTCGCTTCGTAACCTTACACTAATGCACAATCATCAGTCTTCTTGCACTCCAAAACACTACCACACAATCATTGTGTACCATTCTTCTGCATGTTGCTTTCTCCGCAAACTCCTATGTGCCTTAGCTTACTTTGTGCATTATCAAACCTCTACACACTATTACACACCCCTTTCTATTGCACAATCCACTCACAATGCAATCTTCCTTACTAACCATTGCATAAAACCTTTGTTCACTCTCACGTAATCACCAAACTTACATGTTTTTTTTCCCCAAGAACTCTCGCGTAATCACCAGACTTATATGTTGTGCTTTCTTGTTTCCCTCATTATGCTTCCCATCCTTGCAAACATCCACACTTAGCAAACAATTGTGTAAGAATGCCTTGAACCTTGGACGCTCCAATATCAAAAACCCAAATGGAAAATGAAGGTGCTCAAAGCTTAAGAGCCAGATCACACCAACATAGATGCAAGATGGATAGGTGGAAGATCCTAAAAGAAAAGTTAAAAGAGAGAATGTCTTTTCTGCACAATGGATGGGGTCAAGATGTAACGACACTTCATCATGGAATATTTTGCATATGACAACATCCGAGTTAGCTACCTAGAGAGCCTATAGAAACATTTATCTCCACCATATTCAAAGAAGAAAACATTGAAAAAAACTCCTTATCAAACCATGTAGCATGAGAACGAACCTTTAGAGTCACAACTTTAGCATATATTTGAATTAGGGTCCAACTACGTAAATCTTGTCCTTTCGGCAATGTCTTGCTCTATTGGTTATGTTTTTGTTCTTGTGGTCGCATAGACTATATTGGTCTAATGGGCATTAATAAATCTATATCTCATCTACAAAGAATACACATTTCATTTAATGATTTTATATTTCAATTTAAAAATTAAATTTCAAAATCTTTTATTTTTTATAAATTTCAATAAAATAAAAATTTAAGCCAACTGTGGAAATGAATACCAATCAAATCATAATCATATTACCTAACTGGCTTTAGTTGTTTCTGGAGCAGCGTCATTGGAGAATTTCTACTACTCCTATACTCCTCGGTTCTCTTTTTCCACTTCCATAAAAGTACATAAAGGATCTTATACATCGAAATATCTTTTTATAATATTTTCTCACATTACATGGTGATCTACATTTGCTTGGAAGTTGCTTAAGTGTTCATATCAGGACATTTTCCAGACAAATTTGGCCTAAAGACAATTAAAGTCATCTCATCTCTCATCATATATAGTATATACCCATTCTCATCAACTACTCATTCACTTCACTATACTTGTAAACTATGAACGGATCATGCAGAGCATGGATTTGGCTAAAGTTTTCCCTTTATGAAGTAAGGAGCGCAGAGCATACTGTCCTGAACTTGAACTCAAAATTTTAAATAGATAAAATGGAATTTATGCTCTAGCTGTGACGCATCTCATGGAACCAAAAACTCCCTTACAAGCACCTCCACACTTGTAAACCAATTCAACTACCTTTATGGTTGACTTACATCCTTCAACACAATTATATGGAGAAAACGATCATACGAAAAGTGGAGGAAAGATCGTGGACAAGCGACATTGTTACTGAAAATATAGGTTGTAATCTCAAATACTTCACCTTGGCCTGAAAGCACTTGCACATATAGATCCACAATTCCCTACAACCATTGCCAACTACAATCTGCAAACAGTATATGTATGGAATGGCCAGATATTAAATTTTTAAAAAGTTAACAGTAAAATGGTAATCCTTGCGACACTACTGTTTCTGCAGACTTTATGAATCTGAAACGGGCCTGAAGACATATTCCTGATACCATTGAATAAGGTGCAAAGTAAAAAATAGGCCACCTAAAGAAATATCAAAATGTCGGTGAGAAAACTCAAAAATCTGATGAAATTGCCTAGTTTTTATATACTAATTAATGACTGCATGAAAGTCGTATTAATTTAAGGTCCACTGTAAACCAACTGCTTTCCATTCTCATCCATTTAAGAGAGTGCTTGTGAAATATGGAACAGGTTATAAATAGAAACATAACCTGCACTTGAGAACTGGCTATGTCAAGAGATGATTTAAATGTCAGTCAGTAACGGACATCTTATCTCTAAGATACCCATTTGCTAATCCAATCCAACTAATTTATAGACTTCTTGAAATATTATATGTCAAGCTGATAGAAATTTAGATGTAATTTTAGTATTGAATACTTTCCATTCTCCAACTATTTTAGAACCTTCTTAAAGGGTTGCATAGAATCAACCGTCAATCAAACTTAGTAATTACAAATTAACCTTTTCAAATTAGTTGATGCTCAAAAAAATCACTGGGAAAAACTCGATTAAAATTTGAAGTGGAGGATCATGATAAGGCTACTAAGTTATGAACTGAGGCATGCCAACCAGAATAACGAGTTCCTGTAGAAAATAAGGATGCATATAGGAAACCCATTCTTCAGGCATAATGATGCAAAGCCCTGTATACACAGTAATCTCTGATGGACTTTAAAGTTAAAAATGAGATGACATGCCAGCTGAGAAAAAACTTAGGGAAATGAATGCTAGAATGCCTACCAGTTGCATCATATAATTCACCTTGTAAGACACCATATGATCAAGTCCAAGATTCTAATAAGATTATTCTAAAACATTTTCTACAATATTAAGAAGATAATTATTTGCATTCCAGATCTTCATGATCAAGGCATATAAACTTTCCACTGATCACAGAGTTTTATTGTTGAAGCAATTTACATACGAAGAAAATGTCTCCAGAAGATGAGGAAGAATGAAATATCATCACTGCCCATCATTTGGTTCTGCATGGGTGGCAGCATTTAACACACTTGAAACTACAACATCCTACGCAAGAACATTTACCACAAGATGAACTAGGAATTTTACAAAGCGGTTTGCATGGCAGTTTGCATGACAATTTCTGACAAGAACACCTCCAACTTTTGAAGAAGTTACAAGAGCAACAAGAAGCTTCTTGCTGAACTGAACGCTCCTTACAACAACAGCACCATGCTAAAGTAGATTGACCTTTTATGCTGCTAGAAAAAACAAACAAATTAATGCTCCATGTAGCAGCATGACAAAAGTGGGTGCCCTTCAGGGAAATAAACAAACAAAAATGGTAGCAAGTTTAAGATTAACTGTTAATCGGCCACCTGAGCAATGAGAAGTATCTTATGTTATGCATGATGGTTGGTAGGTGGCTAGATAAACCTTGTGAGAAGTTTACAGAAAGCTTATAAATAAGAAGATATGACCATTTGGCTTTGCGAAATAAATGAAAGGCGCAATATCTTGTTGATAAATACAGTAAATAATCAAATCCAGAAGATTCGTGTCTCGGTTAATATGCCCATGTTCTAGTAGCTTCATCAAATGCTATATTTCAATTATCTGCTTGAGACAGATTCTAGAAATAAATTTCACTTTCAGAGGAATGAAATTAGAAAGAAACATCCCTCAATATGAAAAACCAACCCAGCATGCAGCTAAATATTTTTGAACTACACCTCCGTAAATTAAATTATGAATGGTAGATTTCATATTTAAAAAAGAGTTAATTTGCCTACTTAAGGTTGTCGTTCACAGCTCTTCTTAAAGCTATTTAGACAAAACAAACAAATTAATGCTCCATGTAGCAGCATGACAAAAGTGGGTGCCCTTCAGGGAAATAAACAAACAAAAATGGTAGCAAGTTTAAGATTAACTGTTAATCGGCCACCTGAGCAATGAGAAGTATCTTATGTTATGCATGATGGTTGGTAGGTGGCTAGATAAACCTTGTGAGAAGTTTACAGAAAGCTTATAAATAAGAAGATATGACCATTTGGCTTTGCGAAATAAATGAAAGGCGCAATATCTTGTTGATAAATACAGTAAATAATCAAATCCAGAAGATTCGTGTCTCGGTTAATATGCCCATGTTCTAGTAGCTTCATCAAATGCTATATTTCAATTATCTGCTTGAGACAGATTCTAGAAATAAATTTCACTTTCAGAGGAATGAAATTAGAAAGAAACATCCCTCAATATGAAAAACCAACCCAGCATGCAGCTAAATATTTTTGAACTACACCTCCGTAAATTAAATTATGAATGGTAGATTTCATATTTAAAAAAGAGTTAATTTGCCTACTTAAGGTTGTCGTTCACAGCTCTTCTTAAAGCTATTTAGACAAAACAAACAAATTAATGCTCCATGTAGCAGCATGACAAAAGTGGGTGCCCTTCAGGGAAATAAACAAACAAAAATGGTAGCAAGTTTAAGATTAACTGTTAATCGGCCACCTGAGCAATGAGAAGTATCTTATGTTACGCATGATGGATAGTTGGTAGGTGGCTAGATAAACCTTGTGAGAAGTTTACAGAAAGCTTATAAATAAGAAGATATGACCATTTGGCTTTGCGAAATAAATGAAAGGCACAGTACCTTGTTGATAAATACAGTAAATAATCAAATCCAGAAGATTTGTGTCTCAGTTAATATGCCCATGTTCTAGTAGCTTCATCAAATGCTATATTTCAATTATCTGCTTGAGACAGATTCTAGAAATAAATTTCACTTTCAGAGGAATGAAATTAGAAAGAAACATCCCTCAATATGAAAAACCAACCCAGCATGCAGCTAAATATTTTCGAACTACGCCTCCATAAATTAAATTATGAATGGTAGATTTCATATTTAAAAAAGAGTTAATTTGCCTACTTAAGGTTGTCGTTCACAGCTCTGCTTAAAGCTATTTAGATAGCCCGTGGTGCATGGGCCAGTTAACATCCAACAAGGGATTGGGTTAAAAATTATGGAACCTTTTGAGTTAAACAACCTGAATAAAGCAAAAAATAATTTAAAACTCAAATTTAAATGTGCACAAAGTAGGGCCAAACAAGCCCTTTGAATTAAGTGGTCATGAGCATAAAACTCAGAATGACATCTCATGATAAAACTATCACCATCAGGAGTTGGCTAGAATCATACAGTTTTCGCTAGACAACTTTGACATCCTCGAGCAATATATTACTCAACCAACGCATACATAGGATATCAATAAAAGGTTGCCTTAATGCCTTATATTTGCATGTGAACACTTTACTTGAATTAGGATGATATGCATAATCATTATCATCTGGTTAGCATTGTTTTTTACCTAAGTAGCCGATACGTTTTGGATACGGGTACGGGTATGGAGTTTCCGATACGCGGATACGGCAAAAAAAAAATTGGCCCCGGATATGGCATTAGCTACGGCCGTACAAAAAATATATAAAAATTAAAAAATATATAAATTCCAGCCTGCTAAATAGGAACTAACCACATATTATGCATATGAAAAACAAACCAAGCTAAATAACCACAACAAACTACTCATAAATTCATAATTTCATTTTTCCCTACCATATCTAGTTGAGTTGTTTATTACATTTATGATTTATCTCATACATGCTATTTTTATCCATGTTTATGATGGCTTGTATTTGGTACCTTCTGTAGAATAATGCTGCAGCGAAAAGTGTAATTTCTGTTGTAATTATATATTGAATTTAAACTAGAAAAAAAAATTATTAAAAAAAAATACAGTTTTGGGGCTGGAAACGCCGCGGAAACGGCCAGGCAAGTCTGGGTACGGCCGGGTACATCTGCAGACATACCCGGCCGTACCCAGACCTCCCTGGCCGTACCTTGGCCGTTTCCAGGCACGTAACCGAATCATACCCGTACCGGGTACGTTTCGTACCAGTACCAGGTGCCCTACAGGTGCTGTTTTGGTAACTTAGCATTTTACATCTAGAAATATGTTAGCAGTAAACCCATAAGGTTCAACGAGAGCTTAATCAATGAAAGAAGTCCAATGCAGTTCACAGAGCTTTCATCACAGCGAAAAATCAATCTCATTATAAAGTGCAATCTCGTAAAACTTTAAGAGATCTTGGACCTGATATGTCTAATGAATATGGAGTCAGAAGTACATTTCACATTAGATTTGATAATGTCATAAACATCGATGCAGAGCATAAAGATGCAATATTATCCCAAACACTATTAGGTGTGGCAGACACCATACCCTCATGACAAAAGTTCTAAAGATCTGAAAATAAATGAAATAGATTGTTGCCATATCTTCCCCATAAATGGATGGCTGTAGGAGAATAGTAAGCCAATCAATAAAAGAGATGGCATAGTTAAAATAAAAAATTAATCACTTAAGGCTCTGGTGTATAAAGCATCGTGGGCCTGATATATCTAAGGAATGTGGAGTGAAAAAAGCATTTCACATTAGATATAATAACCATCATAAACACCAAAATGCAAAGCATAAAGATGCAATATTATCCCAAACACTATTATGTGTGCCAGACATCATACCCTCAAAAGGAATCGTCTAAGGATGTGAAAATGAATGAAATAGCTTTCTGCCATAACATCATTTATGAAGGACTAGGTAGCCGGTACGTGCTTTGCAGGGCATGGGTACGGGTATGGTACGTACCCGGTATGTGGTACGGGTACGGTACGCCTTGTGTACGGACAGGGTACGGCCAGTAGTACCCGGGTACTGTTGGACGTACCCTGGCCGTACCCAGGGTGTACCCACCAGTAAAAACAACAATTTTTTTTATTTTTTTTTGTTTTTTATTTTTAACTTTTTTGTAAAAAAAAAAAACTATATTTTGGGGGTCAATAAAGGTCAATAGATGCGATTACGTAAATGATTCAACTGTGGTAAAACTTCACAGAAGTACCTAAAACAATGGCTGAAACTGCAACAGTTGAGATGCGTTTGGGTAATGTAGGATCAAAAAACAGTGGCAGCATCTCCACTAGCAAGTAAGACTAATGCAGGAATAATAAGAGAAACCCCAAAGGAATCTGAACTGCCAGATTTGAAGGGAGCTGGTAATAGCCAGAATTCCAGTCCAGTTATGTGATTTATTATTATTTATGTTAATAATTGGACATTGTAGCATTTGGAGTTTGAACAATGTACTTGTTCGAAGTTCAATCAATGAATATCATGACAAAATGCATTGAATTATTAATACATTATTTGGCTATTTCACTTAATTATTAATTTGTTTACTCTATTCATGTATAAGGCTGAATTTTTGCTAATTTGGCTATATTTTTAATATTTTATATGTATATTGTACTGCCGTACCCAAGTGCCATACCCAGGCCCCCAAAAAATGTGTCGTACCAGCGTACCAGATCCCCGTACCCGTACCCGCACCGTACCCCCGTACCGGCTACCTAGATGAAGGACAACATGAGCCTAGTTAACTAAGGATTCTGCTAAAAAAGAAATGAACATGTTAGAAAATGTGAACAGACACAGAATGAAGAGGAATTGGACTGCATGCCAAATGAATGTGTCCCATTCATTTTATTA
The DNA here is from genome assembly GCA_019776745.2 of Taxus chinensis. Lineage (NCBI taxonomy): Eukaryota > Viridiplantae > Streptophyta > Pinopsida > Cupressales > Taxaceae > Taxus > Taxus chinensis. Next base: position 513,109,822 of record CM034154.1, read on the forward strand.
TGTTGAGAGTAGTTACAATGTAGTTGGAATAGTTCTGAGACAATTCATAACTGATTACAGTTAGAGAACTACCAACTAACATGTATGTGTATAGATATATTCATTATATTCAACACCCAATGACTAAACTGGAAACAACTCCATGTCTGGCCCGAAATTTTACAAACAAGATGGGACCAAGATGTTTAGTCATTAGCTATGGAGGCTGCTCCTTAGAAGGAAAGAAGTGAAGTGAGATATCACCAGAATCAACCAACCATTGAATATAGTGATGATGAATCTCAATGTTCTTGCAGAAAGCATGATATATTGGATTCTTTACCATCTTCAATACACCTTGATTGCCACAAAAAATGGAAAGTGGAGTAGGCGTAACTTGGGAAAGTTTAAGATCAATCAAAATCCGGCGTAGCCAAACTACTTCACAACACTGGTAACTGCTTTGTATTCTGCTTCAGTAGAAGATATAGCTACAGTGGGCTGAAGCTTACTCTGCCATCAAACAATCCCTGAACCAAAAGAAAATATGTAACCGGTGGTAGACCTATGAGTATCCACTGTTCTGCCCCAATCAGAGTCTGTATAACCGATAAATCGGAATTCAGTGGCTAACCGATATAGAAGCCTTGTTTGGTTTAAACAAACATCGAATGACATTAACAATCAGACAAAGACAAGTATTCATTACAAGCTAAGTCACCACATTCAAATTCATATTCGAATTCGTGGAGGTTTAAATCAACTAACCCACATTTTTAAAAAAATTAACATTTTATATAAATCATTTGTAGACATCAAGATTCAAAACCACATTAAAATAGAAACATTAAACTAAATTATTAAAATAAGAAAATATAAAATAAAATTATAAAACATTAAAATAAATTATATAATAAAGAAATTATAAAAAACTATTAAAATATTATTTAAATTAAATACCATAATCTATTAAACAATGTTATTAAAAAACGTTTTTTAAAGTTATTAAAAACAAAATAAAGTCTTAATAGAAATATAAATAAGATGAAAATGTTTATTTGAGTCCAGTGTGAATGGTTGCATCCTGCAAGTAGGGTTTTCCGTCAACATTTCTATTGGTGAACAGGGAATAAACCAGGGTTTTCCATCACCATTTATAACTGCGAACAGGGAATAAACCAGGGTTTTTTGTCGCCATATCTAATAGCAATTCAGCCTCCAATCTTGCCCTGCTCCATTGCCCTTCATCCCCACCCAGAAAATATGACAAGCAAGCAGGTCGCGAATAGGGTACAGATTCAAATTGCGAATCTAGACGAATTTCATTCACGATTTTCACATTCGACGATTTTCGATTTTTCCCCAAAAAACCCACCGAATGCGGTGACGGAGATTACAAGAGCTAGAAATCTAGTTGAATGGGCTTAAAACTTAATACCATAATTAGACCAAGCATTGTGAACCACTCGGTGCTTGATGATTCTACAGAACCTTTGGCTGAGGACACTCATGACTAGTTGAAGCTTTTTTTTGTAACTGCTTTTATTCCCTTCAAGATGAATTTTAGCTCTTACCTACTAGAGTTTTGGGCATACATCTTTCTTCATAAACCCATGGGTTTAATTTTATCTCCATATGCAGCGGTTTTGTTCTTTTCTTTTCCTTTCAGAGGATGCTTTTATGGCACCCCTTGCATGTATTTTCTCTGACCAATCGTACTTTTCTTTTCCAATGACCAACTTTGTTCATTTGTGAACATTAACATAATTTAATTTTTCGTTTCTTAATCATGAGAGAGATCAAAGTGTCATTTTCCATTCTTATGATGGCTGAATCATAAACTAACTGTATTCACAAAGTTCCTATTACCTAACATTTTGTGTCAATGATGCGCAATATAGGAGAGTAGATTGAACTCATCAGTGCAGAGGTAGAACTTATCTTAATAATTATGATAAATCTAAGATCTCATGCTGTATGAATCATGATGGATCATCCTCGATCCTATTCAAAACAGAATAATGGCTAATTCTTACTTTTAAGCTCCAAAGGAAGTAAGAAAGCAGACAGCAGAGTTTTCTCAGTTCAACCCAAATTATAGGCTCGATCTAATGGATACTTCAGAGATTCTGTTCATGAACTTTCGCTGATAACAATGAGAATAATCTTGCCATTCAAAACATGCAAGCACAGTTGAACGGCATTGACAGTAGAATTAAGTTGTCTATTTTGTGTCTTAGTGAAAGGAAATTGGGTATAAATTTGAGTAGGATACTAGTTATAACTTATAAGTAACTTAAATATTGGTTAAGAATTCACAGCTTGCAATAGTATCAGTGTCATGAGGACAGTCTGGAATCTAGTTTAGCTCAATGTTACCACTAGCAATTGCACGAGTTGCAAACTACGCCGAAAGGGATGCCAATGTAAAGCTAGTTTGGAAAATTCATTTTGATGTGATAGTGGGTGTGTAATGTATTTGTTAACATTATTTTGTTTTGTATGTTGCGATGGAGATGGTTGAAGAGTGATGTATTGAGAAGAATGTGTAAGACAAAATTGTCTAAAATGTGAACAGTGTGGCCGAGGGCTCCCTTAACTAATAAGTTTGCATATGCAATTAATTACATACTGTATGCACATTAACTACTATAGCATCAAAGGTATCCAATGTTATATTCCTATATTTGAGAACACCTCTAATGTAACATTGTTCGCCTCATTATGAATCATGATCACATAACTGTTTTAATATTAAATGCCCGTGCATAGGACATGAAAGATCATGTGTTATCAACTTCTACCCGTTCATACTTTTAAGCAAATGGAAATTATTACAATGTTTCCATCTCTTTTAAAATATTAAGAAAAGTACAGAATATAAGTATGTATGTAGCTGCACATAACCTTCAGTATAACCATTCCAGAAGAGCAACGACAAACAATGTTCCCCGATTCTTTGTTGAGATGACTTTAAATCTCTAACATGATATTGAATCGTCTAACTGCATCTCTACTGTTAATTTCAACCTCAAGCTTCAGAAGTAGGTGACATTTACAAAACATTGACTTCCTGAAGCAAAAAGGCTCTAAAAGGAGAAACTCCCCTTTTTCGAACCTTACTCAATTCTTGGCCATTTTGGGAGTCCCTGAAGTTGTATTTTCCCAGTAGCTTGCTCTCAAAGTTGCAGCCAGCATTAGATGATTTTGCAATACCATTCCTCACAAACTTCTAAGCAGCAGGAGAAAGTGTCCCTGATGGAGTCAGTACATGAGGCGGCTTTTGGTAAATCCATTAAGGTTTAAATTTGACAGCTGTTTCCATGTTTTTCATGTTTTTTTACTGTAAAATACTTGCAAAATTTATACATCAGCATATCTTCCAACTTGTAGATTTAAAATACAACTGTCACTTTTATTAGATTATATAGTGAAAATTTGAATGTCATTTTTTATATCCATAAACAGATTATATTGATAGGCTTAACACTATATTGAAAACTGTTTTAAATTAATGAATTGTTACTTTTCTTTTTTTTCAGAATTGCAATTGCTACTGGAAAATTTAAAGGGCAACATTGAAAAGGTACCGTCACTAATAATTTGTTTGACAGCCACAAGTGGTCGTCAAATTCAAACCCTGCACTCACCAACGTCTATGAAATGCCAATGAATATAATTTTCCTATAAAACGCCATACTGCCAGCCACCCTCATTTTTAGCAGAAATACAAGCTTAAGGGAAGAGGTGCCTCAGCTGTCCTAAAGCAAAATGCTACAAGCAGGGTCCACACATTACTTTATACACTTTTATGTGACAAGCCCACAAAATCCACATCTTGAAACACCTTTGCCACATAAACAAACAATAAGATTTTCAGATGTCTAATACATATTTTGTCCCTTCTCTTGTGGGAGAAGACAAACATTAATCCACCGGAAATGATAATTTTCCCTTCAAACACAAAAACGATGCATTCAAGGTGATAATATCGGTGTTTTTAAGCAACATTTAAAAGAGGCCGCGCTGTTTGTAATTACATATGCACATTAGATCCAAATTAAGAAGATGGCATTGAGATTGATTCCAAATTTTCTGTGCAGTGTGATCCCCAAAACGCTTTCTTGGCTGGAACTTGCGGGGCACATGCAGGTCACCACCTAGATAGAACTCCATGATCAGACACAAAAACTGGGACATGTCCAGATGGGCATAGAGCATGGGAAGAAAGGGATGGTCCTCTCTACGTCTCCACTCTAAGCACCTTATTACAACTAGATGACCCCTTCTTATCCATGATCTTCCACGCAAAACAACCACCACTTCCCTTGAGCTTTGCCAAGTACACACTCCCAAAATTTCCTCACCCAATCCAGTGCATAATCCTGAAATTCGAAAGGCCCATTAGGGCAGGTGACTTGAGGCTCTGAATGGCGTCCCAACTGGCATCATTATTGGCCTTGTGCAGCTTGTTGCACCCAGGCGTGGACACACGCATTGCCTCTCCTGTGCAGCATGGCATGTCACAGCTGCTATTGTTGTTGGAAGAATCGTAACTAATGCTCTGTAGGTCAATGTCAATAAATTACTCCGTCAGGTTGCCTGAGTCTGCACTGGTCCGGCTGCTCCTGCACTCCGATACGGTCATGGAGGAGGCAATCTCCCCTCAGACATCCCTGTTGAATCCCAACGCGACATTTGAAACCCCCTGCAAACCTTCATATCTATCTCTACCTTTTGCAAGGGGACTCGATCTTGGATCTCAATCAGCCTTCACCCCACAAATATCATCACCCTTGTGTTATATTTTATTCTAAGATTGTCATTCAAATATCATTACCCTTGTGTTATATTTTATTCTAAGATTGTCATTTATTTGTTGGTAACCCAAGGGAAATCTGACTCAACTCCCTTCAGTAGAAAATGTTGAATATATAGGGTAAGCATTTTTTTATCCGAGTTATGATATGAATATGATTGCGAAAAATGATATCCACTCACTAAATTCCCTCCAAAAATTCTAATAGATAAACATTCGAGATATTTTTGCCATGCAATTAATTATATTCCTGTAGGAGCGGCCACCAATGGAATAGAGGAAAAATCTACCTATAAATAAATGCAATGAAAGTGAAACTCTAATTCATTTTATCATGCAGTCAGTGGTGTAAGACAACAACTCTTCAATAAGTACGGTCGCCATCTGGTTTGGAAGTCTCATTCGAACAATTTGTTACAGGAATAAGTTGAATATTTTATAAGAAAATACACGTTTCTGCTTGCTTGAAAGTTTTTGATTGGGGATATTACTATGCCCAGAAAGCATCTGGCAGTTATGGAAAGATAGCGGAATAGTGTTGCCAAAAAAAGCTTGACATTTTTCGGTAAAGACTCACAATAAGACACCTCTGGCGTAAAAAACCAGCGTTATGTGGGGACACGTCCCCTAGATTTTGGTGACATTCCAAACGTTTCGAGGACTTGAGGACTTGGAGGGGGCACCCCCTATTTTTTAAAATTTAAATAAAAAAATCTAATGTTTTTACTTTTAGAAGGTTGTTATTTTTAACAAAAACAGTGAATTCTAATCTCAAAAGTACCTAATACACATTAAATACAATTTAAATCCCTGAATTTCATTGAATAAAGTTAAAATATTTAATATTAATTTTTATATTTTATTTTAATAACTGTCCCCAAAATTGGAAAAAACATTGCCGTCCTGAAAACCTTGTCCCTCCATCCCCCTGTCCCCCCACTCCAGAGACTTAGGTAACTACGTAAAAAACATGAAAGACAATTAACACAGGGTCTTACAACTCTTAATGAGAAAGAATAGGGGGCAAACTACTAAAAAACATAAACCAAGCAAAAATCTAAAAAATTAAGGGAAATGGAAAAAGCTGCAAAAGACGGATGAATTTAAGAAGCTAATCAGAAAATGTTTTTATCCTATTTGTTATGAAGAGGAACAATCTATAAGATGGTAATATTTTAAGCAAAGGCATGGACAAAGTGTGGAGTATATTGCCGAAATTTGGAAGAAAACTTTCCAAATGGTAAAGGACATACTTGATGAAGTACTTTGGGAGAATTTCACAGCCATCTAAGGAGACCAATGTTGATGGCCAAATTTAAAAATATAGAGGAAGCATATGCACAAGCACATTACCTTGAGATGGACAAGATGGAGGGTCCATCAACCTCTTTAAACACTTAAAATCATAAAATTGGTTTCAATCCCAAGGGTAAAGGTAAATGGAAAGGTAAGCACAGTGCTACTACTCTTGCAAAGAAAGAAACTAAAAATCATTGTGGGCATTGTGATGTAAATGGTCATATTGATGAAAAATATTGAAAGCTTCATCTAGAATTACATCCTAGGAAATGCAATAAGAAGGTCATATCTTGCTTTGTTGAAGGGAAGGAAATAGGAAGCACCTCTAATGTGGATGGGATGAGATAGTATTGCTTGTACTTCCATTCAAAAAGAGATACGTTTGAGTAGTAATGTGGTCATGAATAGTTGTGAACTCACCAAACTCTTTCATATCAAGATTCAAATAAAGAAGACAAAAGTTGGCTATCTTTATTACTCTTGTATATAAGCAAATCTGATTTCTTAAGTTGGTAAATAAGCTTGGCTTGATTGCAAATGATCATCCTCACCCCTACTCACCAGGTTGGATGAGACAAGGAATAGAAATATAAGTTACCAAACAATGCAAAAAAAAATTGGGATAAATGAACATTTTCTTGATGAGATTGTGGTAAATGTGTGTGGCTGTATTATTTGGCATCCCATATATATTATAAAAGAGATTCCATCTTCAGGAGAAGAACCAATAAATACTGCTTGATCAAGGAAGAAGAGTGATGAGGTTGTGGTAGATGTTGTGCCCCTTGATGTGTGTGGGTGTAGTATTTGGCATCCCATATACACTATAAAAGAGATTCCATCTTCATGAGAATAGTCAATAAATACTATTTGACCAAGGACGAAGAAAGCTTCATCATCAATGCATGGTAACACAAATCTAAGCTCTCCTTGGTAAGTGCTGATCAAACCAAAAAGTTGATTAATGCAATGGAAATTTTGCTCTCTTTTGAAAGATAAGCAAGACAATGAGGTTTTTAAATATAAGGCTTCTTCTAACATGTCTACATACAAAGAACAAAATCAAATGGAAGAATTGTTGCAAACTTCAAGGAACACATAAAAGAGCCCAAAGGTGTGCCACACAAGAGAGCGGCAGAGTATGAGATCCAGTTGCTACCAAATTTCCATACCAGTTTCTATTGACAATCACTTAAGAGGAAAATGAGGTAAAGAAACAACTTCAAACTTTTTCATATAAGGGTGTAATATGTCCTAACACTTCTCCATGTGGTTCTCCTATTGTTACAGAGTCTAAAAATATGGTTCATGGAGAATGTGTATTGATTATAGAGTCTTGAATAAGATAACCCTCGAGAACATTCACCCTCTTCTGCTGATTGGTGACTTGTTGCATCAACTTGCATGACAAGTGTAGACACCAAATTTTTGTACAAGCCTTGTTATCACAATGTTATTAGCATGACTTTGTGCATATGGATCTTCACTTCAGATTAGCCTCTTATTAGTGTATTTTCTCTTGTTTTCGCCTATTTTCCTCTGTGTGGCCATGTACTTCTCTTTTTCTTTTGTTTTCTCTATCCTCTATATTTTTTGTGACCCTCGGGTTTGTTCCTAACTTCCTCCATTTTTTGTCATTTACCCACTAATAACGTCTGTTAATGGTCAGGAGCATACATATGATTCGGTGACAAATGAACTATTGGAGCATGTGAAGAAACATCAGATTGATCACAAGCAACATCTGTAGTCTCAAGATGCTCATGCCTGAGTGAAGGAGTAGCAGAACTCATGTGTAGCTCATGATCCTCAAGAAGAGTTGAGCAAACTAAAATAGGAGCTCTGTCATCAAGTGATCCCATAGAAGATTTATTCCCTGCTTTATAACCAATGTTGTGGCGTGAAGTCCAATTGATAGGTTGGACGGGAAAAACAATGCCTTGAAGATGTCTACCAACACCTCCGCCAAGATGAAGTGTACGAGAACCCAAGGAGAAAAGTGTGCAAGAACCAAAAGCAATAGTGTGTTTCTCAAAGAGCCAGGAAAATACGAAGGAGCAGAGGTGGTGTTGGCTAGATTTTCTGCATAGCATCAAACCTAGGCAGTCATGAGATAAATCTCCCTCATTTAACCGGTGAGGCTCCCGTGTCAAATTTGTCAATATAAATGTGTTTTTTATCTATCAGGGGTTTTTCTTTAACCACTTAGTTCATGAACCATAACTAAGAAGTTCTGCAGCAAGTAAGCAGCTGTTTAAGAAAGGAAAATTATAGAAGAAGAAAGTAAAGGTATTACAGAGAAGAAATGAGGAAGATGTGCATCCCAATTAGTAGATAGCAGAGCTAATTGCATGCACATAGAAGAAACTTAATAGATTTGAACACACAAAATTATAAAGCAAAGGCAGCTCTAGATCCAGATCTAAAATAACACAAAATTTACTTAAAAGATCTAAGATTTAAAAGCAAGAAACACAATACGCCGTGACACAAAGTTCTCCGGAAACCTACTTCTTTGTATTCCTCTGCAACAAGTGGCTCTCAGGGGTTCAGCACAAAGTCTAGAACACAGGATTGCTGCTTACAAATTCTGATTCCTCATTAACCTGGAGGTTCTTCTCCTACTTATAGACTGTAGGAGGGAAAGTACAAATAGATGACTCAAACTGAACTAAAGTATGAACAAGTAAAGATGACATTTGGCAATCATCCTCAACTAACTTCTTCTTAAGTGACACACGTATCACTTAACTAATAGAATGGTTCCACATGACTTCAAGTAATGGTTGCAAAACCAATAACTTAGAAGTTTTACAATTTCATCTGGGAACCTAGAAAATAGAAGAAGGAATAGAAGAAGTCATGCCAGCTGTAATGTTTACATCTTCTTCTTGTTCTGATATCTGATATACTTGTCGAACATATAATTCAGCATCCTTCCATCTGTTTTAGCCATTGCTTCCTTCTCTGTCCTGAACTGCAGCAACCCTTCATTCAACACTTTGCTGCATGCTTCCACCTCTTCCAAACTCGGCCTGAATCTCGCAATGTCTGCCTGCAGCGCCACCAATCTACTGATAGAATTCATCGTGAAAGGCTTGGTAGCTTTATCAATTCTCTTTTGCACCATCAGAAGAGAACCTTCCAGGGAATCATGCACTTCGTTAGAAACAATCTGCACGTATGAAGTAACACCTCCATCCACTCTTTCCTCAGTGAAAGAAATGATACTGTCTGGTAAATCTGATGTTCTACTCTCAAGCACCTGCATCCTTTTCAGCAAAACTCTGTAGATCTCCAAACGGAAAGATACTGCAAACTCTAGCTGCTTTCCCTTCTCGACTGATCCATCCAGTACAATTTGTTCTGCAACCAATACATCTCCTGGCAGCTTGTTGATCTTGGCCAATATACTCAGGTTACTCTCTGCAACTGTATTCATGCCTTCTATGCTTTCCATCAGTTGCTTTCGTTGATTTGTTGCATCTTTCATAACCTTTAGGCGGGCTGGCACTTCCCCAAGTTGTACAGAAGCTTGACGAATAATCAGATCCTTCCATTCGTCAATAGCCTTTACTTGATTGCTCGCATCTTCCATTTCCTGCATAAGATGATCACTCACCTGCTCTGAAATGGGCTGAATGGAAGGTTTAGCAACCTTGGCTATGATCTCACATAATTGAGATATTTGCTTCTGCAGCTCTTCTTTCTCCGCCTTTTCACTGTCAAGCCTAAGGAACAAAGCATCCAGCAACGTTTGCGTGTCCTGCTTCAATCCTTCAGTGGTAGCTTGACCGAGTGGTATTTTGGTCACCGTCACATCTTCTGCCATGAGCTCCTCTTCTATCTTTCCTTCCGCCGGAATTGATATCTCAGCAAACTTCTCTCCCGAATCTTTGATGATCAACCTAGAAGTTGCTTTAGCAACTTTAGGCCTTCTGTCTCTTCTGCTCAGATCCTGAAGTAGTTGCAAGTCATGCTCCTCTAAGTTCATCTCTACTCTTGCTTCCGGAACCAACTGCAAAGCTAACCACCCCGAGAAGTTATTTCTCGGGGAGTAAGAAGTCACTGAGTGCACTACCATCTCCCGCTCTGCATCCTCTCCGTCAGAAAGTGCCACAGTGTCATGGCTGCCATCTTCTGAAACATCCAAGGACAAATCTCTTTCGAACTCCGTCATCTGCAGCTTCAACATCTCCTCTGGAACGGGTGCTGAACGAAGTGGCTGCGGAGAGAAAACGAATGTCGCTGGTTTCAATGAAGGCATGGAAGCATCTTGCTGCTGCGGTGCAATAGTTGGTGATCCTCTGGGTACTGGAGAAGTTGGAGTCAAAGCTATGGTCGTAGAAGTGGTCTTCTCTTTCTCTTGAGATCTTCTGTGTACTTTCAACTTCTTGAACCTTCTGCTGCTTTCTCCTTCATGCTTTCATTTGAGGGAATCTCCTGCGCCGAAGTTGCCTGTGATTTGATTCATCAATACTTCATCAAGGCAGTATCCCTTCGTTAGCAGCCAGTTTGAAGTATTCACCAACACAGCTCCAGATCTCTCTTCAATTGAATGACAGCCTCCAATGTTATCATGTAGTATAGCTTTATCTCCTCCCATATGATGGTAAGTGTCAAGTACCACGTTCCCATCATCTTTAAGATCTGCAGGTATCCGCGCTAGTCCAAAGTCGAACACTTGCTTTGCTGATAGCCTGTTGAAATCTTTCTTTCTAACCTCGTACTCACTTCTGCACTTCATCCAGAAATCTTCTAACGAAGGCACATGTGCGTACTCCTGGGAGATTGTCTTCCTGGCTACTCCAAATGGATTGAAGTTAAGCCGTGCAGGGAAGAACTCTTGCTCATACTCGGATAACATTTGCGCTTCCATCCCTCGAGCTCTGTGAATGCTGATGCAACTATAATATCCCACAGTGATTAGGAAGAAGCCCGTAGACTTGTGCCGTTTCAACTGAAGGTCGTGTAACTCTACAAGTTGCCTGCTCAGCTCCATGGCGATCACTCTATCACTTGGATACCTGGGCATCTTTATAGGTTCTCCAGAAAAGCCCGTAACCCTGAGGTATGTGAAATCTGCAAACTGGATGAATAAACTGCCAATCTTGGACACTGCTTCCCACGCTTCCTTGCTTACCCTGTGAGTCTTCAAATCTTTGTCTAGCCTGTAGATGAAATCGTAGAAGAAGTCATCGTTGATCACTTTGAAGTCCTTCTCGCACGCAGGTACAGTAAGCTGTGGGTAGCACTCGAAAATGGGGTCCTTAGAAAAGAACACCACATCTATCCAGCTTGGAAAAGACACCCTGTGAAGCTGCAGCATATACCAAGTACGAAGTCATCTTGAAGCTGAAAGTACGCTTCACGTTCCGAAGTTGCTCACCGATGTTGCTGCTAATAATTTCTGACTAATTGATTACAGAATCAACCTTGTTGATTTCAATGGTCCTGATGAAAGCATACATCCATGTACGAAAAGTGTAGGCATTGGCTTCGCCATTCATCCTGCATAGCAATTTGACGACATCATCTGCTTCCTGCACCAAATTGGAACGTGGAAGAGTTCTCGGGAACTTTGAAGGGGATCTAGGCTTCTTCATGAACCGGCTATTCATTATGCTCACGCAATCAGCTCTATGTTTCTCCCATCTACTGTCAGCATCCTGAATGCTAATAGAAGTCACCACCTTTCGCACTGGAATCTTTAAACAATAATTGATGAATTCCGCATCCAAACGAATTATTGTCTTTCCCGCAACATCACGCACTGATCTGGATGAAGGATGATAAGATCTAGCACACTCCATCACGAACTCTGGCAATTGGGCTGTACATGGGAAAGCTGCAGCTCGGATAATTTTGCTACTTTTGACCGCACGCATGAGTGAAGTCTTACCCAGCTCTGGATCTATCAATCAAATCAGAAAGAGGTTCTGGGCCTAGATCTGTGTCTCCTATGTCTGAAAGTTTGGAAGCAATGCATGAATCCATCGTGCTCTCTTTTTCATCTCCTTTCGCCATGGCTTTATCAATCTTTGTCTGAATAATTCTTTTTCTTCTAACTTGGCCAGATTTCTTCAATACTGGTGCAGATCTGGACAAATCTTCAGATTCGGAGGATATTTGCAATGTATTGGACATTGATAAAAACTCCTTTTCTTTTGTAAAGCACCTGTAATGAATTCCTGCAATTTATTCAGACAAAAATGGCCACCGAAGCATGAATAGTGAATTTAAATTATAAAAATTTGCACTTTTCAAGCCTGCTGCCCCAAAAATTGGTGTTTAATTTGCACATAAAGAGAGCATGAATCCTTTCAATCAACCCCTGAGCTCCTGTAACACCTGTGAAAACAACTATGCAGACGAAGATCAACCTTCTCCAAAGCATGCGCCAAATCTGGAAGCTTTTAGCCTTGTTAGCACTTTGTGTGAACAAAATCCTTCCTCTAATGGGGGCGCACTTTTCCTCCTAGCTGCAATTCTTTACCTGTGAATTAAATTATTCACCCATATGGCTGCCCATGCTTATATAACCTTCACAATTCTATAATTAATAATTGCCCTAACAATTAAAGACAATTAATTAATTAAAAATTATGTTTTTCTCTTTTAAAAATAGCATGTTTAAGGACAACCATCCAATAAATTAAATTAATCCAATTTAATCCTTCACACAGCACTTCACTCAAGCCCCACAATGTGCTTTGACCATAGCCACTGAAAATAGAAATTAATTTAATGTTTTAATGCCTTAAAAAACATTAAATAATACCCAAATGGGGCGCACTTTTTGAGAGGAAGAGGGCAACCATTAAATAAATTAAATTTAATGCATTTGACTCCTTTCTTTTATTCCATCTTTGACTTGTTGACCTCCTCCAAGCTTGGGCGCACTTTTTGAGAAGAAAGATTAATAAAAATAATCAATTTTAATTCTTTTAATCTCTCACCAAAGGGGGCGCACTTTTTTGCACATGTAATTCTATTTTTAAGAATTTTTTGATAATGGGATGCTTTACCCTGCCAGGCAGGCACCAAAACCCCGTGATCCTCTTAAGTGATTACACGAGAAAAAGTACCCTGCCAGGCAAGTATAAAATTCCCACCCTGCCTGCGGCTTATATTTTTCCCATCGCAAGCTTAAATCCTTTGTTTTCCAAAAATGCGCCCATCCCCGCAGGGGCTTTTCTGTGCATGACTTCACTTTTTCCCAGTGATCCAGACCTCCGATGGCGACTTCCTCCGGGCACAATGTGCGTATATGTTTTCTAGCCGCTCCAGGCCAAAAATCGGGCTTACCCGGCAAAGGAGTTGTTCCAGAGAAATTTTACAGAAAACAGAATGGGACACCACAAAAACATGAAAAATTGCCAAAAGTTACAAATAAAGCCCAAAACTTAAAATAAGTTAAAATCCTTCTGGTACATAGGAATAATAACATATTCGCTCATAATGGAGTTAAAACAGAGCGCAAATAGCCTCATACGGGGCTCAAAATAATTAAATACAAATTTCCCGCAGACAAATCCCGACGACAAAATAAAACAATTTTGGGCATCTGGGTATTTGGCGAAAAAGGCTAATATGACTCTTTAGAATTATTTTGACGCAATACAAGAACTTTCAGGCAATAAAAACAACAAACGACCCACTATTTTAAAAGTACAAAAAAAATTCGGATTGGGTAGTCACAGATTTCAGGGTGAAATCTGAGTGACACCAGGTGGGATTAGTCAAATGTGCAGCAGCAAGGGCAACATGCACAGAATATGAATGTGCAACAGAATGAGCAATCGAAAGAGGAGAAAACGCTGTTATAAGAGGTCTGACTAGCACAATGGGAAGCTCAGGATCTAGCAAGTGTGAATCTAAAAGCACATCAAGTGGATGCATATCAGATTTGGGAATAGAAGCATCAGAAGCTGCAGGTTCAAGTTTTGCAAGTGGACTAGAAGCATGGATATTCAGGTCCACTTGGTTAGGATGTTGCATGCTAGCAAGTTTTCGCTACAGGGAGTGAATTAGATCATCCTTTCCATGGATAAGGGAGCACAAAAATGGGTTGTGCTCCAGCAATTTCCTGTTATCTTCCTGCAAAATTAGAATGAAAGCAATAATAGAATGCAAAAAACCGGAAGAAAGAAGATGTTTTTACCTACAAAGGTGTCTAACCTTGTGTTAGACTGGGCCTCACCCTCCTGTCTTTGACACACGAGAGAATAAGTGTTGTTAAGGAGAAATTGCACCCTGGATGTACTTTACAAGGGTTCGGGGAACAAGGGTCTAGGAGTGGCAGCCCCTAGAGGGGTCAAGGGGCAGCACCCCAGGCACACTCCCTATCGAAATATGGGGCAGGGTTAATGGGCGGTGGCCCCTATGCCAAACACAATTTGGAAGGGCAGCGGCCTTTGAAATGGCCCAAAACTCTCTCTATTTTTTGTGAAATTCCCCTTTTCTAAATTTTTCTCTTCAATTTGATTTTCTTTTATGTTCCAAAATTTGATTTTTAAAGAAAAATAGAAGGGACGAGTATTGAATCCTGACCGCTCTAAGTGGGAAACGCTGTACCGTAAGTAGAATAACCATACAAGATACTCATAATTTTAAATATGCATTAGACCAAACTTTGTTTTAACTCTTAATAATCTGCGAACCCCCTTACAAACTTGCAAGGTATTTGTAGCAAAAGAAAGGTTTGCTTCATGTAACAAGAATTTGTTGCATGAAAAATCACAAAAATATGGGAACAACCTAAATTAGTGCACCATTCAAATAGCACGTGCACACACCAAGTTGTTACTCCAACAAATAATTAACCACTCCCTAATTCAAGCTTACCTCCTTTGTGAGTGTGAACATGGCTAACACCAAGTTGGTGCTAGAATAGCCTGAACCGCCAGCCAGTGTGAACACACACACTCTAACACACTTTTGATTTCAGCTTTGACCACATTGACTCAACTTGAGCCATTTGTCCATTAGGCATATGGTGAAGAGTATGATAATGATGCCGACGTTGGAGAGATATATCAGCTCTTGCATGGAACAAAGAGTGCATATTTTGAGCACAGAGATCACTGTCATCTCCAACAGTTTGCTCCACAAGTTGATAAAGCTTTGTGATCTAGAAATGGAAGAATTCAGCTAATGTGGGAGGCTGATACTTCAAAAGTTGTTGGTAACTTTCATATAGCAAAGACTTTGGCACATTTACAAAGGTATGCGTATCGGCCAAAAATGCAAGATGATCCTGCTAAATACACAAGGGGTTGTATTTTGTGTAGCACAAGTAACAACGCTGGGGTTGTATAAGGCTATAAGCCACTACCAGGTCCTTCTAGACCATGGGAAAACATTTTCATAGATTTTGTGGGAGGCTTGGCCGTGTCAAATTAAGTTCTGTGATTATTTGTTTGTCATTGTACACTTGTTGATCAAAATATGCATATTCATTCCATCGAACAAAACTCTTAAGGGACGTGCAGCAACAAATTCATTTTTCACTAGAATTTTGATTCACTTTGCCTTGCCTAGTTTCATTGTTTATGATAGGCATGCAAAGTTCTTAGGCAGAATTTGAACTGCTTTATGTGAAACAATGGATACAAGATTGAAGAGGTCAGCTGCTTTTCATCCATAGAAAGGTGGCTAAACCAAAGCAGTCAACAAGAAATTGATACAGCTCTTGAGAGGGTATAATAGGAAACATCCTAAGACTTTGGATGAAAATTGGGCATATATTCAACACTCACACAACAGGGCAATTTAATCTTGTACGAATAAGTCTCTTTTTGAAACATGTTTTGGTTACCTCCTAATCCATTTCATGTTCCAGTAGAACAGAAAACAAGAAAGCAAGAAGAATTTGATTCATAATTGCAAAGAGTTGTATGATTCATTGACAAGATAAGAAAAATTCATTATTAAGTCAAGAGAAGTTGAAGAAGTATCAAGCAAAGTATAAGAACATTATAAACATAGAATTGGGCACAAGTTCCAAGTTGGAGACAAGGTATCGCTTTACTCAAGAGAAGAAAGACTCCAAGGCCAAGGCAAGAAACTAAAACCACTTAGGCATGGTTTATTTGAGATTATTGGGCAAGTGGGCACTAATGCAAGGTATATTCAGTTGCAAATATTGAGAATTTACGTCTTTTTTGAGCCTTCTATGACAGATGATGGAGGAGGAAAATGTTACATTCCATCGAAGACTTTGCACAAAATGCTCAAGAAGAGCTAGACAAAGATGATGTTCTGCAGAAGAAGGTAAGGATAACAAGGAGGGGAGAGCAAGAAAATTGGATCAAAGGGCTGATTCGAAGCAAGGCCAAGTGGCATTCCAAAGTCAAAGGGAATTTTTTTCTCACCATATGAGTCCTTCGGCTTTTGAAGACTAAAAACCTTCCAATTGGGGAGGTGTGATCTGAATTGGATCATGAAGAATGTTGCAGTTCGATTTGATTAAGATAATTACACCAACTCCATAGTTTGAAGTAATTCAAGGCATGCTCAAACTCGCATGATGGGAATAGGACAAATAAAAGTGGAGAATATGAACAAAATTGGAAGAAAGATGCAAAAATGCCTCAAGATGATCCGAATGTCTTGGGACCCACAATACATGCAAAATCAATTTGCAATAATGTATTCAGCAAGTGCCGAATACGAAAATATATTTGTAACATGCCAGATTCGTCTGATGCAAAAGGGATTAAACAGGCCGATTCAGCAGACGTCAAATTTGTTCTCATATAAGACAAAACAAAATCCCAAGCATCCAAACGGAGGCCAAAACATTTCCCCTCCCATCTCTATGTGGGAAATGGCATCTAGAGTTTCTATCCATTCAATTGCTCACATAATTGTATACATATGCCCCTTGGGGTCGTGTATTCTTTATTTTGGAGTTGTAGCATGTATGTACAAATGATTAGAGTGGTGAAGCACGTTATTTGAACAAGTTTTTTGAGGAAGGTAAGCTTATAGAGCATTCTAGAAGTGCTTCAAAAGTCCCAGTGTTCTTGGAGGATCCATTGGAGCAATTGACTTGCAAATCTTTCTTGTTGATAATGGCGATGAGGAGGCACAACCCCAACCTTCTGAAGTTTTCCAATATTTTCCTAGATAAACTCTTCTGTCAATTCTCCTTTTTGTTTAAGTCAATTACTTGTATTATTTTCATTCTATGCACTTACTTCACAAATTTCAGCACTAAGGCATCACAATTCTAAGGATTAGTCTATTTTTAAGCAAAGTACTTAAAGGACAGAAAGTTAAATCTGTTATATCAAATTTCTAGCATGCTAAGTTTCGTATTGGTGTACTAAGAATAGAATATCTATCCTAATCACAATCAAGCTGACACTTGACCACTTATATGCTAATATTTTCTTTAGACATATAGGTTTCCCTTAAGCAATATAAAACGTGTTCCCATGTCAACCTCAATAAAACAGACAGCGGAATTTATTTATTCGAGATGATGGAGGGTGTTGACCAACATTTGCATCTGACTCAAGATTTTTATCTTCGTAGACATATCCTAACCAGGTCATGATGGATAAAGTGAGAACTTCCTGGCATCTAGGTTGCGTGATTGTCTAACAGTCATTTTGGCTTGTCAATGCACTTAGTTTTTTATCAACATATGCTTCAAACTCGATGCAGGAAATAATTCAAATATAGAGTTGGATGGCTTACAATCTGCCATCTAACTGAATTCAAATATTGAGTTAGGGGACTTCAAATTGGAAAATGGGCCAGAGATCGAGAGTGCTATTTGGTTGAAATATCCAGCATTAATACAGAAGCATGGAATCGGTGCACACATAAGTGATCTGAATATGAGGCAAAAACAAACAAAGAGTTGGATAGTTTAACTAGTCAAGTAAGTAGCAGGGCAGCCTCCGAGATTATTGCCAGGCTGGATAGGTTCTATGGTTCCTCTGACGTATATCAGTAATCTACCATATGTAATCATCAATCAATATTCACATGTCTTGATCTCTGCTTTTATGGGTCCATATGCTGCCGTTCCTAGCTATATGTCAGAGCCATTGACCTACTTTATTTGTTGGTGGAAATTATTAATAAAATCAAATTTCTAAAAATATTATCAAGCTTGATGTTTCTCGTTTAGCTTCAGAGGGCTGTAGGAGAGCTTTTATTATGACTCGCAGTTTAAATGGGAAAAATATGGTAAGAAGGGGTGAATTTTATGGTTAGTATGGTCTAGCCAGAGATAAGGGTTGTCTCTGCCCCAGCCTCCAGCTATGCTTTCTTCTTTGTCATTCCAAGAGCTTGGTAATCCATTACACTTGGATGAGGTAAGTGATTATATTTTGGAGATAAAGAATAGTAAATCAGCAGGTCAAGATGATCCGTGTGCAGCCATGCAGGCGCACACATTTCTCCTTTGCCCTCCTACACAGCTTGCACACTTCCCACTTTGGAGTTCACTCTTGCACCGGTCTTGTGCTTGCCAGCGGCCCCGTGCAGAATTTTCACTCTTGCGTGCACCTCACAGCACTCAACTCACAATTCTCTTGGTCGAATTGAGCATACTCGCAATCTCGCACAAAAATTACACATGCACAAGTCTTGCAGCCTTGTCGTGCTTTCTCGTAGTACCGTGCAGACTTTGCATACTGCAGAAAGCCTCGCAGGCTCCAACACCCATCAGCATCTTTGCACCTACACCCAAAGCTTGCCTCACCTTTCAGTATTGCACCACCTTTGCAGCACCACTTGTATAATTCCACGCATTGTGTGTAACGGAATCCTTTCAACATCCACGTGGAGACTCTTGGTTTTGCATGGCTTACCAAGTGGCACCTTCCCAGTTCTGCAGCATATCAAAGAATCCCCTTGCATAATTGTTGGAGCTAGAAGTGCAAGCACCGCACACATCAAAAGGAAGTTCAACCATCATGCATGGAAGATGGAACAACTTGTAACTGTCCCCTTCATGATCGCATATTGTTGTAACTTCCCTCCTAGCATTGTTGTATAAATGTGTAACATGCACACTTGCCTAAGGGTTGGTCATCTGTTGGTTACCCTTAAGAGTCGAACCATATAGTAGGAATACTTCCATGCTCAATGCATCCCGTAATTCTTGCACTATTTTGAATTTCAGTCATGTCTAGGCAAATTAGTCAGGAAGCATTCCCATGCCGTTCACAAGAGCTTGCTCTCTTAGCCTTACTATAGTATTGTACACCTATGTACTTATTCCCTATTCACCATTAATGAATAGAAGTTACATTTCCTACAAATAAGACTTCTACTACATCATTGTGTGTTTGGTTCATTGCCGTTCAATAGCCTGCATACACTCTTATAATCCTTGTAACTCTTGCTAGCCCAGGATTGTTCCCCGCACATGGTCTTGTGCTCCGTGGTGTGGATCATTGGTATTAGATTAGAGCTCTTGCCTAAAGCACAACAAGAGAGAGAAGGAAAAAAAGTCTCTTATATTCCCACCAACCAGGAAGAACGTCATAGCAAGAGTAGGATGGTTGACATCCAAAAGCAACCTTTGGTAAGTCCCAAACATACAAAAGTTTATTAAGGACTCCTTATTGCACCGAACTCTTTGGCAAGTTCTGTGAGTTGATGGTTTAGCTCAATCTGATGGGAATGTCCTCTTTCTCCCAGTTGTCTCACACGTAGTTTCAACATCACACGCCTTTCAAGGTCCAAATGAATCTCAACATTCTAGTGTTCGAAGGCGAGATTGAGGAGAAGCCAACACCAGGAGAAGCCCACCTTCACAACATTGAAGATGTCCAATTCAATGTCACGTTGGTGGGAAACATTTAGTGCACAACATGACGGAGAATTCTAACCCATTCGAACTTGGGATGATTTTGTCAATGTTATGCAGGAGTACTACCCCCTTAAACATTCTGAGGATGAATACATGACGTTCCAGCAGTTGGGATAGCACAAAAAGCAACCAGTAGAAGATTACGCCAATGTGTTCCATGACTACGTTTCGCACTTGTGCGGGGACCTCGCAAAGTAACATATGGTGTTGAAGTACATCAGTGACTTTCACCTTATATGCGCACCGAGATGGATTTCTTGACTTCCAACTCTTTGGGTGAAGCATATCGCAACGCCACAAAGATTGAGGTCGAGGCCAAGATGAAGCAGTGCTTCACATCATCATCCAAGTGCGTGCACAAGATTTTTCCGCACACAATGCACCATCTCAAGCCCCTCGGTAAAACAAGCAAAACGCTTTGCACAAAATTGAGCAAGCTAGGAAGGTTGCGAAACAAAACCAAAAGGCTCCATCACATGCATACCCACGAGAAACCCACAACAATTTTGAATTTTGCATGCAACAAACACTACTTGCAAAGTCTACATCAAGTCCTGCGCAAATGAAATTGATCCAGATAGTTCTTGAATGAGCATTAGTGCCAATGTCACCAATGCTTCGAAGGAATGTGAGCATCTCTTCCAAAAGTAATTTTGGGTCAAAAGACAACCTTTCCATGTCATCATCAACAATGGGAATCAAAAGAACATTCTCTCAAGATGCAATGCAATGCCTTGCACTTCCTACTTCTGCACATCCCCACCCATACTTGCTTGGAAGGCTCCAGTCAAGAAAGAGTATACACGTCCAGTAACAATGTACTTTCAATTATAAATTCAAGCCAATGGAGGATAGTGTCACTTGTGACATTACACCTCTAGAGGTCTGCGACGTACTATTGGGAAGACCCTACTTGTACAAGTGTGATGCTACTTATCATATGAGGCCACATAGATGGACTGTTCATGTCAAAGACTAGTTTTTCAATGTCTTTGAGTCATCACCAACGACCAAGATCACTTTGGTCTCTGCCAAACAATGCCAAAAACTAGTCTTACACACAGAAGTTCATGTTTCTCATGATCCGCCCAAAGACACCTACACAAGAGAGGAAGGAGGCATTGGTAGTGTGCACCGTGCAAAAATCCTCGTAATAGCAATAGCTCAGCAAGACTGAAGCAACACAAGGAAGTCTTCACATAACCAAAGGGCCTTCCAATGCACTGCACAATAAATCACTACATAGATTTGGTTCTTGGATCCCCTCTTTCAAACAACCCATTGCACCACAGATCATTTTAAGTGAACGATGACGTTTGGCACCAAATACAAGAACTCCTCAATCAGGGCAAGATCATGCCTAGCTCTTCCCCTTGTGGGAGTCTAATAGTCCTTGCACCCAAGAAATATGGGACATGGTGACTTTGCATAGAGTATTGATAACCTAACAAGATCACGGTGAAGAATCAATACCCACTATTATGCATTGACGACCTATTAGACCAGCTTTGAGGTGCACAATGCTTCACAAAGATCAACCTGAAGTCAGGTTGCCATCCAGAAAAATAACTTTCAAGACCCATGAAAGATTGTACGAATGATTGGTTATGCCTTTCAGCTTGAGCAATGCACCAACAACATTCATGGTCTTAATGAATGATCTACTCGAGCCCTTCCTCAACGCCTTCATCGCCTACTTGAATGACACCTCGTTTTCCGCAAGATTTGGACGGAGCATGTGGAGCACATCTCATGTGCCTTAGACACCTTGCATGAATACAAGTGCCAAGCCAACTTAGCAAAGTGTACATTTGGCACCGTTCATAGTCAATATTTGGGTTACATCATTGACCGCGCAAGAATATGTGTAGATCTAGAGAAGATCAAAGTGATCCAATGTTTGCCTACTCCACACAATCTCAAAGAATTGAGGAGTTATATTGGCTTCACAAATTTCTACCACGGGCTCGTCCTTGGTTTCCTGCACATATCATGGCCCCTCAACCAAGTAAAGCGTGCAAAAGACATCTAAGAAAACTAGGTCGCAATCGATCAAATCCAGTCAAATTAAAGTTGTGGATTGGATTTAATAAGTCTATGCGGCTCAAAAAAAACAAAATTTAGCTAAGCATTGAGATAATTAAGTTGAATCGAACTTTTAGATTTTCCAAGCGATTTTGCAAGATAACTACGAATTGCTTCTGAATCTCCGGGTTCCAAAATACAAAGACCCTTTGTATATCAAAGTTTGGGAGGTTTGGTGCAATTTCACAAATCAATTGCAAATTGCACAGCGACTCCCAGATCATGATTCCCCACCAAAGTCTTGAGCAGGGATTTTGACTATTTGTGCAAACCAAAGTTCCATTGAAGTCTTTGACAGAGTTTTGAGGTGCAAAAAATGAAAGATCCCCAACGGGTCTCCCTTAAACTCCAATGAATTTTAAATCAAATAAAAACAGCAAATGCAGATTTAGGGATGTTATGGCAATTACCCTAATGCAGATCTGAATTCATTTGAGAAAATGCGACTACGGTTTAAGATAGATCTTAATGCAAATGACACCCAAAAGTAATATTTTTGATTTCAAATGATTACCCAAATATTTAGAGACTGAACCATGCAAGAAACTGAATTTATTGCAGCCAAAACAACCCAGAAAATCAGATCTGAAGTCTGTTAATATTCTGCCTAGAAACCCTCAAAATATACTTCAGAAAATGTTGAAAAAATACAGCGATTTGGTTACAGTATTATGGAGAATATTTGACAAATATTTTTGGAGGAAAATACCTCTGAAATCGCTGCCAAACTGCCCACAATAGGTCGACCCAACTGCTGATTAAAAAACCAATGAAAACACCTTCAAACCTCTTCACAAACACTGCTGAAATGAACCTGAAAATCTGATTAACAACGCTGGAAATTTCTGAGTGAAATCCCCTCTCAATCCCTTGGGGTTTTCGTCCACAAGAGATGAAATCCACAAGGGTTTTCATCCTTGGAATCTCTGATAAAAACAAGAGCTCTTAACAATGCAAAAAGCTGATAATAAAAATCTGGAATGCTTCTAAGCAAGTCAACTTGCCCATATAAAGGCAAAACAGCCCAACCACCACCTCTCAACCAGCCAATCGCATTGTTCCTTTTCCCTATGCTGGTCGCATTTTTCCCTATGGGCTTGATGTCACATTTTCCAACTTATGGCTCCCATAAGCAAGTCGCACTTTTCCTCCTTTAATACAATTAATTTTAATTGTATTTTGACATTGACAATTTTAATTTATTAATAAGCTTTATTATTTATTATATGTGCAACTTAAAATGTTATTTTAAAAACATTAGCACAATATAATAAAATAATAAAAACTTAGTCACCCTAGAAACCTCCTTTGGCCGTCGGGTAGACAAAAAGGGCCAAAGGTCTTCGCCCAAGCTCATTCGGAAAGAGGGGACATTACAGTCCTCCCTCCCCGGATTTGCTTGCCCACAAGCAACTGCAGTAATGCAGGATGCTGAAGAATAGACTCACCCTCCCAAGTAGCATCCTCCAAAGGTAAGTCTTTCCAACGAACTAGATATCCCTCCAATCTAGAAGCTCCTCAGGGACCAAATCCAATCTTCCCTCATCATCCAAGGGTGGTAACTCCACTGAAGAAGTCACATGCTGCCCCAATGCCTTCTTTAAGCAAGACACATGAAAAACATCGTGTATCTTACTTTCAGAAGGTAACTCCAACTCATATGCTACCTATCCAACTCTCCTCACCACCCTGTATGGACCATAGAAACGAGGCTTAAGCTTCTCTGCTCCACTCTTCTTAAGAGTACTTTGTCTGTAAGGCTAGAGTCGTAAAAAGACCATATCTCCCACCTCAAATGACTACTCAATCTTGTGCCTGTCTGCATACACCTTCTGCTGATTTTGGGCCTGCTGCATATTATCCTTAAGGGTCTTAAGGATATCCTGGCTGTCCTGTAAGAACTCTCGAGCCTTATGAGCTGTACTATCTCCAAACGCCATATCCACGAAGGATCTCGCGTCATAACCATACAAAGCTCGGAAAGGGGTCATACTGATGGACATATGGTACGTAGTATTGTAACAATACTCGCACAAATAAAGCTGCTTAACCCATACCCTCTGCTGCCTTGAAACATAGTTGTGTAGGTACCCCTCAATCCGCTTATTCACAATCTTTGTTTGCCCATCAGTCTGCGGATGATAGCTAGTGCTTGGAGTCAACTCAGTGCCTGCCAACCTAAAGAGTTCTTGCCAAAATGTGCTCATAAACCTGTTGTCCCTATCGCTAACAATATTCTTCGGGAGCCCATGCAACCTGAATACCTCCCTAAAAAATAAATCAGCCACCTGTGGTGCCTTAAAACTCGTGGGAATGGCAAAGAAATGCCCATACTTAGTCAACCTGTCAACTATCGCATAAATGCGATCATAGCCTGCACAACTGGTAGTCCTATAATGAAATCCATAGATAT
This sequence comes from Taxus chinensis, assembly GCA_019776745.2. Classification (NCBI taxonomy): domain Eukaryota; kingdom Viridiplantae; phylum Streptophyta; class Pinopsida; order Cupressales; family Taxaceae; genus Taxus; species Taxus chinensis. Next base: position 513,134,257 of record CM034154.1, read on the forward strand.
ACTCTCCCACCTCTGCTCTGGAATAGGTAAGGTCTGTAATAAACCTGCAGGGAAAGTATGCTCGGACTTGTTTTGCTAACAAGTCACACACTCTTGAATATACTGTAGAACATCCTCCTTGAGACCCTTCCAAGAGAATCCCTCTCTAACCTGCCTGTATGTCTTGAAATAACCTAGATGTCCTGCTAATGGTGCATCATGGAGTGCATGTAGAATCTTTCCCTTAAGCTTAGATTCAGGTACCAAAAAAATTCTACCCTTATAATAAATCAAATCAGAAATTACCTGGTAGCACTCATCCTGAATTTTGCCATCCATGATCTCACATGCCAAGGTATTCTTTGAATACTCAACCACCAATTGAGACTTCCAATCTGCAGAAATCTCACTCACGGAATATAGGACAGTAATATGGGGTCTCCTCGAAAGTGCATCAGCCACAACATTCTTCTTCCCTTTGACATACTCGATGTCAAAATCATATGCCTGGATCTTGCTGACCCACTTTTGCTGCCTCTGATTGAGTTCCTTCTATTCCAAGAAGTACCTCAAGCTGTGATGGTCGGTTCTTACTACAAACTTCCCTCCCACCAAATACTGCCTAAACTTCGCCAATGCATGCATGATGGCGAGCATCTCTTTGTCATAGGTGGAATACAACCTCTTGTTCTCCCTCAACTTCCTACTCTCGTAGGCAATGGGATGACGGTCCTGCATCAAAACTACATCAATACCTGAGCCCGAAGCATCACACTCCAAAATGAACAACTTAGAGAAATCTGTAAGAGCAAGGACTGGACATGTGCTCATCACTACCTTAAGCTTATCAAATATCATCTGTGCCTCATTTGTCCATCTGAATGCCCCCTTGTGAGATCTGTCAATGGTGCAGCAATATTTGAATAACCTCTCACAAATCTCCGATAATATCCGCATAGCCCTAGGAATCCCCGCAACTCTGATATGTTCCTGGGTGAAGGTCAATCCTGCATAGCCTGTATCTTTTCCTGATGGACCTTGACCCCATTGGCCCCAATGACATGCCCAAGATACAGTATCTCAGTAAGTCCAAACTCGCATTTGGACATCTTAGCAAATAGAGACTAAACCTCCATAATGCCAAGTACCTCATCTAAATGCCTCAAATGATCCTCCCATGTCCTGTTGTAGATCAAGATATCATCAAAGAAAACTAGCACAAACTTCCTCAACTGCTTGTTGAAGAGATGGTTCATGCATGACTGGAAAGTGGCAGGTGCGTTAGTAAGACCAAATGGCATCACCAAGAACTCATAATGCCCGTAGTGACATCTGAATGTTGTCTTGAGGATGTCCTCCTCTTGAACATGAATCTGATGGTATCCTGATCGAAGATCAATCTTTGAAAAGTAAATGGCCCCATACAATTCATCCAAAAGTTCATCAATACGAGGGATGGGATACCTGTTCTTGATTGTCTTCTTGTTGAGGGCCCAATAGTCAATACACATCCTCATCGTCCCGTCCTTCTTCACCAACACCACCGAAGAAGCAAATGGGCTAGAACTAGGATAGATATGCCCCATATCAAGAAGCTCCCTGATGGTCCTCTCTATCTCATCCTTAAATTTCTTAGGATGACGATAAGGTGTAGTGATCACAGGCTTGGCACCCTCCAACTCTATAACATGCTCAAACCCTCTGTCTGGTGGTCTATCTGGAGGAATGTCACCAAAACCCTGCCCATGCCTATCCACTATGGTCTAAATATCTGTATGCAACTGTTGTCCATCATCTGAAGAAGATTTGGATGAATGAAGCATTGGGCTGCCTATGCAACCTCACCATGACTAATGATAGACTCCATCAGATGAGCTGAAACAACTCTAGGCCCACCATCTAAAAGAGCTCGTAGCACAATCTTCTTCCCATCTGTCATAAACTCCAGCTCCATCCGTCTGAAATCCTGCACATATCTCCCAAGAGACTGAAGCCACTGAATCCCCAAAACTACATCTATCTCTCCAAGTCCAACTATGTAAAATTCATCTGTCAATGTGTAGTCCCCTAGCTGGATACTAAGCTATGAAATCCATCTAGTGCAGCTTAGAGAAAATCCATCTGCCACTTGTACACTGAATCCTTCAAACTCCTCAACCTGTAAACCCCGCTTCATCACAAATCCTTCATCAAGGAAATTGTGTGTAGCGCCACTATCAATCAGGCAAACAACTCGCTGCCCCTTAAGTACTCCTTTCAAACGAAAGGGGTGGTACCTAGGGACTCCAGAAAGTGAAGCAATAGTACCTGAGCCTAATGTCTCTCCCTCTCCAAGCTCTAACTGGGGCTGCTCCTCATGGGCACCGTGATCATCATCACTGTCCTCTGTATCTGTATTTGGTTGAGACTCTGCCTCTATATCTGAAATGACCTCAATAAGATGCACCTTGCCTTTCCCAAGGCAGTCGTGTCCAAGCTCCCAGTGGTCCTTGCAATGAAAACAAAGTTTCTTCCTCCTCAACCCATTCTGAGTCTCCTGATCCATCCTAGGAGGGGGAACACTCTTCTGCTGAGTAGTGGAACGTTGAAAAGGTTTGGAGCTTGTGAAGGGCTTCTTACTAGGCTGGTAAGAAGTGGGAGATGTCTCCAAATCTAATGCTGTCTGAATAGCATCGTGTAATGTACTAGGCCTAAGGGCCTTGACCAACCCTCTTAATCTGTCATGCAGACCCTCAATGAAAAGCATTACCACACATCTCTCGGGCATCTCTGGTACCATTACTGCAATCCGCTGAAATTCGTTGATGTAAGAATCAACGTGCCCACTCTGTCGTAGTTGTGCCAAATCCCTGTAATAAAGTTCCACATCTTTGCGATGAAATCTAGCAATCAACTTCTCACTAAACTCCCTATATGACCACAGTAGGTCATGTCTCTGTGTGATAAGCCCATGGTGCCACCAATCATATGCCACTCCCTCCAAGTGTAGAGTAGCAAACTGAATAGCCTCCTGTCCCTGCATAGGTTTGAGAGCGAGGTATGTATCAAGCTTGTGAATCCATGCCCTGGCACTAATCTTTCCACTACCATCAAAAGTGGAAAGGGTCACCTTACTGGTAACTTGCTTCAATTCTCTGTTTTGTTGGGCCCTAGGTCTCTGCGCTTGTCTAGCTCTCAAGCTTTCTCTTTTCTGAATACAATACTAGTGAAGGGGAAAGGCATTCCGTACCTCTTCCGGTAATGCTCTCCACTCATCATGAGCTACCATCACATTATCCTGAAAAACTGTGTCATCAAGTGGGTCCTCAACTAATGGTGGTTCCTCCCTCTGTAGGAATCTAGGCTGCATAGGTCTATCCGCGGTCCTCGTGGATCTCCTCTCCTCTGTATGTCTCCTATCACGTGGAGGGGAACCTCTTATGCTACCCACCTCTATGGGTGCCCTACTGTGCCTTCCGTGGCTACTGGCTATGGATGCAGATCTTTCCCTTCTGTTATGCCTATTTCTTGTCCTATCCATAGTCAGATTCTCCATCAGTTGTCTCATGGTCTGAATCATTTCCTGATGGGAATCGATTATACCGCTGAAAAGAATATCTGGGTCGACTCGCTCACGTCGTGGAGTGTGTGATCCCTCTCTCCTGGCCATGATTTCAGAACTATTCTCTATATCCAAATCGGCTAGAATGCGAGCCTGCCTCCTTATATGATACCTATGTGGCTCAACTTCTCTGAGCTGCATCAAACAACCCTCCAGGTGGGAGAATCGTTTCTCTGATACCACTGAAAGATCCCCAACGGGTCTCCCTTATACTCCAATGAATTTTAAATCAAATAAAAACAGCAAATGCAGATTTACGAATGTTATGGCAATTACCCTAATGCAGATCTGAATTCATTTGAGAAAATGCGACTAGGATTTAAGATAGATCTTAATGCAAATGACACCCAAATGTAATATTTTTGATTTCAAATGATTACCCAAATATTTAGAGACTGAACCATGCAAGAAATTGAATTTATTGCAGCCAACACAACCCAAAAAATCAGATCTGAAGTCTGTTAATATTCTGCCTGGAAACCCTCAAAATATACTTCAGAAAATGTTGAAAAAATACAGCGATTTGGTTACAGTATTATGGAGAATATTTGACAAATATTTTTGGAGGAAAATACCTCTGAAATCGCTGCCAAACTGCCCACAATAGGTCGACCCAACTGCTGATTAAAAAACCACTGAAAACACCTTCAAACCTCTTCACAAACACTGCTGAAATGAACCTGAAAATCTGATTAACAACCCTGGAAATTTCTGAGTGAAATCCCCTCTCAATCCCTTGGGGTTTTCGTCCACAAGAGATGAAATCCACAAAGGTTTTCGTCCTTGGAATCTCTAATAAAAGCAAGAGCTCTTAACAATGCAAAAAGCTAATAATAAAAATCTGGCATGCTTCTAAGCAAGTCAACTTGCCCATATAAAGGCAAAACAGCCCAACCACCACCTCTCAACCAGCCAATCGCATTTTTCCTTTTCCCTATGCTGGTCACATTTTTCCCTATGGGCTTGATGTCACATTTTCCAACTTATGACTCCCATAAGCAAGTCGCACTTTTCCTCCTTTAATACAATTAATTTTAATTGTATTTTGACATTGACAATTTTAATTTATTAATAAGCTTTATTATTTATTATATGTGCAACTTAAAATGTTATTTTAAAAACATTAGCACAATATAATAAAATAATAAAAACTTAGTCACCCTAGAAACCTCCTTTGGCCGTCGGGTAGACAAAAAGGGCCAAAGGTCTTCCCCCAAGCTCATTTGGAAAGCGGGGACATTACAAAAAAAAAAAAACTCAAAACTCCGATTAAGTCTTCAACAAATTTTTGTGGTGTAAAAAACAACTCAAAACTCCAATCAAGACTTTGACAGAGTATTGAGGTGCAAAAACAACTCAAAACTTTGATCAAGTCTTCAACGGAGTGTTGAGGTTTAAAAACAAATCACAATCTCTGATAAAATCTTCAGCGGAGTTTTAGGATCAAAAACAACTCAAAACTTCGATCAAGTCTTCACCAAAGTTTTGCTGTGCAAAAATAACTCAAAATTCTGATCAAATCTACAATGGAATTTTGAGGTGTAAAAATGACTCAAAACTCCGATCAAGTCTTCGAGCATCCCAAAGTTCCACTGAAGTCTTCATCGAGGTCTCTAGCTTCTCAAAGCAAGTCAAACTTACGCTTAAGTATTTGGCGTACATTTTAGGTGTAAAAATAGCTTTGAATTCTTGAATCCTGAGATGCAAATGTTTGCCTTGGAGATGGAAAAAATTAATATGTTCCAAAGGCCACCCCCAAACCCCTACTCTCGAAACCAAAAAAGGAAAAATATAATTACTAAGGGGGACCCCACCGATATAAAAGGTTAAATTTGAAGGATCCAATTCGAAAGAAGATGTGTCAGGGGAAAATCCCAAATTCGTAATTGTATATTGTCAAAGTCAATTTTGTAGTTTCTAGGTTGTGCACTTTTGTGTTTATTGATAAGATCTTTACATATAATAAACGAATAATTAGAACCTTGTGCAAAACATAATGAAGATCAACACAATGCAAGAGATACTCGTGGACCAAGATGCCTTAATATTCAATATATTCAAAAATAAAATAATACCCTTAAGGTAGGGCAACATCATACAATACTTCTTAAGGAATAACTCCACGATCTCCCGATAGGAGAATTTCACGTTGAGGGGGTCACCTCCAATATCCTTCTATCAAGTAGAAGACTCAACTCATACATGACGTAAGCATACATTACTCTTATTGGGTGGGTAACACCTTATCCCAATGTAGGTTGACTCATTACCCAATATAATAATCCCTATGTGACCCATATATTATAAATATATTACTAGCTAAGGAGAATGTGTGCCACACGTCTGCATCTCCATCAACCCATATACAATATAATATCATATCCCAAGGTACATAACATTCCCTCCCTCCTTGACATGTTTCGTCCCCGAAACATGAAAAAAACCATGTAATGAGTGTGCTTCAAATCATTGCCAATTGTCACCATGCTCAATCATCCAACCACCCATATGTGATCTTACTAGGTGATACATATCTATACTTGGTTCCATAATCTACTACACTACTCTGATTCCATCCATATCCATAGTTGGTCCTCATTGGCTTCCATGTAGAGCCATACTAAGTATTCTTGCAATTTCCTTGTCACATAATTATTGCTCCAATGCGTCCATGTATAACCATAGTGATTGTTCATCCAATGGCTAGTATATCCATATTGGTTGTTGCTATGATGTTCCCTATTATGCCTTCATGATTGTTGCCTCTCACAATGATTCGGGTATCTATATGCCGCAACCTTAAGATTCGCATCTTTTTCTTCTACTTTCTTTTTCTCTTCCACCTTTTCAACTTCTAGTGCATTTCTCTCTAGAGTAGATGAATTGTTCTTGTCATCTTTTTCCCAAATGCTAATTATTCTAAGTCTTCTTGATTCTCTTCTTCACTATCTTCAAATTCATCCTCATTCTCAACATTGACCTTTCTTTCTTTTTCAATAAGTGTGGTATCATACAAGGTGACCTTCTTTCTCTTGTACCAAAGCTTCATGAATTTCTTTTGCACATCAATGTTAATAGCTCCCAATATCTCTAACCAAGGATATCCAAGAACAATATCCAAACCATAAATATTTGAATGCAAACCATATTTGTCCAAGAGCTTCAAACCTTCAAAAAATTGAATATGTTTACCATCCACATGAGCTTCCTTTATATTCTTTACTTGAACATGTAGATGTTGAGCTACATCCATGTTGATGAAGTTATACTTGTTGCTAGGGCTTATGGAAAAAATTACCTTTTTCCTTTGAATGTGCCCTTCAAATTGAAGTATTGAAGCTTCCTTCTTTGGAGATGCACTCTCTAAACTCTTATCTTGATCCGTTGCCCCTCCTACATCATCCATAGCCTCTTCATCGTCATCATTGTCTTCTTCTTCTTCTTCCTCTTCTTCTTTGTCTTTTTCTTTTTCCTTATCCACGACATCATTATTTTCTTCCTTTTCTTCTTCTTTTCTGTCCCATCTAGCCAAAAAAAAACTATTCCATTTCCTCCCAAGACCAATCCGACCTCTCATGTTTAAACTGAGAGCACCACATTCGCGTTGGACCATCAAGCCAAAGATGAAAAAGAAACCATGACTATTTATTTGAAAAATATTTTTCCTTAAATTGGATCCACCATTCTCTAACATTAATCTCACCATCTCCATAGATTGCATCCCTATGATGCACACAATTTAGAGTTTCGAGAACAAACACCTTTGACTAAACTTTGAACCTCCAATTTCGGAAAAATGTCAGTCTCAAATAGAACATACAGAAAATAGACCCAAATTTAATTTTTGAGAGCATTTCGAAACGGTAAAAAAAATTGAAAAATTTTGAAAATTTCCAAGGTACATAATTCTTGTAGGCTGTAAAAATTGCACATCATTTTTGTAGTTTCTATTTTTAGAATATTGGCTTAGTCAATCTTACATGAAATTGGACAATAGGGAGCTTTTTCCTCTACATATGTAGTTGTAAATCGTTTCAAGGGACTTTCACAACAGCTGGAGAATTTCACTTAGAGGAACTATTTTGAGAGACTTCCAGAGGGGATTTCTTCAAGAAGATTTGGATAGACTTTGTGTTATCCAGGATATTGTAAAAGAACATTTTCACATTTCTTGAGGGGATTCGAATTGTTAAAGACTTGGAGAGATTTTGTGTTGTCCATAATTTTGTAAAATATCATCTTTGAGAAGATAACAATGTATGAAACTTTGTATTGATCCTTATGAAGTAATAAAAGGAGATTTGCTGAACTTTGTGTCATGATATCTTTGGTGATAGCATAAGTTCTTATGTCATATGTTTGTCCTTCATTGTTCTTTTCATCCATGTAGAATCCCAATCAGAAGTATTTCTAATATTAAATTATCTCCTTATAAACTAGAACAAGCTTTGAGCTTACTTATTTGAAATGCAAGTTCTCCTCTTCTCTCTCTCTCTCTCTCTCTCATTTTTCCATTCCTTTCTTTACCTGGGGGTAAAATCCCAAACACAAAAGTTAATGTAGATATTGCACATATTCTTTCTTGTTTGGTTTTGACTTTCAAAAAGGGCATCTCCCCTCACAATATAGAGGAAGGACTTTGTAATACATTGTTGTCAAAGTACTATATATTTTTCCTACGACAAAATATTTTGCCAACAAAATAAAAGTTATACGCTATTGTGCAAGTAGTTAAGCAATGGCACCACTACATCTTGGGTAAGGAGACAGTTATTCATTTTGATCATAAGCCACTTCAGTTTCTGCAAATGCAAAACAAGATGGAGAATGCACAACACATGAAGTGGATGACTTACCTTCAAAAGTTCCATCTCGTGATAAAGCATAAGAAGAGAAAGGATAACACAATAGAAAAGTTCCTTAGCCGACTACTGGTGCATGTGATCATCAAAGTGTCAGACACACCCAACCACAACTTTTCAAATTAGGTATCTCTCTACTAAGCTGATAAGAACTTTGCAGATGCCTATACCGCCCTTCCACAAGGTGATCAAGTTCAGGAGTTCTACCTAGATGACAATCTTTTCTACAAACTTAGCCATGTCTGTGTTGCTGATGGCATACCTTGCCAAAGACTCATTTGTGAGGCACACTACACCAGGAGATGGGGACACTTTGGCATTACAAAGACTCTAACCGCATTGCATTCACATTTTGCTAGGTTGCACATGCACATAGACGAGGGACACCACATCAAGTCTTGCATTCCTTGTTACATCTCCAAGCCCACGAGCAAAAAATGGGACTCTACACACCTCTATCAATTTTGTCCAAAACATGGAAATCCATTAACATAGATTACATGACTGGACTACCTAGAACATGGTGCGGAAACATGCAGTGCTTGTTGTAGTGGATAGGTTTTCAAAGATGGCCATCATGGTTCCTTGCGAGAAAAACATTGCCGCAGTTAGCACTACTCATGAATTCTTCAACCATTTTAAGGGTTCACTTTGGACTCCCAACATCCATCATATCCAACCAAGATCCTCATTTTGTTGGTCATTTATAGTAAACATTGTGGGATTTAATGGGCATGCAACTTGATCGATCGACGACATTTCATCCTCAAATACATAGACAAACAGAAGTTGTCAATCGCACTCTAGTTCATCTTCTACGTATGTACAATCATATGCATGCTCACACTTGAGATGATAACTTGCTTTACATCCAACATGCCTACAACAAAGCTATTCATAGTTCTACTAGGCACAATCCATTCCAGACATGTTTTGGTTTGTAACCAACACCACCTCGAAACATCTCTTATCACACACTAGCAAGCATTGAGTTGTGCACATAGGAAAAGGAAGCAAACAAAGCACAAAAATTCATGCAACACGTGCAATCAGTTCATCAACAATTTCAACAGATTCTCTCACACTTCCAACAAAAGTACAACGACAACACACATCACACACCTCATGCATTCCGAGTTGGTGATAAGGTATGGTTGCATCTTCAGAAGGAATGCTTCAAAGGTCCACACCAAAAGATCCAACCTCTGCACTATGGTCCTCACACCATTTTGCGCGCATCTAGTGAAAACGCATTTGTTTTGTATTTTCCCTTGTACTTGAGCATGCCCCCAATATTCAATGTGAACCTTCTCAAACCTTTACTTCCCCCCATTTGCACCACATAGATAAAGATCAGATTATCGAAGTGACGAACACACCCACCCACCGAGGCACGCGTGAACTTTTCCAAGCGATCAAGGTTGGGAAATATGTTGATTAAGTTTAGTCTTACAACCTTCAACAACTTCAAGTGCGCTTTCCACAGCTCAACACAGACACAATGGGGACAATTTCTCTTCGAGAAAGAGTGAATGATCTGTACATAGTCACACAAGTGCGTACACTTCTCCTATGTGCCCCTTTTCGCATTTTCTCGTTGTACTACACAAACTTTGCATCCTGCACAAAGCCTCATAACATCCATCTAAGTCTTTGCGCCAACACCCAAAGCTTGCCTCACCTTTTAGTCTTACACCACCTTTGCAGCACATACTTATTCAGTTCCCCGCATTGCACGTAACAACATCCTTTAGCATCCAATTAGAGCCTCCCAGTTTTTGTGTGGCTTGCCACGTGGCACCTTCCCAATTTTGTGGCATCTACCTACATAACCGTCGGATCTAGAAGCACAACAGACACGCACATCCGAAGGAATTTCAACCAACACACATGGAAGATTGAATGACTTGTAACCAGCCCCTTCATGATTGCATATTGTTGTAACTTTCCTCCTATCATTGTTGTATCAATATGTAAAACTCACATCTTCTTAAGGGTTGGTCATTTGTTAGTTAACCTTAAGAGTTGAACCAAATAGTAGGAATACTTGCATGCTCAATGCATCTTATAATTCTCACATTATTATGTATATTCATTCTAATCTATGTAAGTCAGTTAAAAAGTATTCCTCTGCTGATCACAAGAGATTACTCTCTTTGTCAAGCCACTTTTGATCAGTGTTCCCTAGACACTATTTGATAGCTATGTTTTCCTCTCAAGGCACTTGTTTGTTGATACTCAATACTATAGAGTAGTATCTGATTTTGATGTTTTCCTTATCACGATACATATCATGTATGGATTATGTTGTGTCATATTTTGTTATTGGATCAAAGTGATATAGACTATGGTTGCTCAGATTATACTGCTTCCTATGTTCCTTTTAGTATGAGATTTTATCAGATATTATTGGATGACCTTATTGCTTATTAGCATATGGATGATGGTGATTGTACTTTGATGTGTAGCTTAGTAATGAAATATGATGCACCATGGATTATGATAGACATATATTGAGTAACTGATTTTGATTGTGTTTTTATTAAAATAAATACTATATGATGTCACATTTATTCAAATATTTATTGCAATGATGTTACTTCATTTAGACATAGATGACAATTTGTATTGATGATGGTTGTGTTCTTAGGAGATGAATGTGTTACAACATATGTTAATTATGATTTGATTTTCAACGATAATATTACATGGACATATATAACACTTGACCTGAGTGTGCAGGGATTTGGTATTTGGTATGCTTCTAGCATCCACAAATGGGAGAGGCAAGGACCGATTCATCAGAAGAACCATTCTTAACCGATAGGTCCTAGGAGCTGTCGGCTTGTGGTGTTCGTTGAGCCTTGGTGGTTTTTCCCCCTTAATACTTGTTTCACCTTGAAAGTGGCCTAATGTTTATCACTATTTTGTATGACCTTATGTTATGTTGTTGGTATGTATTCTAACCTTGTCACCTTTCCAAATTTACAGTTTCAGATTTCTGTTTAAGGGCAAAATATGAGTTTGGTTTGGGGCAAGAAACCTATGTTTCTCACCTCCAAACTTAACCCTAACCCTTACCCATAGGATAGGCCCCTTTTTAAAAGCTCATTACACTCTTGGGCCAAGCAAAACATGAGGTGGAACTCCTACTTTGTTCTAAATTTAAATCTTGCATTTATGTTTGCATGGAATGTTTGATGTGATGATGCATTGTGAAATCAACCCCTTGGAGAATGCATATTTTGGGTTTGTAAACAAACATGTTTTATTAGTTTTAGAATGTGCAATCATTCTGTGTTTTGAAATGGGGAATTTGACTTGGGTTTTGTATATTTTTTTGTTGGAGGGGTGAGGTGGCAAGGGGTAGTGTTGAGTAGGCAGCCTAGTGGACTATTGTGGTCGATTTCTTTTTTGGTGAAGGCCTATTAATGAAAATTCTGATTTGGGAAAGGGGTTATGCCATTTTGAAAATTTGGGGGAGAGCTGGAAAAATTATGGATTGTGGAGAGTAAGGGTTGGTTGTTGTTTTGGACTGGAAATTGAGACTTGGAAATGGGCAGTAGGAGGTAGGTTTTGTTTTTAGTAAATGTTCTTACTGTTTTGTAGAATCCCCTCTTGTGAGGATATTCCAAATGTTGTGATTTGCATGTTCTCTTGAGTTGTGTTAAGATTTGTGAGACAAATGCAAATGTTAGAATGTGCTTATAGTTGTAATGTCCCTGTGTGTATGGGGGAATGATGTAGGGACTCATGGTTGTGTTTCACGGTGGATGAGGAAATTTTAGAATTGTTGCAAAGAAATTATACATAACAAAAGAAGAAAATCTACCCCAATGAGTATTCACTACCTCACAGGAGGAGTGGATATAGGGACTCATGTGGGCAGAATTTAGGCTATCACCTTGTGGTATTCCATTTACCGATATCTATGTAGGGACAGAAGGGTTAGATGTCTTGGGTATTCATCCCCTTATGCAAACCTATTTCTTATCTGCAGTGTCTTTTGTTTGGAAAAAAAACTAAAATTTTGCCTTTTGTTAGTTGTTGTCCAAGCAATCTGTTATGTTAATTTTGCCTAAATGTGGTGTTGTGTCAACCTATAGTTTAGACATTTTTATTTAGCTGAAAAATTGAGTGATTCTTCTCTTGGGTTGGGGATTCTATGCGTCAATATAGATGTGATCATTCCTGTACTAAAAGGTTGGGAGGTGAATGTTGTTGCCTTCCTGCTTGTGGATGTTTGGTTGCATTTGTATGCATACTAAACTAGCTAAGCTAATTGAAAGAAACTAACACCAAGTAGTCTCAATAACAAAGCTAATCTAATAAGAACATCATGATAAAAGCTTAAAGGAAATAGTTACTCTAATGCATAAACATGAATGAAACATCTAATGCTAAACTATTCCTACTCTTGTAATGTATGATTGTTATTAAGTATGAGCCTATTTAGATCATAAGCAATCAAATTGTATGTTTGTCTCTAAAGCGAGGAAAGGATCTCACCAAGAAATGGCTACAAGGCCATGCTTGGATCTTCCCTTACTACTCAACTATGAGAGAATGGATGCAAGAGATGAAGAAGCTATTCCAACAATGGAGAATGCTCTTATCAATATGCCTATTGTAATCACTAGCAAAAGTGTGGTGTAAGGTGTGAAGGAAGGTAGTAGGTTCTTTAGATAGCTTTCCAATTTGGGAGAAGCTAAAAACCTAGTGAAATGTGGGATAAAGGATAACATAGAATTAGAAGGGATAAGCATGATTAGAGGGATTAATTAGTAATTAGCAACTCATGGGAGGTTGAGATGATTTAAAAGGGGGATTTAATTAATAAGAACGTTTACTAATTAAATACAAGGTTAAAAAGGCTTAATTAACTAACAATAGTTAATTACTCAATTGGAAGAGGATTATAACTAACGAAGTGTCGTTAATTGGCATCCGGAATGGGGTAAAGGCTAGTTAATTAACGAAGTGTCGTTAATTGACCGAAATAGAGGAGAATATTAGTTAATTAGCGGAAAATCACTAGTTATAACGGAAATGACGGGAAATAGGGTAATTAGTACAATTTTAGTAATAAAACTGCGTAGGCGGATTTTAGGTGTCTACAGCATTATTGCAAGGTTAAATGAAGAAATTGCTGGGAATTGGAGGTCAGTTGCAGTTGCACAAAAATTATGACAGCAGTACATACTATTGTGTAAACATGTAACCAAGTATGGATGTGAATGTAGTTGTGTTCTAGATGGCAACAATTGTTGCTAGTGTAAAGCCAATGTTTTGTGTATGTACGAATGAAGCAAACATAAATGCGAGCCTGTATTTAGCCATTGTTGTTGATTTGTAAAGTTATTGTACTTTGAAATTAAAGAGAAAATGTTGAGTTATTTAGAGCAGAATTCCAAGGTGAATGTTTTTACAACTCCAAGGAATAGCAATTGATTTGTTATCCTGCAATGAAATTTGCATTTACAAGAGGTGTAGAAGTTGTTTCGTGTGTGTGTGTGTGTGTGTGTGTGTGTGTGTGTGTGAATGCATATATACATATATATATATATATATATGTATGTATGTATGTATGTATTGCAGGATACTTGGCTATGCTGCAATGTATGCACTTATACCATTTAATTATTGAACTAGTAAACCATAAACAACTATACAAATAGAGTTTCTGTTTTGAACTGAATCATAGACAAAAAAAAAAAATGAAATCACTCTTTCATTCCTATAGAGTTTTTTTTCCCCATTCATTTTATATGCAAATGGAAACTAAGAGAACAAATAAATGTGTGTGTGTGTATGTTTTTTTTTAATTTCTATATTTATATATGTTATGCTTTGAAAACCAATTTAAAAAAAAAACATTATACATTCCTTAGCCTATGTTCTAATAAGAAGAACGTTTGTAATAAGAAGGTTTGTTTGAATTTGGGGGATGGCATGGTTGTGCCATCCCCAATGCAACATTGGTAGCGGCCTTAGTCACTGCATTGGAATTTGTGTTTGAATTTGTGGAGCATAAAATCGTATTAAATTCGTTGCTAAAAAAAATTGAGATAAAATTCATGATTAAATTCGACTAAGAAAATTACACTTGTAATTTCACATTTCAAGTTTTTGTAATATAATATAATTAAAACTACACTAAATTATCATAATTATAAACTAAAATATGATAGGATAGAATTTTAAACTAAACTAAACTAAATTATTATAACTTAATATTATGTATTTAAAATTTTATAATTAAAAAAATAGACTTAAAATAAAAAGTGTGTGTGAGTGTATAATTTCTTAAAAGTAAATGTTGAAGTTTTATTAAACCTAAAACACACACACACACACACACATAAAACTAAAGAATGGAAGTCGCGAGTGAAGACTTGACTTCCCTGTAGTGACTAGCGGCAGCTCGGGCTAAGAGTTGGGGCAACAGGGGCTCGCGATGGGTGTTCGACTCACTCTAGATATACACCAATTACCATGTAGGTGGCAGGAACACTCCAGAATTGGTATTGTACGTAGTCATTGTATTATGTATATACCAGACTCCATTTACCTCACATGCGCACACAACATAAATTGCTCACAGTCTCACACTGGCATTCAACATGGCAGATTCGTGGCGCATAATGAGTCCAATAAAAGGCAATAGGGCACTTTGCTGCAGACGTGAAACCCTAGTACGAAATTTAAACAAAAATTTTAATGTCATTCACCCTTCGACTTCATGATTTAATACAGACAAAGAAATTCGCAAATCTAGGCGAATTTAAAAACTGTTAAATAGATTCAGCGAATTTCAAACTTTTTAGTTCAAATTCGCCAAATGCGGTGATTGAGGTGGCTGCACAGCCATGCCTTCCCCCTCCTTGTATTACATGGTTGGTGTGGGGTTTGAATCGCCACCTCTAATGCCTTGCCATGGCTAAACTCGACATGTCGCCCCCTTACTATTAAACATATGGGGGACAGCATAGCTATGCCACCCCTAATGTTTATTTAAAAAAAGTATAGCACAAGGGTCAGCCCAGCTGGTCTGACCAACCCCTTACCTTAAACATTTGGGGGACAGCTTGGTTGTGCCATCCCCAATAAAGCATTGGGGGTGGCACAACCATTTCGTCCCCTTAATATTAAACATATGGGGGGCAGCATGGTTGTGCCATCCCCAATGAAGCATTGGTGGCGACACATCCATGTCGCCCTCCTCCTTGTATTACACAATTAGGGTGGGGTTTGAATCCCTACCCTTAATGACTCTTTGTGGCTTGAAAGCCATTAAACTCGCCCTATGGGCCGTTAAAAAATGCAGGACTGTACTCTTTATATAAAAAAATTAAACTTGATATATATACTATTATACACACACAGATGTGTGTGTGTACAGCCTCTTTGTCTAAACCATAAATAAACTCCATGGATGAATTCAAAAACCAATGATATAGAAACAATATAACCAAATTCATTTTGAGATTAAAACTAAAATAAATAATTTGGAATAAACATAAATTAAATGAAATAAATTTCCTTCAACCTGCAACAAAGACAACTATGCTTTTAAATCTGAAAATGGAGAACAAGTAGATCTCTAAATCAGTCCACTATTTGGGTAAGAGTATTCCCTATCTCCTCAAAAAAAATTCTCCATGAGAGCTTGCCTCTCCATCTTCTCCTCCACCTTGGCCAAACCTGCAAATGAGAGTAATGGAGGCAAAAATGTCTCTTTGTATTCCCTCATAGAGAAATTTGGGCAAACATGGATTGCCCTAAGATCCAATGGCCTAGATCATTTTGATCTAATGACCATGATATAATCTACATTAGGATGGTTAATCACTTAAAGAAACCCTAATCCAGATTACTTTTAATTAGTTTGATTTATAAATATATTATGAAGTTGTTTGGTGTGTGATTAATTATTATTTTCTTTTAGTTAGTGTTGTAATTAATTTAATTGCAAGTTTGGTACCCCATGGTGTGATATATAAATAATTGTCTAATTTTAACTTAAGAGGTATTATTAATTTATTTTAAAATTGTGGTGTCCGTGGAGTAAAGTGAAGTGAATCGGGATTTTATTGACCCTTGCAATATTAGTATACCACCTTATGATCATTGTCATTAATATTATCATTATTTATCATAATAGAGGAAGTGGGCCAAGTTGTGCAACGTAAAATAAATAGGGTTTTAATAAACAAAACTTAATCCTTGTTTTATCATTTACGTCATCATAATTAAATTGTTTTATAAACGATTTATATAACGATTATATTATGTTTAAATAATAATTATTATTATCTGATCACCAATGTTGTGTGACCTGGCCATTACTTGTTGATTTATATTCTTACCAAAAAAATTACGCCAAAATTTTGCAGGCGTCACACTCTTAGCCTCACTGCAATATTGTACACCTTTGTACTTATTCCTTATTCGCCAATAATGAGTAGAAGTTGCATTTCCTACAAATAAGACTTCAGATGCATCATTGTGTGTTTGGTTCACTGCCATTTAATAACCCATGTGCACCCTTATAATCATTGCAGCTAGTGCTAGCACAAGATTGTACCCTACAAATGGTCCTGGGCTCCATCGTGCGGATTAAAATATGGGCCTGCCTTATGTAAAACATCATCAGTGCAGTATTTTTAATATTAGTGAAGATGCCTTATAGAATCTTTTGAAGGGCAAACTACTGCAGATATTATTAAACTCCTTAAGGACTCTAATAGAAATAGAGAGGTTGGTACCTGAATACCTTTTAGAAAAATATGGTATATAATGTTATTACTAAGGTGCTAGCCAAAAGATTAAAAAGGAACTGTTAGAATTGCAACGAACAAACAAATAACCTTTGTTAGAGGTAAATTAATTCCATAAAACCTTATCGCTACATCAGAAATCATTGAACAGGCCTACAAATTAGTATAAAGGGCATTTTTCTTTAAGAATAATTTCGATAAGCATGTAATAGGATCGATTTAATTAGAGTATTAAGTTTTTGTAGAATTTAACTGGTCTGTTTAAGTCATCTCAAGATGACCTACATGGGTAGTGATTATAGTAATGACATTTTTCCTCATGTATTTTATTGGAATAATCACAAGGCAAGGGAACCCACATAGAACGCAAGCACCATACGCATTTACTATAGAGAACCCCAATGTTGGAAAACTGCCCCAAATGAAAAGTAAATGTAATTGCCCTCTAGCTGACCTTGATTGGATGCACCTCTTTGGGCTTCTCACTCTCTGCCTGACCTTGATTAGATGCACCTCTTTGGGCTTCCCACCCTCTAGCTGAGCTACTCACCACCAAAATGATCCAATGCACCAACCAGCTAGATCCGCCCAAGATTGCTACTCAAAGTCAATACTCGATGAATCTTAACAGACTGAAACAAGCGCTAGTTGAGTTTCCACAAGCCTGGTAAGTCCAAAGAGGATAGTTTCCAAGCAAGGGTATAAGGTCAAAAAGGGATAAAATTAAAAACTCATTCTAAATCCCTTTTCAATCTGTTTTTCCTAAGGGGTGATTACTTTATACAAGAAAAGAGTAGGAGCCTAATGACAGCGAGTTTCGACAAGTTCCTCAACAAACAAACAAAATAGAAGTGTTTCTTTGGTTGGTCCAAAATCAAACTGGATCATCAAGATAGAGGATAGAAACATGGCCCATTAACTTATGAATCTTGGATTCCATAGACCTAAGTTTTGAAGCTTATAGACTAAATTATACAAAATTTATGTCTGTTCAATTATTTGCATGCATTTGAGTCTTGACTATTCGGTATTTAGTTTCATGTGATCTTATGTCTAATCTAACATCCCTGGTGTGTTCTTCACTAAACAAATCCCTAATTTTTTATTTTAGATTGTGAATAATATATGCAATTAAAAAAAATGCAAAAATTTTGTCAAGTAGCATGTTGACTCTTACCCTTTGGCTTGCAAAATCATTATCAAGTCAGAGTAATGTGAGTCTTAGATGTGAAACTTTGATGACAAGCATACACGCATGTCACTCATTGCAAAGGCCCTACTAAAAGATGTGTCTACATACAACTATTAACGCCTACAATATTATGAAAGTGCAATAATAAATACAATGGTAAGGGGATTATGAGTATTGGAAAGTGAATGCACATTATCCAATATTGAAAAAAAAATGCAAAACATGGCAGCAGCAACATATGAGAAGATATGCAAGAGCATTTA
The DNA here is from genome assembly GCA_019776745.2 of Taxus chinensis. Lineage (NCBI taxonomy): Eukaryota > Viridiplantae > Streptophyta > Pinopsida > Cupressales > Taxaceae > Taxus > Taxus chinensis. The sequence goes on from CM034154.1 coordinate 513,152,934, forward strand.
TTTAAAAATCATAGGAATACATTCAGAAGACAGGAAGCAAAAGAATTACTCCAAAATCTTCAAGCGGCAAAATGACTTTCGAACTTCTCCATTCCTGTTCACAAAGCAACTAAACCATTAATAACATACACAAGAAGAAAAGAGTTATGTGCACATTTTGTTTGTACAAAAATCAGATTCAGCACAGGGTTCCCAAGTTGAAGGGACATACAATCGAAGTAAAGGATCTGGGTGTGTATCAACAAATTCCTCAACCCTGCCAAAATATAGAAGTGTGCTTCTTATGACATTAAATCATACCATAAATACGAAAATTTATTGGCACTTCATAGAAAGCTTTATATTTATTAATTTAAAACTTTTATGAAGCTTTTACTAAACAGATTTCTCAACAATCACCTCATAATGAATCAAGAATAGATAAAGAAAAAACTAAAAAACACGAACAAATATATCCAACTTACTCTTTGCAGCATTTGGAAGCTTGGGGAATACCTTCAAGTGACCTCAACTCTTCCTGTTCGAAACAAAACTAATTTTTGCTTAAGAACCTGTTCATTTTTTTGTGAATAAACTATCTCCTACATCACATCTTCTATTCATGGAAGTCTTAATAGTTAGCCACCATTCAAATCCTAGATTAAATACATAATACAGTCAGACAAAATCTTAAGGACAACAGATTTGCATGAAACAACTATGTCTCTGAAATTGGAATTTGCTTATAACTGACAATACAGCATAGTCTTATTACAGAAATCAGATATTACATTAATGATAATTCAGGGTGCTGTGTAATATCAACATCCTCCCCGGTGTCAGCTGTTGCCAATAATGATCTTTGAGCATGCAGGAGGTAAATTCAATGACTTGTTTAATCACATGCATTATCCTTCTCTGTGCAACAATTATATGACCATCGTTGTGTGCAATACAGATTCTCTAGCTGTCAAGAAGGAACCAATACTTTTCCATCTTTCTTACAATAGGAAAAGAAAAAGAAAACAAGGAAAAACCATAATTAGACCATACAGAAGTATATTACCACCTAAGAAAGGTAAAGAGGAATGCTAATCACGTAATGAAATTAGGAATTTGGGACAACCACGATAAATAGTGCATTTGGAATGGGTCCTTTGATTCCTGTAAGTAAAAGAAGTAAATGGATTATTCAAAAGCTGGCTTAATTCCTGAAAGATTGTACGAATGTGTTTTCATGGCAAGAGAGAATATGACAGACAAGACATGGAGAGAGATGTATGATGGAAAAGAAAAAAAAGGTTTCATCTAATCCTCTTCTAAATACTCTTCAAAACCTGCAAAGCAAACACTCCCATGCTTAGAAGTCCCTATGCATATAGCAGTATGTAGGTAACGTGACAAGCATGAACTGCAACAACATGAAAGCTGTCATCATTTTGATTAGATTGCAGGATCCAGATGTGATAAGATCTCACAGTCACAACTACATATAGAATGTAGTTTGTAAGGAGATAATATTTGATTTTTTAGTAATGACATGGCATGCTTGCATTCAGTAATATGTTGGCAGCTAGATATTGGAGAGCAAAGCTTTAGTACCATATAAATAATGAGATCCAGTTTACTGTTGTAGTATCAGTTTAACACTCCATTTCAAGGAACGGTCTAGTATGGGAGATTTAAGCATCCTTTGAAATAGAGGTCACAAGTTCAAATCTTGGAGGGGGTAGGGTATGTACGCCTCGTATTTGAAGCACAGTTAGGTGCCTCCTGCGTACTAGGAGTACGAGGTAGTCCCATATGCCATATGCCACCTGTAGACCCAAAAACAGGGCGCCTGGCATCATAGACTATAAAACAATTATTATTATTATTATTATTATATTGAGAAAGGAATAGTCATGAGAAGATTATTTTGTACGTTCTTTGACCTTAAGTGCTAGGACCTTTGGCTTTCTTATCTTCTTTTTTCTAGATTGAATTTTGCTGTCCCGTGTTTCATACAGAACAATGATATTATGTGTGTTCCTTGTCATTTCTTTTTATCTGCCCTTTAAGAATTAAGGAATCAAAAATTTACCCTGAAATTGTTTTTTATCAGAAAGAATTAAAACCCTTAGGCTTTATCCAATTCTTACTTTTGTATGACGTTATAATTGTCTCATCTACAAAAATATAATCCTTAAAGTATTTGTTCCAAATACATATACAGTCTCCAGAAAATTTATAAATACCTTAGCCCCAACACAAGGCAAGATAATCAGTTCCACATAGTTTTAAAATCTCTAAAGCCACATGAAACAGTTTTGCTATTAAAGACCTTGAAAATATAATGATCCAAGCATACATTGCCAATAATCTTCTCTACAACAATGATTGCATTTTATGTGAAAGCTAGAAGACATGTTTTTACTGCAATAGAGACCATAGCAATTGAAAATTCAAATCAGCACGTTATCACAACAAAAATGCAAGAATGGGCCTGTGAAAGTTAGAAGTATATAGAATTTTATTTTTATGCTTTGCAAAAGTAGAATGCACTACAATAGTCTGATCTCAATCAGGGATCCATGTAAGAGATTTCACTAGAAGCAAGAAAAATATTGAATAATCCCCATGTTTTCTGGGGTCTTTGGTGGGAAAGGAATCTGCGAATTGTTCAAGGAAAAAAGAAAACTGTTTCTAGAGTTGCCTTTAGGAATGTGGACTGCATTAAAGAGAACTTTTTGGTGAATAAAGATTGGAAAAAAGTAAAAGTTGCAGAGGAAGAAGGTAAAATAGCAGCTAATTGGAATTTGTCTTTTAAGAGCCAGTTGGCTATTGATGCTAAAAAGGCAGATAGAAGTCTTGTTGGATGGATAACTCCTCCAGTTGGCTGGGCCAAACTCAACTTTGATGGTGCTTCTAACGGCAACCCCTGGAAGGCGTCAGGAGGAGTGATCCATAATTGTCATGGTAACTCTTTGACGGCTTGAGTTGGGAATCTGGGTACTTGAACAAATCATTTTGCAAAAGCTAAAGCTGCTCTATGGGGTATGCAGTTGGCAAATCAAATGTCCATTCCACTACTTATAATAGAAGGAGATTCTCTCATTATTATAAATTGTCTGACAAAGAAGAATTCTATGAAAACATTATGGATGATGCTCTATCTATATGTTAAACCTTTCAAGAGATCAAAATTAGCCATGTCTATAGAGAAGAAAATGAGGTGGCTGACTGGTTTGCTAATAGGGGGATTTCCAATACTAATTTTGAAAATTGGGGAACCCCAATGATATTCCTAATGATGGTCATCAGATTATTAATGGAAAAATCAATTCATAAATTTAAGCTTAGGTCTATGATAGGAGTGATAGCTACAACAAATAATAATATTACCCTACATGTGAAGATCTTTATTCACATTAGAAGCTCCAATTTTAACAAATCTAATGGAAGGAATGGCAATGATAGTTATGATTACAATTTCATGTCTCCCGGATTTGGGAATAAAGGATCGATGGTCAAGCATGGGAGTCAGGGCTGCATTCATTATTTCCCTCACTTAAACCTTTTACCGACTTTCACCATCTCTCAGGTCTTCATTGGTGGCAAGGTTTAGCTTGTTTGCATATTCAATCAGTGTTAAGAGTCCTACAACTTTTTCTCTGGTTTACAGTCAGCTCAAACACAGTTTGGAAAATGGGTGGGGATAGATGTAGGGTTGAACCCCTGGCTGTTAAAACAGCTAAGAAGAAACATAACATCTGGAAGATTTTACAGCAGGGTAGTCTTACCCCATGGAAAGGCTTGCTAGGTATGATCCACACATCTCCATGGAAATTGTAAAATCTTGGAATGTCAGAAAAGTCTATGTTAGAGGAGTCTCCTTTGAGGTTGTAGGGGATAGTATGACTTCTGAGGGCATCAAATATCTTAGACTGGTGATACTAGTTCGGATTCAGATTGGCAATCATTCAAGACTGACACTATTCCTTCTAACGATGAGGTGTATGAGACTCTAAACGGGGATTCGGAAGACAAGAGACCTGTCCATAATCACTGGGAAAATGACATTGAGGAGGATAAAGTTCAAGGGAAAGAGCAACAAAATGCTAATATTGATGAGATATTCCAGGATCAATAAATGCTTTGCAAATTGACTTGGATATCCACAAAGAGATTATTGGTATGATTATGAAGAATGTGGAGAGAATGGAAATGAATCTCAGTCAAGGTCAGGTTCAGGCTAGTGTTGGTGACTTTGCAAAGGTCGGCATTCTGGGAAACAGGGTAACCCTTCTGAAGGAGAAGAATGGCAAATTGGAAGAAGATAACAAACGCCTTAAAGAGACTGTGAAGAAGATAGTGAATCTGAGCAGAGTCACTATTAAAAATTGTACAACCCGTATTCACATGCTCCAAGAGATGTCCAAGAAAAAAACTAAAGTGCAAGGGGGAGGAACCAGAGTCAGTAGAAGGATCAAATCTCTGAAGCAAAGCAAGAAGTCTGGAGGCAAGGACGAGCACGGGAATATGCCTGAGGACTTCCTTAGTTTCATTGCTCAAGAATGGGAGGCCATGAAGGCCCTTGGTGACTTGGCTGAATGAAGTTGGACTCTGTGCTGCTATCTTGTTGTTGGGATGTTGTTTGTTTGCTGTAATCTCTAGTTGTGTTTTGTTTGCTATACTTTGTTTTTGGGCATGATCTTCAGCCCTTGTTTCTTTTTTTCCTTCTTTGAGCGTTCAAGGTTTCTATCTTTTTGGTTTGATATGTAAATACTAGAAGGGTCGGGACCCTTTCAAAAAAACCTATTATCTATAATCGAAAAAAGTAGTGAATAAATTTACACTAATGAGCTACTTTGTTGAGAAATATTATGCCCAACGAAACATACAAAAGAGAATCCAAACAGAAAGCTATGTCAAATTGCTCATTTCAAATATTTCTGTAAGGTAAAAAGGAGAATACATCTCAGAGTAAGACCATAGATACTATCTAAGAATGCTAGCATATAGCAATACACCAATGCAGCCATGTAGAGATTCTAATTTGCAACTGCATTTTGTTACATCTCCTGTACAGGTGTTGGGAAATCATAATGTTAAAGATGCTAGACGAAGTGGATCATGTCTCATTTATCAATTCCATTTGTTAATTGGAGCTCCCAAAAGATCTCCTCCAAGGGCATCCAAATCATAATCTCAAACCTGGTGGACAAGTTAAGCTATGTCTTGTCTATGAAATCCAATTTCCTATCAGAGCCATTGAGATTCAAGAATAGACATACAAGTACCAAAACCAACATCTCGCAAAACTGTGCACGGTGCAGCTAAAGTAAAACTGGAACTATTACCATGTTCGAAGGTGCAGACCTATTAGGCTTGTATGATTATCTTATGCAAATTGATATTAAGGGAAAAAAAAGTGGATGTTTAACGTCGAACATCAAGCTTTGACAAACAAAGGCAGAAAATTGAAACCCATGCCAAGAACAATAATGAGTTCTATCAGAGCTAAAAACACCACACGATTTTAGCATTCCCTGAAATCATCCAAACAAGAAAATAAAAAATCCCAGAAACCAAAACCAAAAAATGGGGAGAAAAAATATTGAAAATATGTATTTTGGGTTAAATGAAGTATGAAGGAAAAATAAATGGGGATGTGTGCAGCATGCAGGACAACTTTTTTTTTTAAATGTAATCTGAAGTACAAATAGTTGGGATGTAATATCCAGGAGAGACAGTTTGCAAAAGAAAGAAACCTATAGCAGTAAAGATGCTTACTTCTAGCAATGAAATTTCTTTGTCCAAATGATTCAATTCCGCCTGTTTTCTGTACTTTCCATGAATATCTGGATGCCGGGGTGGGGTTTTGGGCTTGGGCAAAGGCAAAGGCTGTCCCCTTCTGGACGTAGAAGCTATCTCCACATCACCACCCCTCTCACCTCCTGCCTGCATTTTCTTCCACTGCTATACAGATGAACCTCTGTACCCAACCCAAAAAAAAAAAAAAAAAAAAAAAAAACTTCTACAAGGGGACCTGAAACTTGTCAAGTAACAGTAATTCCAGAGTCTACATTGAAAGCAGGTTCCACCACGTTATGTAATCAGTTATGGGCACAACTGTACAGAAAAGTACTGGTATGCCAAGGTGTCCCGAGCTAAAAATTAAAAATAGTGATGAAGACAAGTCCCTGCAAGGATGACAGGATTCCCAGGCAAGTGGAGACGAGACAGTCTAGTCAGTATGCAATGCTTGTTACACATTTCTCCATTTGAGTGAGTTGTAATCGGTACCCAAACATTTGGGTGAGGTTGTTTTCACAATAGACTCGTCACCAACCTGAAATTTTGCGATTCCGAGGCTCAATCACGAAAATTTTAGGTCAATATTATGCCGGTATAGATTTTTTTTGTTTAAGGTTTGGAGATGGGTTTATACAGGCAAGTAGCTGAGGCAGAGTGAGAGAGAGAAACCGGGATTATGTAATTATAGATGTAATGGCAGAGGACAGAGGGCAGTGGGGTGTAACGGTGTACAACCATTGGCAACACGTGAGGTGGGAACATATAAAATATATATCCAATTTACTGTGATCTTTTGTCCCTCGCGACCTAACATTACAAAAGCTAGCATTCCTTAACTTTCATTGGGTTTTTTCAAGTTTTTCCAAATTTGGTTGGGTTTTCATGTACGATGTTCATATGTGATGTTTCCGCTTTAGGTATATCATTAACAAAGGGAATCATTATGCATCTTTCTTTTTGTCTTTTGACTGAGAAATTAAATGGTTTAATTAGTGGGACTGTTAATTGTGCTTTTTTGTTTTGTTTTGTTTCGTGATTTTTTTTTATAGGAAGTAGTTTTGTTTTGTTTTTTTTTTTTTGGTGGGTTGATTTGAGTTATCATAATTTCAAATTTTGTTAATATTTTCCCTTCAAATAGTTGTGGAGTTCACTTTTAATGTTTCCACATATTCGATATATATGTATGTGTATTGAGGACATTCGAAAATGAAGTGTTCCTCTGTTTTGATTGTTTCTATAGAACAAAAAAACATAAACCCTCGTGTGAAGTAACAAAAGTGTTATTGGTAATTACCAATCATATCTAGGGGATTAAAAAATTTATGAGCTTTATTTTTTAATAGGAAAATGATTAACTTGTATGTGGCATAAATGACTACCAATCGCACATAAGTTGCAAAGTAAATGGTAGAAAGGGATGTCAATGTTTAATTCTCTTTAAATAAGAACATGCTAATAATTAAATTTCCTTAACCTCTTATAGGGCTCAATTTTACTTATAAATATGTTGTCTAGCTAGGCTCAACAATGGACCTCCCTTAATTTATACATAAACACTTATAAATATACCCCTCTATTTTTTATATTGTTATTTATTGTATTATATAGACATCTTTTGTTTTAACATGGTTACAACATCTCTTAAATGTTTATTGAGCTAAGTATATGAAGGGAGCCTATGAGACTTCAAACAAGAGGGGTAGTTTTATTTTAAGTTGAAAGATAAAAACTCTTGCATTTCTCTAGAGTTTCATCCTCTTTGAATGTTATAGTTTAAATTTAAATAGGGAAAAAAAGTGATAGGTTCTCCAAAAGCCTTTTTTCTTACTCTTACTCTTAAATTTTGGTACTAATTTTTTATTTTTAAGGAATGATAGTTTAGTTTTGTACTAATTTTGTATTTAAAGAGGAATATTTTTCTTTCAAAATTGAAAGAGAAACTCTCTTTACACTTATGGAGTGCCAATTAACACAATTACAAATTCTCATATTTTGAGATAGGCATATTTATCTATTTAAAGAGAGGATTCTTTAAATTGAAGGATAAACATTTCACTCTAGAATTTTGTAGCAATAATAATAAACCTTCTTCTATAGTAATAATAATAAATATTCTTCTATAACAATGATAATAAACCTTCTTAGGCTTGATGAAAAGAATGAATAACAATCATTATGGAATTTTTGTGACTAGAACTCAACATTGTCCATTCGTTTTGGTAGTTATGTGACTAAAATTCATCTTTGTCCCTTTTTCTAAGCTATGGGATTAGATCTCATTCTTGTCCCTTTTTCCAAATTCTCCTTTTTTATCTCTAAGAATATTTATAGTTTAACGGTTAGTGTGCTGAAAATACTTTAAGTGTCATTAACATTCTTGAACAAAAATCACAACTACCTAATTAAAGAGGCATAAAATCACCATAAAATGATGCAAAATGCTTTGCCTCCCCAAAATTTACAACACAACATTTTCCTTAAGAATTAAGTCTCTAACATGAAGATGTAATTTCTTGATATACATTGTAGACACTTAAATTTGGTAATTTGCACTTTAGTAACCTTGACTTGATTAAGCACTCTTGTTATGACAAAACACAACTTCTCCTTTCTCGCTTAGCACTTCCTGAGGTCTATTGTTTAGTTTGTTTATCCTTGCACATTGACATGTCGATAAACTCTGAGAGCACAATGCATAAAATTTATAGAGAAACATTAACTCATTAACTCCAAACTTCATTTGGCACATTCCCTACTCCTAGTCAGGATCGTACATGTTTTCCAAAAGAACTTTCAAAATCAAATCTTTCTTTGGGTCTTATACTTCCTTTGGGTTGGCCTTTCTTATATAAATCATCTATGGAACCCTATATAAGCAAGTAAACACTGCCTCATTTACTAACCTAGAATTCCTAAAGTAATGCACTAAAACACTCACTTTTTACACTTGCAAAAGGCATCCTAAGCTCCCTAAATCTTGGAATTACATATCTACAGTCATTAGGGAAGTACTCACATCAGATTTAAAGCTCAAAACTAGACCAAGGAAGACATCTATCTCTTCTACCAGCATTCAAACATCCTCTCTCTAATTGTTTTAGCAAGAGCCAAGTCAAAACAAGCATGGTCAAAGCAAAGTGACAAATTTGATTGATCTATCTAGATATCACATGTTAGGTGGAGAATGACGTGAAGATTGAGGCCTCTTTAGAGTAGTGCCAAAATTGGTGGTGCATAGAGGTTCCCACAACTCATCCATGGCTAGGGTTTGAGATGATTATTAGTTCACACACAAAGCTTCATTGCATGTGTGATAGCTAGGGTTTGATAGCGACAGACAAATCCAATAAGTTGAACAACCCAGAGAATTGTAGAAGTTATCTCAGAGGAAGTATAAGACCTTAAATAAGGTCATAGACTATACAGTATGGTCCTGATCGTATTGTAGGGTCATGACCCAAGAAAATTTCCATTTCCAGATCAATTTGAGAAAGTTTCCTAGGTTCATCTCTCCCAGTTTCTATAGTCATTAAATCATGCACTTACTATGTACATCTAGCCTCTAAATACTTCATTTATATGCATGATTCCTAAGAAAGAAAACTAGTCATTAACAAAACTTATTTTGCTTTGACATTGTTGTTACCTTTCTTATCTTTATTGATTGTTGTTTATAAACTTACACCTAATAGTTTTACATACTAGCCGACGTCATTCTCAGCTCTGATTTCACTATTTTACCTTTTCAGCACCCTGTACAGAACTATCCATTAGGGACAGGAGTGCCTAGGTGCTAATATCCCCTCTAGGCGCTTCTGTCCACTTAATCTCTTTTTCTAATTTTTCAGATGTTACTTCTTTCTTGTCTTTGTTTATCACCCTAAGTTGTCCTTTCACTTGTTAATGACGCAACTTAAGTAAAGGAATCATATATATATACATGACTTATTTAACTCTATTAGGGAGGAAAGTATTTCAAGAGACGCTTACTATTACAAGGAGCTAATATTTTCTATCTACTACATCAAGGACTACATTTTGGGACTTCATATGTCACTGCATGGGAGGGTCTATTCTAAGTTCCAAACCACACATTTGCATTAGGAAAAAGTATTTGTAGCTTGTTATTCTTTGTGTCACTGTCACTAGGGCATCCTAGCTCAATGGACACTATTCTAATCATACACACACTAGAACTACATTGAATCTGAAATTTAGTGTAGTGCTCGGTTATAATCACATTGGAGTGACCATCGAGGTCACTCCAACTCATGCATATGCATATTTTATTCATCTAATGTGCGCTTGAGTATTATGCAAGTAGCTAGTGTTTCTTTTTCATGTACAGGTGTGACTGATAATACTTGTAGCGAACTTGACATGACCTACAACGAAAAATAAGTGACACAGAAAGAGCCAGGACTAGATCTATTCCGCAGACACCATCACCCAGAAAAAATAATAGCACCCAGATGGCCATGTCTCGTTTTGAGCTCTCCTGACTCTGAGATCGTCACATTATAGAATTAGAGACAAATCTGACACATTCTAGAATACACCCTTGTACATCAATATCCAACCCATAATCAGTTCAAACCTACGGAGGTAAGCTAAGTCATTATGTAAATCATATCTATCATGTTTGCTTATATTTCTATAGCTAGATATTGCTTGAATATTGTTATATTTATCTTATCAATAGTGTCCTTACATAAATTTAAATTTCATTAAATCAATTTCTATGTTGTACATTCTCATATCTATATAGAAATAAGTTTTGGTAAGTTAAGTGCATCTATACTTCTATTCCATACTTTCAAACTTGCATGTTAGGTTTATTGTGTTACAATATTTCTTATCTAATTTGAGTTGTAAATATAATTAGTTCTTATATTGTTATATCTTTGTTAAAATAATAATCATCTCTTATATATCATACACCTAATTAAATCAACCTAGATATTTAATTCAGGGTTAAACATTTTGGTGAACCCACTTTTGATCAAATCCTTAACCTAATCTAGGATCTATTCCATACATATTATTCCTACTAATCTCAAAAACCCAACTATAATAGGGTTCCACATTTACATTGTATATTCAGCCCTAAATCTAATTTGCACAAATTTTCTTAGGGTTTCATGGTTGTTTATGCCTTTTAGGTCACTTTCTAGGGCTTTTAATTGCCAAATCATATTTTGTTCCATATCTCAAGAATAATGACTCTATTTTAAATATTAAACGAAAACCTCTTTTTGTTTCCCTAATTTTTAGCACACTTTTTGGAAATTCAAAATTAGTAATTTTAATAATTATGGCATAATCAGAAAAAATATTAGAAAAATCCCTTGGAGGTTTTTATTGTAAACAATCATATTAAAATATATATCTTTTTGTTTTGTAAAATTCAAATTTTATTTCGAGATATTTTTGTTTTTTTCATTTGACGATAATCACTTTTTGGTCATAGATCACTTTTGGGTTTTATCTCCATGGTCTCTTAAATGTCGGCCCTCCATATGCTAATCCTTATCCTTTTCTATCTAGTTGGATTTTTATCTATCATTTTTTTATATTATCATGGCTCATGCTACATATTCTCAAGTCTCCTTGTATGATTTTCTTCAACGTCATTGCACACGTAGAAATACCCTCATGAAAATAACACAAGAAGTAATGATCCCTGATAATATAACACCTTCCCATGTGAATTCAATTTTGAGTCACATTTCAAATCCTTCTATTAATAATGATGACATGTTCCATAAGACTATCTTGGAGTCTATTCAAACTTTACACTATGTTTTTCAAGAGAAATTTCAAACTATGAATACCAAGATCACGTATCTCAAGTGTGAGATACCACATCTAAGGGATTCTTATAATGACCTTCTCCATCATATCTCTACATATCATGATCAATCTAGTTCTAATCCCACTGATACACAATGTTATACACACATCATGCATGATACATGTGCCCATATAAGTGAATTCAAAGTCCTACAATAAAAAACTCCTCTCCAGTTTGCATGAATGCTACACAACACGATATTCTATCTAAGCTATTCAATAATCGGTTAATCCCTTCTTACCTAGTCATTATTACCCTCACTATTGGTTTACAAAATTCGAAGGTTAACCATTTCGCAATTATCATGGAATTAATGGACATCATGACAATGATTACATTATTCTTTACAACCAAAAATCCAACAACTTGAACATGAGGTATTTATTTCATTTTCTACACAACATATGCTACACATTCATATCAAGTTTACGAATTTAAATGGGTTCCTAAATCTAATCCATCTATGTCTTGTGAACATAATGTCATATTAAATGATGCAACTTCTCTAATAATACAAGAGCCACCTATTCAACAAGAGAATAAGAATGGCATACATCCTTTGGAAGAACCAACCTTTGTAGCATAATTACATCCTAATATTTTTCACCCTACGATGGAATTATTAACAATCATGAATGCACAATTACACACCACATCAGAATATCTAAAGCATGTTCAACCCCAATCCAGGGGCAACATGAAAATGGATTCTATAAATATCTCTACTCCTTCACATCAACTTGAGATAGATTTTGATCCACCTATCAATATTTATTGTAACAACAATAAAAATGATTATATCTATTACTAGCATGACAACATCTATTATGGATTATCACAAAACAAGTATCAATGACTTACCCAATGAATTTTGGATCTCTACAAGTATGGGAAACTAGAGGCTAAATCCTAAGTATGCATCTAAAATGTCATATGGGGGTAACATACACAGTAGTGCCTATAAACACCCTCATGAACATTTACATAGTATTGAGCCTATTAGTAAAACACGTGACACTATTTCCTTTGAATTATTACAAATTTTTTGACATTTAGCTAAAGAGCATAAAGATACACAAATGGCAAAATATTGTACCCCAAGTGAGCCTTCTACAGATGTCTCTACTTCTCCATAACATACATAGAGGAACTTTACATGTCTACCTTTTGCTCCACACATTATACTTTCACAATTACTTGAGTCTAATTTTATGCCTCCGCCTCCATCATTTGAGGTTGATGCAAGCAAGACTCAATGTGTGAGGTTTGATGCTAATTCTTATTGTGACTAGATCATGGATGCATTTGGCACCTTACTGATCAATGTGATAAGCTTCAACATGTTATACAAGATCTTATTGATAGAAATATAATTGAATTGGATGATCCCACTGAAACTTATGTAACCATTGCTCCACCTCATCTGAATTCTATCCTTGGATAGATCTCTTTCTACCCACACCTTTTGTACATAACTATGCATTGTGATAATACAAAAACATTCAAATATTTGCACGAATCTAAATCAGGACCTGTGCATATTACTTGAGTTGTTAGCACTTCACATTAGACATGGTATTCATCATTTTGGTTTGATAGATAACATGTTTTATTTCTTTACAAACATGCATTCATTGGGTATATTGAGTTGGATGCAGGATACAAAAATTGATACATGTTTATGAGTATTCCAGTCTCCTTACATTCTTATGATTTGGGGTAAATCCCTTTGTTGATGCACATAACAAGCACACCAAGAAGGGAAATGATAGTCTCTTACATACTACTCATTTTAGAACCACAACTTGTGTGATTCAGTCCATGAGTTGCAAGGTATTGGTTATTTAGACCAACAGTAAGGGTTTTTTTTATTTATAGTCCTTCTAACACCACTCTTGCAATTATTCACTTGATTTATCTTTGAAACCTTCATAAATTAACCTAAATCTAACCTAATATAAGAGGGTATTACCAAAAAAAACACAAAAGGGGGAAAGAAGGGCAAGGAGAAAAGAAATCTACAAAAACATGTAAATGCAACTCTTGAGTGCTTGATGGAAATAGCATTACTTTCCCATTCAAACCAAAGGCATAAAATTTAGTTGTTCAGTCAAATATCTATGGTTGTAGTGCAATAATTATAAGGGATTAGTGTTAGACAACCTGCAGATCAAAAATCAGCATGTCAATTCCCAAAGCACATCTAAATGGTTCGTTTAACTTGAGAAATTTGCAAAATGATTAAAACCTGAACTAGCGCATGCACAATCTATACAAATCATGAAATAAAATCATATAAATGATATCTCAAACACTTGGAATCAGTAAAAACACATTGCAACAGAGGTGGGAAATGAATATCATGGTCCACAAAGTTTGCATGAATGAGTATTTTATATTGGCTTGCATTATTTTCCAAAAAATTATCCCCTTTTTTAGAATGAGAGTAGACATACTTATACAATTTTTGGGGCCTCATTTTTCCACCTTGTTTAAACAATTATTACAAAAGATCAAGGAATATTATAACAATTGGCCATTCAAGAAATATCCTAACCGATTCAAATGCAAAAATGTCATGAAAATGAAAATCCTCATTATATTACAGAGGTTTTGCCCAAATGACAAAAGAGAAACTTATTGGTCACATCGTTTCAAAAGATGGGATCAATATTGATCTAGAAATATTGTAATTAATTCAAAATATGTCTCTTCCAACCAATAAGAAAGGTGCTCATTCTTTCTTTGGTAAGACTAACTTCCTCTTATGGTTCATCTTGGACTTTGTTGAGTTAACCTGACATATAGTTGAAATGATGAAGGGAAAGTAATATTTTCATTGGAATTATGAGGGAAAGAAAGATTTGAATGAAATAAAAGAAGTAATTACAAAGACTCATGTTCTTGTCTGTCCAGAATTGACAAATATTTTATCATTTATTGTTATGCATCTAAACACACTCTTTTTACTATTCTAGTCCAGAAAATCATGGAAGAAGTTAAAGCACCTATTGATTTCATGAGTTATGTCTTACAGCCTCACAAGATAAAGTATTCCGAAATGGAAAAACAAACCTTTTTTTAGTTAAAGTAGTAAAAAAATTCAGGTTTTATATTCTCAACTCTCACTCTACCATTTTTGTCCCTAATCTCATTGTTAAATACATCCTAACACAAAAAATGTTTGGTTCCAAAAGAGGCAATTGGATTATCAAAGTCCATGAATATGATATTGACATTAAACCCACCAAACTTGTATGAGGAAGGGGTGTGTTCCAGTTGATAGTAGAATATGTAAGTGAAGATTCACAGAATGATAGACATATTGATAAGCCAATTATTTTGTTTCTTAGCTCTATAGATGAGTGGTATTGGAATATTGCTTGAATTATCTCGTGTATGGTGAATTTCCTTCACATATCGATGCTAAAGAAAATAGGTTAGTCAAACTCAGAGCAACAAAGTATGTATTATGGGATACCTCTCTTTTCAGAAAAAGGATTGATGGTCATTTTCTAAGGTGTGTGGATAGAGAACAGTAAAAGAGACTGTTGAAGGCTTATTGTGATCAAACATGTGGTTGGCATTTCTCTTCTCTTGTGACTACTTATAAGATTCTTTGTGGGGGTTACTATTGGCCAACACTTTTTAATGATGTAACCAAATGGGTTTCCAAGATTGAGGCATGTCAGACATTTGTTGAAAGGCCCAAATTAGCGACTTTACCTCTAAAACCTATTGTAATTGAAGAGCCATTCCAATAGTGGGGACTTGAATTTATCGAGATTATTAATCCAAATTCCAGTGCAAGCACACTCACTTTTTGACAATAACATACTATTTTATAAAGTGGGGAGAAACAATTCATGTGAAGAGAACAACTTCTGCAGTTGTCTATGATTTCATCAAGGAGAACATCTTAGCTCATTTTGGAGTGTGTCAGAAGATTCTAATAGATAATGCTCCAAACTTCTCAACTTAAAAATTAATTGACTTTTGTTATCGATATGGCATTTCTCTTTCCCACTCTTCTAATTATTATCTACATGAAAATGGATAAGCAGAGTCGACTAATAAGAATTTGGTGACCATAGTAAGGAAGTTAGTTGATGAATCATAAAGGATTGACACAAGATGTTGTATGATGCCTTATGGGTTGATCATATAACACCTAAAAGAGCTATTAACATGTCCCCATTTCATTTGGTATATGGAATGGATGTGTAATTTCAAATAACACTTAAACTTCCTACCTTGCATCTTGCCAAAACCATTAAAAATGGTCGATTCAAGGATGCATTCAGAAAAAATATCATGTATTTGCAAAAAAATGAAGAAGAAAGTGTATAGGTAGTGGACTATATTTGAACTCATCAATAGAAAGTAAAGCAGATATTTGATAAGAAGACCAGGTCTCATGATTTATAAGTTGGATATCTCATTCCGATTTAGGATAAGATAAGGGATCCTCACAGAAGCCATGGTAATTTTGATTCCCTCTAGCTTGGTCCTTTTCAAATCCAACACTTATACGGTGAAAATACATATTACCTAGCCTATATGGATGGGAGTCTCATCCCATTTCCATATAGCGGGAAATATCTCGAGTTGTATAAGTGTTGAGTGGGTGTTTCTCCCTTGTATATAAGTTTTTTTGGATTTGTTTTGGTTGTGTGTTTGTTTGTCTTTCCCTTGTTCTGGTTCTATTCTGTATATTCTTTTATATTTTTCTCAATGGTAAGGAACTGGTCTAATAAACCTTAAAATTCTAGATTTCAAAATTTTGTCTTGTTTGTACTTTGTTCCATCCAATTCAAGCCCCAGAAAGAGCTAGTTGTTGTCATAGACCAATTAAAAATGTGAAAAAGTTGAAATTTTTAAGTCATTGGGTAAGTCCTTTGAATTTTGGTCATCATTGTCCTTTGTGTTAGATCAGTGTTAAAAATGGAGAGAGAAAATAGTTAGCCATTTTCTATGTTTATTGGGACAAAATATGAAAAATGGGATCTTTGAGGAACATGAGGAATAATTACTTTATTCTTCATATTCCTCGAACTCTCACCATCTCTGCACCATTGTTTTAAATCAAGTAAATCAAAGTTTATAAGAACCTCAAGCACCTATTCCATGGTTCATTTTATTCGTCGCATGTCCGACTTGTCCAATTCCAAGGTTCACTTTAAGAAGCCTTTGGAAAAAAGGAGGTGGAAAATCCCTGACGAATATTCCTTTGGCCACATTTGCTAAAAAGGAAAAATTTTGTAGGTTTCTACATGAAATATTCACCTGGAAATTTTAAGAGAGCAAGTGCAAAAGGAGCGCAACAGCAAGGTTTTTTTGACGCCTATCAGCAACACCTTGCTTTCACGCAACAACAAAATGTTGTTGACGCATGTCAATAACATTTTGTTAAATTGGCAAGGGAAATTTTACAGATAACCATACCGAAATTTTGTTCCGATCCCTCGTTAGGGACTCCTTGCGTTCGGAACGTTGCAAAATCCCTTTCCGGGAAATCTGGTTTTTCGAACTTAGTCATTTTTGGTCTTTTTGGCTGGGCGCATAGAATGACTATGCAACATCAACTTTTGATGCGCCCCCTTTAAAGCCTTTGGCGCATGTCTTCTTGTGTCAGCAGGTGTTTTGGTGCGCCTCTCTATGTTAAGGCTTCCCTGCGTGCGCCAAGGCGCATGCGCCTTCCTGTCGACATATCATTTGTTGCGCCTCTTTTTGGTGCGCCAAAGGCGCACATTTTCCTCTGTCAACACCACTTCCGGTGCGCCATAGGCGCACATATCTTCGTGCTGACAAGTCTTTCGGTGCGCCAAAGGGCACATGTTTTCTCATGTCGACAGCTCATTTGGTGCGCCCCTTTAAAAATTTGGTGGCGCATTTATTGCTGCCTCGCCTATATATAGGCGCGTCTGCGCTGTCATTGTCACCGATGCAAAACACGTGATTTTTTCTCTGAGCTTGTCAGCGCACCAGCCCCGTCGCTTTCGAATTGCTTTGTGGACCCCTTTCGTGCATTTCTTCATTATAAAATCCGGGTAAGAGGTCCTCTTTCCTTTCTACTTCGTGTTTGTGGTTTTTGGTTGTTTGTGGGTCAGGATTTGGATTGAAAAAAAGAATAAAATTCATGATTTTGCTTTTCCCCCCCTGCTGTCCTTCCACATTTCTTCCTCCTCTTTCCAGATCTGCTGGTAGAGGAAGCTCTGTCCTGAAAAAAGTGATGGTCTGAAACCCCTTGGTTTAAACCTTTTCATCCCACAATGAACCTTGCAGAAAGAGAGCTAAGCCATATGCGGAAACCCTCTGAAGAATTAAAGCCTTGAAAAGGAACCCACATTTTATTTTCTCTTTGGCGCATTGGCACACCATGCATTATCAAAAACAGTCGCGCCCTTGGCGCACCTGTCGCCCCCGTTACATCATGAAAAGCCGCGCCAATGGCGCACTTCTCTCGCTTGCTGCAAATGCTTTCCATGCGCCCTCTTAGCGCATCAAACTTGGATGCAACATTGCTTATTCCTGCGCCCTTTGGCGCACCCAGCATCCATGTAACAGTCTTTCCCATGCGCCAAGTTCAAAGCTATAAAGGCGCAGGCGCGTTCCTCATCGCAGCAACATCATGTTGTGCAGACCCTCCATGCGCCGCGCCAATTTCCCTTAAAGCGCGCCTAAAAGCACATATTACACAAACCTATATGCGCCTTTGGCACACCAAAGTTCTATGCAACATGAAAGACACATGCACCACTGCAGGTCTATGCATCCTTTGTTCCTTTGCAACACCCTTTTCCTGTCCGCCTTACCTATTTAGCTCTGCAATCTACAATATCTGTGCGCCATGCGCCCTGAGGCCTCAAAATTGCTAACTCTTTCTTCTGTCAGCATTTCAATGGAAAATCAAGCAGCTGACACGGCTTTCTTCGATTGGGTTTCACGTCTTATTCTTGCAGATCAGCAATTAAGCTCAGAAGAACATATGTCAACATCAAGCAAGAGACCTACCAAATCCAAAGGCAAGGCCAAGCTTACAGAGGAAGAAATGAAATATAAGTATCAGAGGGCCAGAGGTCACTTTTGATGCAGAATCCATCAATAACTTGCTGGCCTATCGGGATTTAGTTCCTCATAGAAGCGGAGGAGTATTCCAAACTCCCAGAGAAGCTCATAGATGAGCGGGAGACTTGCGAGGTGATCAATGAGCGACACAAGGATCCTTCCCAGGATCAACTAGGGCCCATGATCAGCAAGTTCATGGAATACCTCGCTCAATTCCACATCTCGTCACCTGAGCAGCAAAAGCAGGCTACTCCCTTTCGGCCGCAGGATGACGATGATGAATAGTGGCTTCTTCTTCTTCTCTCTCTTCTTCGACTTTCTTTTTGTAAATATCTGAAGTATGTTGGCACAAATGATGACATCATCTATGTTGCACCATGGGATGATGTCATCCATCAAGTTGTCAAAAGTCAACATGACTTTGAGATATTTTGTATCTCCTTGTAGATATTTTGTAAATATCTTTGTAAATAGGTGGTTGGCTCCTTTTTGCCTTCTTTTCTCTCCTTCTTCTATAAATACCCCAATACTTGTTGTGGTGTGCATGAGTGAATATCTTTCAGATGAAAAATAGAAGTGAGGAGAAAAGACTTTGAGCTTTTTGTAACAGAAAGAATTATTAATACAATATTTAGACTTTGTGCTGAATACATGTGTTATTTGCATTGGATCTTTCTTACGTTAGATCTGTGTGTTTGTTCTGTTGAATTTACTTCTGTTTTATTGTCATTTATTCATCAGTATTGCTTTGCTCGTTTATGTAAGTAGGTTTGGCTCTGTTTACTACCAATCCCAAAACATAAACCCTCTGACCTTTCTGCTTTGGAATTCATTTCTTTTCTCCCTTCAGACCTGCTCTTCCTTCATCCTCTCTTTCATTCCCTTCTTTTCGCAGTCGGAAACATCCTACTGGGATGAGATCCCAAACCCCCGAAGGCAGAATATTGTGAGACTTGCACAGATTCTTGCTGGTAGAATAGCAATAAACCAGTTTCGCTTTGCTGACTCAAAGAGGGGCTATGCCCTGCACACTGTTGGCTCGTCTATCCATAGATCTGTCCAAGCGACAGATTTTCGGACCAACAGTTTTTGGCGACTCCGCTGGGGATCGAACAGATCTATCCGATCTATAATGGTGGTAGGATAGAAAATCAGAAAAATCAGAAAAATCACTGCCTGTTTGCAAACTTGAACTTTTTGTTAAAAATCCAAAATTTTGCAAAAGTGCTCCGAATTGAAAATTTTCTTCTGAGATCCATAGATCTGGCCTAGTTGGAGATCTTTAGTTCGCTGAGTTCTTACAAAAATTTGTATTTTTCCATAGATCTGAGTTTTTGACTGTTTATCAAAAATTTTCAAACTCTTTGAAAAAGTCAAATTTAGATCCGAAAATCAGCTTGCTAATCTTCACTGTCATTTTATCCTCGCTGTTATTTGTCATTAACCGCAATCGGTTTTTAGAAGAGGATAGTTTTTAAATATTTAAAAAAGTACATGCTGCTGGTTTTTGTCAGAAAAGCCAGAAAATCAGCAAGTACAACCAAAAATAAATTTTAAATCTGCACCACAGCGTTCCAGATCTGGAAGGTACGCTGGTAGGTGAGCCATTTACGCGTGGCAGGCGAGCTCGTGGAGAAGTCGATCCTACTTTCGATCGGCTTCAAAGGCACAATTTCAGTGTAGCACCGGCGCGCTTTTCATCACTAAGTTCAGCTGATCGGTCAACCAGAAGTGCCTCACCCCCACGGAAGAGCCGGTTTTCACAAGGAGCCTCTACATCCCTTTGCAGTGCTTTATTGCTCAGTGGAACCGCACTCCCAGCCCGCGTTCTTTTTCCAGCTGTCCAGATGGCGGTGCCATGGGGAAATGCTATGGGTCCTCTCGCATTACCACATCCTGTTCACGCGCTCCCTCACGGAAACCGAAAGAATTTTCCCAAATTCGACGGGAGCGGAAACCAAAGCATGGATTCGCACATATCTGCATTCATCATGTCATGCAGTATCTTGGATGTAACTCATGCGAATGTTTCGGTTCACCTTTTTCTAGAAACTCTACAAGGACTTGCAGTTGAATGGTTTCAGTATTTGCCGGCCGGATCTATTACCAGTTGGGCCACCTTGCGGGATGCTTTTGAAGACAGGTACAAGCCTTCAGAAGATGCATTTGCATTATTATCACAGATCACTCACCTGAAGAAGGAGGCCAATGAGACCATGCGTGATTTTATCGCCAGGTTCAATGCATTAATCAACCGTGTCCCTGTTGCCATGCTTCCAACACCAGAAAATCAGAAGTGTTTCTTCGTGAACGCTATGAGCTCGAAAGTTAGTTTCTTACTTCTTCAAGAGCGAGTGGCTACCTTGATTCTCGCCCAAGCCGCTGCCATTCGAATAGAAGATAATTTGATAATATCTGGCGAATTGAAAAAGGGAATCATCCAAGCCTAAATCTTCGGACCCTTCTCCCACTACTTCATCTGATCCAGTATTTCAAAAGATGGCGAATGACTTACTTGCATTAAAGAAGCAGTTGGCCCAAGCTTCTCCCAGTTCCTCATACCGGGATATTCCACAGAGGAATTTCGTTTCCAACAATGTTCCTCAAAGGCCGCGCTTACCCGCAACTGCTCCGCGGTTGGCGCTTGAGGCTCCTCCGGTCAACGCTCTAGCCGAAATCGAAGAAGAGGAACAAGATTATGAAGAACCTTCGTCTCAAGGCGAAGATGATCAAGACGTCGGTGAGCCGACTGGCGACTCTACTATCGGGTATATGGAATTTGATGAGGAAGAATCTGATGAAGAAGAGGGTACCCAGGGCTATGCAAGCGGACAATCATATGTTGTTTTTACCCGCTCGCAAGGAAAAGAAGCAGAGGTCGCTGCCCATGTGCAGAAGGAGAAGGTCGTGTCAAACGTGCCTCCAACCATTGCTAAAAGAGGTAATCCTCTTCCTACTCAACTCCCTGTTAAGTCTTTTACAAGGAAATCTTTTCCCCCCATCTCTCCTCCAAATCAGCCCTCTCATATTCCTATCAAGACCAGTAATCCTACTCCACCATCACGAAGTGAGGGACTCATTCCTTCACCAGCGCAACCCTTGGCCGCATTTGATATCATAGATCATGCTAAAAAGACCAAGATCCAAATGTCTGAAGCCGAGTACCTTCAGTCAAATCCCGAACAGCTTGTAAGATTGACTAAGTATATTCAAAGTCAAGCTGTTATATCTAATCAGGTTTCCCCAAAAGGAATCCTTTCCACTCCTCCTGAATCCCGCATAAATGTTGCTTCAACATCTGCATCAGGCAAGATAGAACCTTTCTATCTCTCCCTCCTAATCAATGGTCACAAGTTGAGTAACTGCATAATTGATTCCGGAGCTTCTGATAACGTCATGCCGGCAAAAGTCGCCCATGCTTTGGGCCTCACCCTTACCAAGCCTTTTGGTAGATGTTATTCCTTGGAAACCAAGCAGGTTCCGTTGATTGGTCAAATCAAAGACGCGCAGTTTGCATTTGTGGCATTCCCAGAGAAAAGAGTAAAGATGACCGTCCTCGTTGCCGACATTCCAGCAGCCTACGGAATTTTGCTGGGGAGAAGCTTTTGCAGCGAAGTTGGTGGAGAGATTCATATGGACTGGTCTAAGGCTAGAATCCCCGTCAAAGGTGTAATGCAGACCTTGGAGCCAGAATCACAAAAGAAGTACTTGGTTACTAGCTCTGAGGACCCCAAAGCTCAAATTATTTTTGAATCATCAGGAATGGGGAACTATTTCTTGTCTACCGAGTCTGACAAAATGGTTGTTCTCGCTCAAGAAGAAGATCTTAATAAGATCTGGACTTTGCAGTTTGATGGCAGCTGCGCAACCAGTGGATGTGGCGCCGGAGCCGTGCTAATATCTCCCGAAGAGGAGATTATTCCTCTCTCTTTCAAGTTGCAGTTTTTTAATACGAATAACACTGCTGAGTATGAATCTTTGTTACTCGGCATGCAGGCAGCAAGAGAGAGAGGGATCAAAAATCTGAGAGTACAAGGTGATGCAGAGCTAGTCGTGAATCAAGTTAGGAGGATATATCAAGTGAAGAATGAGAGGCTCAGGCACTACCGTAATGCAGTATGGGACAACATTGAAGAGTTTGATGCTTTTTCAATTGAATCCATTCCAAGAGCTCAAAATGACATGGCCGATTCATTGGCTGTTTCAGCATCCCTCATGCTCCCTCACCCAGGTTTGAAAACAAACAAATACACCATTGAGGTGGTTTTCCACCCGAGCGTGCCAGACAATTCTCAACATTGGCAAATATTCAACGATGACAATCAACTTATTGCCTTTCTAGAGAAGGCGGAAAATTTTAAGGAATTGCATTTTGAAGGATCCACTTCTATGTGCCGTGAATCAGTCACCGATCAAGACAATGAATCCGAAGGGAACGACGGCATATGTCAGCTCAAAGGAAATAAAATTCCAAAGGGCTTGGTTTCTCTGGAACGGTTGTTCGACAGGCATGATCGTTTTGTGAAAAAGAAGAGGCGAGATGATCCTGACTCATCCCCAGAAACCGAACCGGTCAATTTAGGTTCGGTAGAACACCCGCAGTTTGTGAACATTGGAAAATGTTGCACGCCAGAAGAGAAGCAGAAGTTTGTCAAACTGCTGAAGAAATACATGGATGTATTGGCATGGTCCTACGCCGATCTAAAGTCTTTTAAGCCAAAGGACGTCCAGCATGACATCCCGTTGAAAGAAGACGTTAAAGCCTTTCGCCAGAAGCAGAGGCATTATAATCCTAAGATCTCAGGTACTATCCAGGCTGAAATTCAGAAAATGCTGGATGCGAGAATCATTTTTCCTATCCATCACAGTACTTGGGTAGCAAATATTGTGCCAGTGCGCAAGAAGAACGGTGAAATACGCATATGCGTAGATTTTCGAAACCTGAATCAGGCTTCCTTGAAAGACAACTACCCCCTTCCTATAATGGATCAAGTTCTGCAAGCAGTCACTGGATCGGAAATGCTGTCCATGCTTGATGGTTTTTCAGGCTACAATCAGATTGAAGTTTCACCTGAAGATCAATTTAAAACAGCATTCACTACTCCCTGGGGTACATTTGCCTATAGCAGGATGCCTTTTGGCCTAACCAATGCTGGCGCCACTTTTCAGCGGGCCATGGACCTGGCATTCAAAGGTATGATGGGGAAAGTCATTGTCGTTTATCTGGATGACTTAACTGTGTTCTCTAAAAAACGAAATGATCATTGTGATCACCTGGAGCAAGTATTGGCCAGATGCCGAGAACATGGGATTTCCCTGAACCCAAAAAAGTCTGTTTTTGGAGTCACGGAAGGAAAGTTGCTAGGGCACGTTGTTAGCAAAGAAGGAACGAAGATAGATGCCGAAAGAGTCAAGGCTATTCAGAGCCTTACTCTGCCTACAAGTAAGACTGGCATTCATTCTTTCTTCGGAAAGGTGAACTTTCTCAGGCGTTTTGTTCCCGACTTTGCTGAGAAGACTCGTCATATATTGGACATGATGAAGGGGTCACCAACTTTCCGGTGGAGCGAGGAAGGAAAAAGGTCATTTGAAGAAATAAAAGCTTCCGTTGCTCACGCACCAGTCCTGGTATGTCCCGATTTCTCCAAGGACTTTATCATGTATAGTTATGCATCTGAGCATACTGTGTCTGCCATCTTGATGCAAAAGAATTCGGAGAATGTTGAATCTCCGATTGCGTTCATGAGCTCTCCCCTCAAGCCTCACGAACTAAAAATGTCTCAATTGGAAAAGCATGCCTTCGCCGTTGTCAAAGCAGTAAAAAATTTCAGGTATTACATTCTAAATTCTCATACAGTGGTGCTGGTCCCTGACACGGCAGTCAAATCAATTCTAACTCAACAGGAGTTAGGAAGCTTGCGAGGAAATTGGATTGCAAAGGTCCAGGAGTACGACCTGGATATAAAACCAACCAAGCTGGTAAGAGGCAAGGGCCTATGTCAGCTTATGGCTGAAAACAAAGATTCAGAAAGTCCTGAGGAAAAGGATGATTGTACCAACGAAGCGCAAAGTCAGCTGGAGAAAGCCCATTCTCTGCCTCTGGTCCTATTTGTCGCAACCAGCGATGAGTGGTATTCCGATATTGCTTTCTTCCTCACCTACGGCGAATGCCCAGCTCACCTAACTACAAAGGAGAAGCGCACTATAAAGCTCAGAGCAGCGAAATATGTCATCTGGGATGACGGTTTATACAAACGCGGGATAGATGGTGTCTTCTTGCGATGTGTCGACAAGCCACAGCAGGTGAAGTTGCTTGAAAGTTTTCATAATTCAGCCTGTGGAGGCCATTTCTCCTCTTCCGTGACAGCACACAAGATCATCCGAGCCAGGTACTATTGGCCGACGCTTTTCCAAGATACAGCTACCTGGGTAGCAAAGTGTGAACCTTGCCAGCAGTTCGTCGGCAAGCCCAAGTTGGCTGCTTTTCCCCTCAGGCCGGTCGTTGTCAACGAACCATTCAGGCAGTGGGGAATTGATTTTATTGGTGCACTCAATCCCCAATCGAGTGCCGGACATAGTTATGTCCTGACAGCAACAGATTACTTCACCAAATGGGTGGAGGCCATACCTGTTAAGAATGCCACTTCTGAGGTTGTTTGCAGTTTCATCAAAGAAAACATCATTGTCAGGTTTGGCGTTCCCAAACAAAATTGTTGCTGATAATGCTTCTAACTTCTCCTCACAAGAAATTATTAGTTTTTGCTATGAATATGGGATAACTTTGGCTCACGCCTCAGATTATTACCCTCAAGGTAATGGTCAGGCAGAATCCAGTAACAAGAACTTGGTGACCATCATACGAAAACTAGTGGATGAGAATCAACGAATGTGGCACAAGTCCTTATACGACGCTTTGTGGGCAGATCGCATTACTCCCAAGAGGTCTCTCGGTATGTCACCTTTTTAAGTGTTATATGGCACTGATGCCGAGCTTCCCATTTCTGCTGAAATCCCTGCTCTGCGCTTGGCACGAGCTATTGAAGATGAAACTTTCCAAAATTCTCTTGAGAAGAGGATCATGTATCTGACAGAGCTCGAAGAAAAGAGAGTAAGAGTGGTCGACAAGATCACCGAGCATCAGAATCAAGTCAAGAGACTGTTCGATAAAAAAGCTAAGCAAAGAAATTTCCAGGTGGGAGACCTCGTCCTTCTATGGGACAAGCGAAGAGAGCCAAAAGGCATGCACGGAAAGTTTGATTCCCTATGGAGAGGGCCTTTCAAGATAAAGCAGCTCAACGGAGAGAATAGTTTCTATCTCTCATATCTGGATGGAACCGAACTCCCGCTTCCCTACAGCGGGCAGCATCTGAAAATTTCAGGAAGTAGAGCTTGCTCTCTTCTTTGTACAGTTTGCTTTAGTTGTGTGTTTGTTTTCGTCGTGTGTTTGCTTTCGGTTTGTTGTGTGTTTCCCTTTTGTTCTCCCTCCGGTCGCCCTTGTTTTTGACTCTCCAGCCCAATGGATAGGCACATGAGATCTGGGATTCTCTACCCCCGAGTCTACTCAGGGATAGTCCCCAGAAAGAGCCAGCTGTTATCCCGTAAAATTGGCAAGGGCAATTTTACAGATAACCATACCGAAATTTTGTTCTGATCCCTCGTTAGGGACTCCTTGTGTTCAGAACGTTGCAAAATCCCTTTCCGGGAAATCTGGTTTTTCGAACTTAGTCATTTTTTGGTCTTTTTGGCCGGGCACATAGAATGACTATGCAACATCAACTTTTGATGTGCCCCCTTTAAAGCCTTTGGCGCATGTCTTCTTGTGTCAACAGGTGTTTTGGTGCGCCTCTCTATGTTGAGGCTTCCCTGCGTGCGCCAAGGCGCATGCGCCTTCCTGTCGACATATCTTTAGTTGCGCCTCTTTTTGGTGCACCAAAGCCACACATTTTCCTCTGTCAACACCACTTCCGGTGCGCCATAGACGCTCATATCTTCATGTTGGAAAGTCTTTTGGTGCGCCAAAGGGCGCATGTTTTCTCATGTCGACAGCTCATTTGGTGCGCCCTTTTAAAAAGTTGGTGGCGCATTTATTGCTGCCTCGCCTATATATAGGCGCATCTGCGCTGTCATTGTCACCGATGCAAAACACGTGATTTTTCTCTAAGCTTGTCAGCGCACCAGCCCCGTCGCTTTCGATTGCTTTGTGGACCCCTTTCGTGCATTTCTTCGTTATAAAATCTGAGTAAGAGGTCCTCTTTCCTTTCTGCTTTGTGTTTGTGGTTTTTGGTTGTTTGTGGGTGATTTGGATTGAAAAGAATAAAATTCATGATTTTGCTTTTCCCCCCTGCTGTCCTTCCACATTTCTTCCTCCTCTTTCCAGATCTGCTGGTAGAGGAAGCTCTGTCCTAAAAAAGTGATGGTCTGAAACCCCTTGGTTTAAAGTCATTTCATCCCACAATGAACCTTGCAGAAAGAGAGCTTAGCCATATGCAGAAACCCTCTGAAGAATTAAAGCCTTGAAAAGGAACCCACATTTTCTTTTCTCTTTGGCGCATTGGCACACCATGCATTATCAAAAACAGTCGCGCCCTTGGCGCACCTGTCGCCCTCGTTACATCATGAAAAGCCGCGCCAATGGCGCACTTCTCTCGCTTGCTGCAAATGCTTTCCATGCGCCCTCTTAGCGCATCAAACTTGGATGCAACATTGCTTATTCCTGTGCCCTTTGGCGCACCCAGCATCCGTGTAACAATCATTTCCCATGTGCCAAGTTCAAAGCTATACAAGGCGTAGGCGCGTTCCTCATCGCAGCAACATCATGTTGTGCAAACCCTCCATGCGCCACGCCAATTTCCCGTAAAGCGCGCTAAAAGCACACGTTACACAAACCTCTATATGCACCTTTGGGTTCTATGCAACATGAAAGATCCATGCGTCATGGGCGCATCCTGTTCCCATGTAACATAAAGTTCGTGTGCCCTTTACAAAATGCATGACATGGCGCAGGCGCACTTGTCCTTACAGCAACACCACCCTGCAGCGTCTATGCGCCATGCGCCCTTTGGCGCTAGTTTATCTCCTGCAACACCCTTTTCCTATGCGCCTTACCTATTTAGCTCTGCAATCTGCAATATCTGTGCGCCATGCACCCCGAGGCCTCAAAATTGCTAACTCTTTCTTCTGTCAGCATTTCAATGGAAAATCAAGCAGCTGACACGGCTTTCTTCGATTAGGTTTCACGTCTTATTCTTGCAGATCAACAATTAAACTCAGAAGAACATATGTCAACATCAAGCAAGAGGCCTACCAAATCCAAAGGCAAGGCCAAGCTCACAGAGTAAGAAATGAAATATAAGTATCAGAGGGCCAGAGGTCACTTTTGACGCAGAGTCCATCAATAACCTACTGGCCTGTCGAGATTTCATCTAGTTCGTCATAGAAGCAAAGAAAGAGTATTCCAAACTCCCAGAGAAGCTCATAGACGAGCGGGAGACTTGCGAGGCGATCAGTGAGCGACACAAGGATCCTTCCCAGGATCAACTAGGGCCCATGATCAGCAAGTTCATGGAATACCGCGCTCAATTCCACATCTCGTCACCTGAGCAGCAAAAGCAGGCTACTCCCTTTCGGCCGCAGGATGACGATGATGAATAGTGGCTTCTTCTTCTTCTCTCTGTTCTTCGACTTTCTTTTTGTAAATATCTGAAGTATGTTGGCACAAATGATGACATCATCCATGTTGCACCATGAGATGATGTCATCCATCAAGTTGTCAAAAGTCAACATGACTTTAAGATATTTTGTATCTCCTTGGAGATATTTTGTAAATATCTTTGTAAATAGGTGGTTGGCTCCTTTTTGCCTTCCTTTCTCTCCTTCTTCTATAAATACCCCAATACTTGTTGTGGTGCGCATGAGTGAATATCTTTCAGATGAAAAATAGAAGTAAGGAGAAAAGACTTTGAGCTTTTTGTAACAGAAAGAATTATTAATACAATATTTAGACTTTGTGCTGAATACATGTGTTATTTGCATTGGATCTTTCTTACGTTAGATCTGTGTGTTTGTTCTATTGAATTTACTTCTATTTTATTGTCATTTATTCATCAGTATTGCTTTGCTCGTTTATGTAAGTAGGTTTGGCTCTGTTTACTACCAATCCCAAAACATAAACCCTCTGACCTTTCTGCTTTGGAATTCATTTCTTTTCTCCCTTCGGACCTGCTCTTCCTTTGTCCTCTCTTTCATTCCTTTCTTTTCGCAGTCAGAAACATCCTACTGGGATGAGATCCCAAACCCCCGAAGGCAGAATATTGTGAGACTTGCACAGATTCCTGCTGGTAGAATAGCAATAAACCAGTTTTGCTTTGCTGACTCAAAGAGGGGCTATGCCTTGCACACTGTTGGCTCATCTATCCATAGATCTGCCCATGTGACAGATTTTTCGGACCAACACTATCACACGACAACAAGGTGTTATTGATGCCCGTTAACAATATTTTACTGTTGCACAACAATAAGGTGTTGCCGACAGGTGTCAACAACACCTTGTTGTTGCATGACAACAAGGTGTTGTTGATGCCTGTCAATGATCACGAAACCCTAATTGTCCCTATAAATACCAATACGGCCCCTCATTTTCACGTTCTCCTTTCCTGGACACCAAATTTTTTCATTCTCTGAGCACTTCTTGCTACAAGTACTGTACGTCGACATCAATCGAAGTCTCCACATTACCACAATCAAAGTCATGGCTTCTTGTGCCCAAGGTGAACCTCAGGATCCAACACCCAAAGCCTCCAAGGGCAAGATTCAATACAAAAGTGTTATGTGCCCCCACATAAATGTAGTTATGGAAATGAATGTAGAATATAGGGATTCAATAGTAACATCTGAATTCCAAGGGCTTGTTAGCATGCCCCAGTTTGAGGTTGACCATCAGATTCTTAACTACCTACTTTCAACCTACAATATAGAAAACAATACTTTTACTATTACATTGGAAGATCGATGTACATTCTCCTTCGGTGTTGAACCTATTGATATCCATCGATTGACAAGCCTCCATTTTAAAAATGTTTCGATAGTAACAACCAAAGCAACCCTCATTGAAAAATGATAATATTTTCCTCGAATCTAGTTATGGTTTCAATGTTGATTGTAAGTGTAATTTTCTCTCATTTGAATGTTTTTTTATATTAATTCAAATTGATATTAATTCTGATGACTTTTTCAGCTCATGTCATCAAATCAAGACAAGGAGTGGATATGCAAGATGTTGCACACCAATTTCTTGTTGCCTTGATTTCTTTGTTTCAAGCCAGAATTATTATGCAGGGTCGACAAACTGACATTCCAAATTGGGTTGTTGTATGCATTCTTGCAACAATTGAAAATCAAAAAATTAACTAGTGCACATTTATATCTAACAAGATAAAGGATGACATTACCAATGCATCAATTTCAGAAAAACCAATTATTCAGTCAGAAAACTATCTCCTAGCTCTTTATTATGAGGCTTCCTATAATTTAAAGATGAACCAATTCTAGCTTGCACAAATGAGACAATGAAGAATTTGTCAATTCCACTTGAAGAGCAATAGGTAAATAGTTCATATTCCATCTTTACCAAGGGTAGTATTTTTTATGTTTTTCTCATTCTAATCAAATCTTTGTGCACTAATATAATGTAATTCTGATTGAATCTTTTCTATATGCAGAAAATATTTCTGGAGTCACTTCCACGAAAAAAAGCTACATCGAGAGGAAGAGGCCAACAACATGTTGAGGTCTCAGGAGAATCACAATCTGAAATTGAAGTTCACTCATTAGCTAATGCTCAAGTATTTGCATTAACGAAATGACAAAGACGTAATACCCTTAACATTTAAAGTAGGGTTGTTTAAAATTTGATTTTACCATTTAATGATTTACCATATTGAATTGACATGTAGTTCCTGAACTTGCAGGGACTTTGGATTACACGTGTGCTTCAAAGCAAGCATCACCAACTCACTCGATACAATCTCATGTAATTCTTGAATCTCAACAGTAAGTACCACCATCAGCTCCAACTGAAACAATTCAAACTCTGTCACAGTCCCCTAGGTTACACAATCAATTTGTACCGCAACAAAATCATGCTCAACAAGGTATGACTTCATTTATTTTATGAGTTTTTTACTTTTACATATTATTTAGTAATTACTAATGATTTTGTTCTTGTTGTTTAAAGTTGATAGCAATCCTTTATCTTTTTCTCAAAATTTGTAAACCCCACCTACTAAATCAACCCCGTAATTATGATTCAAAATGGAGACCAAAGGTTCAGGACAAAAGACCATTGGTAAACACATGTCGTTGATTTCAACCCCTAGCAGGACACTAAACATTCCCTCATCATTCGCTATTCCGAACCTCTCTCTCGCTAGTTGTTCCACTGCAACAGGGAAATCAATTTTGAATCAAATAACTTTAGATGAAGATTATTTGGGCATTGATAGCAGTGACCCGACTGGTTTTTTCAACACACGTAATATGATTTAGGGTCAGTAGGTATATTTCCATCTCAATGTACTTTTAAATTTATTTAAATTTTCAACATTTAAATTTCAATTTTAATATTAATTTCTATTATTACTATTAGGATCAACGCTCCCAAAAGCAAAAAGATGCAACAAACGTTGCTTGACCTGAAAGCCATGATATTTCTCCTTTAAAATCATCCTCTTCTGATACAGATAGTGATGACTTGCCAAAATTTCCTTTAGAGAACTTGATTGGCTATGATTTTCAATCCCACATGAATGAATTTATCATGCCTCAAATCAATGAGCTCATTCAATGGGAGTGAAGGGAAAAAGTATTAATATCTGAGATAGTAAGTTGTTATGATAACCATTGGCAAAGAGAGAGCTTATTTGCTACAATCAAAAATCAACCTGCGAAGATGGATGCATTATTCATCAGAACTAAAAGTGGTACTGTTGCATATAACAACACCTATAACAACAATATTTTAGATAAATTATTAAACATATTGGGAAATATTAGTGTTGAGGCCCAGGCCTATTTCAATAAATGGTCTAAGGACAAGGATATGGTGGCAATTGCAAACAACGAAAGAGATAGAAGTGTCGTAAGTATAATCAGTTTGAAAAAATATTTTTTATTAATTTCAATAAAAATTAATTTTTTAATATGTTTAATTGACTTCACTCTTTTTGTTGAAGCTAAAATATGAAAATTTAAAGAGTCAAGCTAAGGTGTTCCAAGTTCACTTGGAAATGACAAAGAACAGTTTATCTGCAACAATTAAGATGAAAGAAAATATTGTTTTGGTTAATAAACAAAACAATACACTTAAGCGAATAATTAAAGAGAATGGCTACGACCCTAAGATTTTATTTAAAGCAAAGGCATCGGTAGATCCTTCTTTGACATCCCATGGAGATGCTACAAAGGAAGAAGAAGCAATCATCAAGAACCTAGACATGACTACTGAGGATCTGATTATTTCAGGGATAATTGAGGTAAGGAATACAATAGGGTCTGGTGAAAATGTTAATGATTGAGGCTTGAGGATTGGGGAACCTCAAAATTGAAACTTTAAATATTTTATATATAGAATAATGAAAGTTGATACTTGAATATTTGTTTAATTTGAAGTTTGGATTTAAACTTTATGCAATATTATATCTTCTTGTAATGATGGTCATAGTTACATTTATCATTAGATGTGGATGTCTGCATAATGAAATTAGAGCAGATGTGGTTATAGTTATTATCCATTTATTCATTTAGAATGTGGTTTTATGTGGACATTAGGTGTGGATGTCTGGATAATGAAATTAGAGTAAATATGGATGATGATGAATTGTACGTGACTAGATGAATTGTATGTTGTTATATTTTTATATAGAATTCTATATTGTATATGGTGTTTATGTTTGATGGATAATCATGATTCATGGATTTAAACTTTATGCAATATTATCTCTGCTTGCAATGATGGTCATGATTACATTTTTCATTACATGTGGGTGATGACATCTAATATGTTTGATGACATTAGAATAGACATTAGAATGGATCATCCATTTATTCATTTAGAATGTGGTGTTATGTGGACATTAGATGTGGATTTCTCGATAATGAAATTAGAGTAGATATGGATGATGATGAATTGTATGTGACTAGACGATGATAATTGATAATTGTTTTAAGAAAATTAAGAATGTGGTGTGACAGATACATCTTAATACAGTAAAATCTTCTCCTCTCTATTTTAAATTTGAACTCTTTAATATGTATATTATTTCTTCACATTTATTTTCAAACCTTTATATTGAATTGAAACAAAAAAACTCAACACATATATCTTAATACGGTAAAATATTCTTCACATTTAAAACTATGTCTAAGATAGGGTTTAAGGTACCTCTTGCCTTCTTGAGCAAGCTAAACGACCTTTGATTCTCGAGAATTCAACACGAAAAATGGATAAGGATTAGAATAAAAATGGGTGAGTTGCCTAATAATCTCAGTCCCAAGAAGCGAGATATTCCTTGGATGGATGTCAACCCACATTTTTCATAAACATCAATGAAATGAAGAGAAATTAAAATGAAAAATCCAGATCTAACCTAAGCAAATTAAAGCAAACCAGAACTAGTTCATATTGAAGGCGACACAAATATCAAGAATGCACTGCAGAGTGGATGACAACTATACCAAACACTAAGCATGACAAAATATCTAGAATCTAGATATGAGCTTTGAAGACCTTGTAAAATACAACATCAAAGTGGTTTGAAAATTAAAAATACCAATGAAATAAATCTGATTTTAATAAATAGTAGTATTTGAATAAATGTAAATATACATACCTATAACATCTTCGATGATAACTATAGATCAAAAATAGCCTTCTCACTATCAATATTTGCATCTACAGAATTACAATGGTATTTATGTAAAACTATAAACAATTAAATTAGAATATATTAATATGAAATTGAATGAATAAGAACAGTTAAAGTGTAATGTCAAGGTGATACCTATTTAAAGTTGAAACAATCCATTTTCAATAGCTTCTTTGTATTCAATATTTGCATCTGTAGAGTTTGAAGATGCACCAATTCCAATCTCATCGTTGAAATTACTTGGATTTGTAGCAGTATTATTTACACGTCTTCTTTCGGTAAGGGAATTCCAATGCGCAATAGCTCTGTCAAAAGGAAAGGTTTCCAAAGAGTAGTGAGAAACATAACACCTTATGTAACTTTCGAGATTTTTATCCAACCTGTTTCTTAGTTTTGATTTAATAAAAGATAAAGCACTGAAAACTCTTTCATCCTCCATAGATCCCAAAATAATTATTTGGCACAACTCATACAACCAAAAATATTCACTGATGTCTTCTTGTAACACACTAATTTAGTAGATTTTTCGCCAGATCCTTGTAATAACACCACTCTCTGAAGGTTCATCTAATATTTTATACTATGACCTCATTGTCGTTGAAAAATTAGTTGATTGAGTATTTATTAAATCAACATTCATTATACCTTTTATTTCAATACCTTTGACCTCTGATGTCTTGCTGAAATGATCCAATATTGTACCCATGTATTTGTGGAAAATCTTACTTACAAAATTAGCATGACCACCTTCTGTGTTCCAAAAATTTGGATTCATCACACCCATGGCTTCAAGAATTTTATCTTTGCTAAAATATTCTCTAATTTCTGATGTTAAGGATTCTGCAATTTTTCTGAGTTTTATTCTTATTTCAATTACTACATAATCAAACATATTTTGTGTCACAGGAACTTCTTCTTTTTCCGTTGATGTAACATCTTTACTTTTTTACAGAATGTGTAGTGGTATCTGTTTCCCGCTAACATGGATACAGAGGTGATCATGGATATTAAATCTCAAAAAGTTATTGGGATAGTTAAGATCTAATAAAACTTTCCAGCTATAAAAAAAAGGTGTATCAAAACTATATGGGGAAGTGTATAGGGCATCAAGATTCATACAATAAAATCAACAATATAGATTAATCTCCCCTGTGCATGCTTCATCAATGTATTGATCTCCTGCAACATTGGAAGAATGCCTACCAATGTAAGCAATGCCTCCAAATCAGTTAGACAGAACAACAAGTCCCTCACCCAGTCAATTTCATGATGATATTTGTGCATGAAACCAACCAACAAAGGATACTCCTCACACACTCTGCATGTAGACTCATACAAAAAAATCCACCTTGTCTTAACATCCTTCAAAAGTTTTTTACCATTTGTAATTCCTATGGAAAATTTCTGAAACTCAAGAAATCGCTTTGGTTTGCTTGCTATATAGGTATGCCATTCTCTTATAAGGTTTTCTACTTTTGCAACATTTTTGTAATTGGTAATGATTTTATATGCTAAATTCATTCTGTGAGCCATACAGTGAATTACTAGCATATACGGGGCCATTGATGTTTACAATCGAACAAACAACCCCGTTCTATGACCTTACATGACTGATGCACCAGCTGCTCCCACGCACACCAACTTCGTAGCACTTTCATTAGCAGTCATGCCGAAAATTTCTTTCAAAAGAGAAATAACTATTTTATATAGGTTTTCTACATTGCAATTTTCAACCATTTTCTGAACACCCAATAGATGCGGAGTCCTCATATGATTTTCTAAAGTATAAACATGTATACATACCCATGTGGTGTTGTCAACAATTGTCACTTCATCAATTGACAAAGAGATAAACTTTGCATTTTTTACACACTCTTTCAAATCTTCCTTCTCAATCACAGCAAGGCATTTAGCCATTTCTCATGCACTGTTGTCTGACCAATGAGATAGGGGAACATTTTGAATTCCATTATATTGATACAAAGGTTTGAAATCGATGAAAACTGAAATTAGTCTTCCTTTCTTAAGGATGTGGAATAAAGTAGAAAATTGTATGAGTTTAGCACGCAAATTTGATTGATTCATCTTACCAATTTGCGATGTGATCATTCCACCATTTACATTTGAATTTTGTGTTACATTTTGCACTCCTATTTGCACATCAGTAGGAATATATTCAAGCTCTACCATCTCAACTGGAATATATTCAAGCCCTAACATGGTATCATTATAGGTGTCATTTGGCTGCTACTGAGTAGAATGCATGTCCACTTTAATAACACCTTCCACATAGTCTGTGCTCTGATTGATTTCAATGGGAGCTCTATGGATGCTGGCGGTTGCGGTATCTGAACCAATAGAGTTTCCAAAATACTTGAACAAATACTTTTGAGTTTTTTTGTAACTTTTTGGGTGTTCTGAGCACTAACAACTACCATTTTTCTGAGCGTGATAAATTTGATTCAGATAAGCTCTTGGTCGTTCATCAACAAACACACCATGTCATGCATCAACAACAATTTTCTATCACACGTTGGTAATAGAAACTTGTCGTGCGTCAACCAAAACACCTTGTCGCATGTCAACCAAAACACCTTGTCGCATGTCAACCAAAATACCTTGTCATGTGTCAACAACAGTTCCCTATCACGCGTCAGCAACAAAAGCTTGTCGTGTGTTAACCAAAAAACCCTATCGTGAGTCAACCAAAATACCTTGTTACACGTCAACAACAATTCCTTATTGCACGTCAGCAACAAAACCTTGTCGCATGTCAACCAAAACACCCTGTCGCGCATCAGCAAAGAATTATTGTCACACTTCAGCAGAGAGTTCTTGTCACACGTTAGTAGAGAGTTCTTGTTGTGCATCAGTAGAGAATTATTGTAGCGTGTCAATAGAGAGTTATTCTTGTTGCACATCAACAAAGTATTCTTTTCGTGCATCAGTTGAACGCTTTTGTCTTAAAAAATGTACTTTATGTACTGGTCTCTATTGTTTCGCAAGTTTTTTGTACTTGATAATAGATATGCCCCCAAGTGGTATGAGTTAGCAAGTAGTGTTCTACCCAACGAATAATATAGGATTAGATAGGGGATATTTTAAAGAGGTAGGCGAAGCCAACCCTTAAAAAAAATTAAACT
The DNA here is from genome assembly GCA_019776745.2 of Taxus chinensis. Taxonomy (NCBI): domain Eukaryota; kingdom Viridiplantae; phylum Streptophyta; class Pinopsida; order Cupressales; family Taxaceae; genus Taxus; species Taxus chinensis. Next base: position 513,189,698 of record CM034154.1, read on the forward strand.
ATAAATTTTAGGCGAACATGTTAATGACCCATGCCAAAAAAAATTCCTTTTCAATTTTTTCTGAAATGGAATATTCGTCATATTACGAATATTTGCCACTAAAAAAAAACCTGTCCAATTCCCACTCGCATTGGCTTTATTAAGCGTGGCTGGAAATTTTGGAACTTGTTCCCATGTTCCATTTCTTCCCTGTAGTGTTGCCTTTTCTGTACCATAATTCAGCTGGATAAGACGCCTCTAGAGTGAACCAATGGAATGATTCCCGTGTTCCTCATGTATCTAACATGAATGACATGCCTGACCTCTCTCTCTCAGTTAGTTAAATTTCCCCTCCACATCATCAACAGAACAGTTCCCCGCTTCTTCTACCTTTAATGTCCATTTAATTAGGTAAGTCAACCATTTCTCACCCACAAGGAACTATTCCCTCGAGCCTTGCTTGAGCTGATTTTCCAATTTAATGGCTTTGGGGGAAGAATTTAATTCTAGGGAATTGTCTATGAGTATAAATCATACCATGTCATGTCTGTCCTTCATTCACAAATAAAGAGTTTTCTTTGTCCCTGTCACATTTTCACACCGTCTAGAGTAATTTTTCTGTTATTTCTCCCCCATTCCAAGCAATTTTCAAAATTTGAAAGTGCATTTTGATTGTTGAAAGGACATATTTATCCTCATCTAACTCATAATCCATTTCATCACAGCTTCCCTTACTTTCAATACATTCTCTTGTTTTGGTTCCCTTCCTCCTTGGTTTATCAATATTTTCTTGTAGAATTATTTTCTTCCCTGTGTGAGTTTCTAATTTGAGAAATATGAAGTTCCACTATACTGGGTATAAGCCCATTTCCTCCCTTGAGACCTATGTACCTAAAATAGGGGATAATGACATTAAGCATATGGATTTAAATGAATTTTGGGACCAATAATAAGAGATGATAACACTAACCCCATTCGCTCAAAGGATCTTAGGCAGTGGTCTAGCCCGTGCTGGAAGATTTCCTAACTCTGTGCAGTGTACTGATACCGTTTTGGCCTGTTCTTCGTGTTTTGATCCTCAAACCAAAGTAACTAAAAGACCCACAAGGGCAACTGATTGCTCAGTTAGATGCACACCACATTAACTTGGCCCTTGGAATTCCCTCTTTCAACAACTCTCAAAATCCTGACTCATGGTTGATGCACAGATAGGAGTTTGACCTTACCCTGAAACAAGTATTAGTCAATGATTTTCAAGTCTCTAGTTAAAAGTACATAAGAGAGGACCTTCTAAGCTACCAAAGACTCTCTACAGAAGTGACTTCATCAAAGAATTGTATGATATCATAACACTCCTTGCCATAGTAATGGGCCTTACCTCAACTGAATAATTTCAAGACTGGATGTGCATCTTCATCAACTTAATCAGTGAAGGTAAGAAAACTCTCAATTGAGGGGAGATTATTTGTGAAAACCTAACCCAAAAATTCACCGAAGTCCACCAAACCAAATCCTTTCAAATGACTTCTTATTTAATTTATACTAGTGTTGGATATAGAATATAGATTTGCATATCAAGTTAGGGCAATAGGCATAACTTCCCATTTTTGAGTTTTACACCCAATCGACCTATGAGAATAGCAAGAATCATTACTAAAGAGTCAATGATGCCTTCACATACGTTTCTAGTTTGATTACTAGAAGGAAATGTTACCAACAGAGTTTCTCATGAGGCTAATTAACTAACAGTTGTTTATGGAAGCTTATTTATTCAGTTCCATAGAAATTCTCATACATCAGGACAACGTGATATGAAGGAATTCCATACAAGCTTCCAATTTACTGCGGTGACAATATCATCCTGAATGAGCTTTGCAGACAATTGAACCTTCTTCATAGAACCTGTAGAGTCAAGAAAGTATCCAGAATTCTGTTTCCCATATCCTTGAGAAATTATACTTGCAGGTCTGCTCTTGATGCCCAAAACATCGAGAAAACTATCTCTCTGTTTCACATGCATCCTTTCCAAAAAAAGGGATCCTTTGACAGCAAAAACTTCATCAGCAACAATCTTCGTCTCTCATACCTGCATTTGCCTACAATTGAGGATTATTGGGTAGATTGTCATGATGATGATTTTGAGGTAAGGAAGAGATTGTATGGCAGGATGTCTCTTCAGAAAATTCAGGACTTCAAATTGTACAAGGTACTAAAAGGCATGGTTGAGGATGATTTTTATCTCTTTTCTTTGAAATTCATTAATTTTGTTAAATTCTCTTGTCACCCAACTATTAACTAGTCTCATAAGGAGAAAGATAATTTGGATGATCTTAATGTTCCTATCCTATTGAGAACCAAACAATGGTTCAATAAAATATTGTTAGAAATTCAATACTTCCCAACAAGCAACTTCTTCTCACTAGGTAACTCCTCGGCAAGCTTCTCCCTCTTCCTCTCAGCAAGACCTTGGTACTAAGGTATATGCAAAGAAAGATGAAGCAAAAGAAAGTGAGAAGAATATTTAAGGATCAGGAAAAGAAGATGAGAAGAAAGATGAAATAGAAGAGAAAGTTGCAGTTGAACAAGAAGCACGAGAAGAGAAACAAGAAACTGAACAAGAAGGAAGTGAGGAGGAAGGAAGTGAAGAAGAAAGAAGAAGAAGAAGAAGGGCATGAGGAGGAAAGTGAGGCAGATGATAAAGAGGAGGAAGATGTTGTTGAAGTAATAGCTCTAGACCTAGGGAAGACAAGTACCTCCAAACCTAAGCTAGATGTAAGAAGGCCTTCTTCCTCCCTTTATAGTAACTACTGTGGCAGTCCCTGCCTCTCAACCTCTTCCTCTACCACTTGCAATTTTCATTGACTCCCTTAGATACATCTTCAAGAGACTCTTTCTCTTGGGTACAGCCAATGATTGACAGTAAGAAAAGGACAGTAAAAAAAGGAAAGCTCAATCCAAAATTGAAGTTCCTAATTATGATGTTGTGGCTGCGTTCCTTGGTACTTCTCCCCCTCCTAATAAAGCCAAAACCGCTCTCCTCTAGTTTATGTCTCAGAAACAACAATTCCTTGAAATTGCTAAGCCCAAAGGAGACAAGAGGTGAAAAAATTCCTTGAAATTTTGAGCTAAAAAGGATATCCTTGGGAGAACCAACCCCTGAAGGTGATGTGCATAGTCTCAGACAATTTCTAAAGTAATTGAGAGGGTTGAGAAGGGAAGGTAAACTCAAGAACAATAAGAAGAGCAAGTCCAGGTTCTCTCCACATTTATCAAATCCTTCCTCTCTTCTGATAGCACTCTATTGGATCCAACTCCCTTGGCTTGTCTCCCAGCCATCTGTTGCAATAGCTAACATTGATTTGAAAGCAAATGCTTGAGATACACAAACAAGCAATTCAAAAGGAAAGATAGCAGAAGCATGGGTGGAAAAGATTCTCATCACAGGTTTGGAATTCATTGATGAAGCTTGCAAAACATATGACAATGTTATTTCAGCTCAGAAGCAAGTCAGCTCAAGAATTGAGAACATTGAAAAAGAGGTAAAGCTTTAGGCAGATGTGATCCAGGACCTTTGTATCATGGCCCTTACTGATGAGAAAATTCTTCTTTCAGAGAATATTTTTTGATGATTCTAAAAACAATTTGTCTCGCTACATCGGTCCTTTAGTGTAGAATGGAGAATGAAAGTTCTTGAAGAAGCTTCCACTGAGTTACAAAGTGTTATCTAGAAAAGAGAATCATTGAAGTTTGAGATATTCATTGATCTAAGAGCCCTCCATTGCAATCTTTTCCAAGATAATTCATCACAACGGAACTAGGTAGATCAAATCAAAGAACACTTTAAGAATCTTATTAAAGAGGACTTGTACAAGACAAAATATGTGAATAAGGATAAGATGGAATAATTGTTTGAGCTGAATAATGTAACAGTGGAAGATGCAAAAGGCTTATCCCAATATGGAGGAACAAGTTTAGAGATGGAAAATTCTCTTGAAAGTTGGATGATTAATCTTGCCAACACAATTCTACCGTAGGAAACAGAGATATTAGTCACAGTCACAAAACTCCACATGCACGTGTTGAAATTGAAAGTTCTAGCTTCTTTTGTTTCGTCTCTTCCTTCTTCTAGCTAGTTGTTATATTTTGACATTGGCTTCATTTTTATAAAAGGAATATTAATGTAAAATTCATTTTCAATAGTGACTTAACTAATTAATTTATTATTCACTTAATTAACAATTAGTTAGTCTGGGTAGTTATTCCTCCCCTCTTGTCTATAAAAGGCCTGAGCTTCAGTTGTAAAGGGGTTGGATGTTGGTGAATTTGATGTAAAGAATATTAATTTTGAATACAAAAGAGAACTTCTCCTTTCCCTCTTGTTCTGTCTATTTTCTCTCCATTTCTCTATTGTTTTATGCACCATATACATGTTTTGGATAATGAAACTTTGAGTTCATCCTTGTTTGCCAAGAATCATTGAACTTTGATTCAATTTGTATCTGTAGTTTACAGCAATGTGTTTTCCTTTATATGTTGATGTGTGTTTTCTTGGGTTTTTGCTGACATGCAAAAGTAAAATAAGGTATGTTTTCCTTCTTATTTGAAAGAGTTGTTCCTACTCTCCTTCTTTCATCTAAACTTGTTATGTCCTTAAACTTTTTCACTTTGTATTCAAAATTATGAGATTACTTAATGAAACTAGCATCCTCAACAAGATTGAATAGAAATTATATTTGTAAATATTCTAGGACCAATTTTAGTTTGAATAAGGGAACCTCACCTTCAAATAGGAGGGACCATTTTTCCATGAACTGTTGACTGCATGCAAACTTGCAATTTTTTTATCCAATAATAGTGATATGAAACTAGGTTAATAAAATGTATAGAGTGTTAAAAAGACGTTTATAAATTACAAAATCTTGGAAAATATATTTTGATAGGTTTTATTGTGTTAAATAGGATTGCCCATGTCATACATTTTTGCTTGATGAATTCATCATAGGGTTGTTAATTTTATCCTCTTCTATTGTGACATGTAGCTAACTTTTGGAACCTGGTGCACCCGTGTCTTTAGATTTGGGATATGTTTTTGAAATTATGTGATCAAAATTATGTACCTAAAAACGAATTCTACTTGTTTTGAAACCCTCTCTCTTCCCTTTATGACCTAAAAATGGGTTAGTTTTATTAGTGATAATGACCTCATCGATCCCCATGATAACCCAAAATTTCTTACATAGCAATATCTTAAAATGTCCTCAATATCATGTAGTTACCACTCTTTGTAGGTGGGTGATAATGTTTATAAATCATAAAAATTTGAAATCCTTTTTAAGGACTTCAACACGTAGCAATGAACTTTGGATTCAATCTTGGCGCTTGATAGTAATCTAGGGTAATAATTGATAATGTATTTAGAATTGTAGCAGGTTATATCATGCTCTAATAAATTTATGATTCAAATATTAGGGCCTAAATTTATTCTTAGAGTGTACTTGAATAAGATATGTCCATATGCCCCTAATATGTTAGAGTGCATATGTTTGTATAGGTGACTTACATATATTATTGTTGGAGCTCAAAATTGCACCCTGCTCAGAATCAAGGAAGATCCAAAATTTTGAGGAAACATGGTACTGTCTCCAAGTGTGGGGCTTGAGGCTTGAGATAGACCTATGGAGAATGTCGACTTCCTTATTACGGGGATTTAGGAAAACCCACACAAAAAAACCTACTTCTGATGCTAACTACTCTTACAGATACTCCTACTCTAACATTTCCAAGGGACCACAGAGAGAGAAAGATATAAGAAATAATAAAACTAAGCTAAAGGGGTGGTGATAGAACTAGAAAGAAGGTGGAACTTTCCCAACTCCAGATGACACATGCATGTTTACAGAATTAGGATCATAAAGATGCATGCAATTCCAAAGCAAACAAGTGAAAGAGTAACAAACACACAAGAGGGAAGGATATTCACACCAAACACAAATTATTTGAAGGAAATAAATAAAACACACTTGCATTAGTTTATCCTTTATGGTTTATATACAGAGTTGAGGCAATAAAATCCCCATTCGTGAGTCAAAGAGGGAGAAGGCATGAAGTTTTCAAGTTTCATAGAGAAGAGCTCAAAAATATGCTAAAGAAGAAAAGGGAGAAGAACCCTTACAAAGTGCACAAGAACTTGTATTTATACAATTTCATGGAATTGAGAAGGAAAAGGAGGAGAGAGAAGAAAGGACCACTAAGTTGGAATTTTTCCCCTCAAAATGTGTTGGATATGCATGGGCACAATGAATTATTGCAGAGTTTGCTTATAGTACAGGTATGAGCACCATGAAGTGTGATTCAACAACTAAAACAACCATTTGAGTATATTACAATCCATTTTCTATAGAGAAGGACACCATGCTTCATTAAATTTTAGTGGTTGGAGTGGTTAGTCTCTTTGGTTCAGAATCTATGATGTGGATTTGAGACACCTTATGCATGGATTTTTATTTGTCTCGTGGATGGCTAACACCGCGTCATTTTATTTTTCCCCCTTTTACGGACCCTTGCACAACTTTCTCCCTTTCCTTTACCTGATGAGCAAGTGGAAATACTTTGCAAACCACCTGCATGAGGGTCTAATCCTTTGATCCATGGATTTTTTAAACTTAAACAACCACTTTCTCTAACTCCTCGCGGATATGAAACTCTCGCAGTGCTTATGTTTTAACTTCAACTTAGCTCAGGGACTTAAACTCCTCATTGTTGGGAATGTTGAAAAGATGAGTGCTGCAACAATACTTATATTCTCCTAATTTCACCCTATGTCCTAGTGATTGCTCATTCCTTTGTTCTATGGGTTAGGAGAACCCATGGAACACTAAGTTCCTATGCATTCCATATAAGACTAAATTAGTGTCCCATGTGGATTTTCCAGAGCACAAAATGGTTAAGTCCATTTTGATGTGTTGTTCAAAAATTACATGGAGTGTAATTTTGGACAATAATTTTAGTGACCTCCAGGGGACATTATTCCTGCTAAATGATGAAGACTGACTGCCTTAAAGCATCCATTGGGCACATGGAGTCAAGCATAATATCTGTAGAAAATTGATCCCAAATATTCTTAGAAAAACATGTCTCTTGAATCCGTATGGACTCAAAATTGAACTAAAGATGATTTCTATGGAGTTATGAAAGTATGCACACTCGATATGTAATCCAACTATCTGATTCTCTACCATAAAACTGGGCTTTGAGATGATCCGCTAAATGAATTCGAAGGGGCCCAAAAATTATGTATAAAATTAAAGATCATACATGTTTCAAGTGAAGCATGTAGAGAGTGCACAATACTTATTACAAACCAAGTGATCACTACAAGGATTAAGAAAAAGGGAACTCAATCCATGATCAAGACACACAATAAAAAGTAGGGGACATCCAAAAACACACACAAAAAAAAAGTATTTACAAGATGCAACGGAACAAGTTAATGGGGAGTGTTTGAAGATGAATCCCATTGATTGAGATTTGTCAATACTTATCCATAAAGATTGGACAACTCAAAGGAGTTGGCCTCTTTGCAAAAAATGATAATATATAGCCAACTCCAAAGTGCATAAAACTTAGAGTGTCCGCCCTGGTTTAGCTCTATCTGGGTCCCACTTGAGGACAAAATCACCTGTACCTTGAGAATCTATGGCTTAGCTTCTCTTGGCATACCACTACTTGGTTGATATTTGATGCTCTCCCCAACTCGACCATGGTGGATTATCTTCACTTCTTCAAGTTCAACCAAATTCCACCATCTCTGATCTCTCTTTGATGTGCACCTTCAAACTCTAATTGTTGAGATAACTCCAATAAAGGTAATTCAAGTGACTAAAGGGGAGCCTATCCTCTCTTACCATATACAAGGACAAATGGTGAATTTCTAATTGCTTTCTTTGGAATGATTCTTTCACCCCAAAGAAAATTCTTTACTCTAGTGTGCCATTGTCTTTGATTAACCTGCATGGTCCAGCTTCGTGATCCTATGATCATGTTTTTGTTAGTTGATTCCGCCAAACCATTACCTTGTGGGTAATAATTAGAGGAACTATTAAAATATAATCCATTTATAAGAGCCCAATCAGACATCCTTGGATCTTAAAAAAAAATGCCTTATCATTAATCATAAATTATAGTTTGAGGAACCCCAAACCCTTGTTTCAATTTCCTCCAAGAAGTCAAGGATGACTGATTCAGTAGCTTCCTTGAGTGGTATGGCCTCTTTCCACCTAGTTGAAGTAATATGTTGTTGTCAAAGACCCATATGTGACCTGCACTTGAGTGGAGGATTAATCATGCCTAATGAAATCAAGTCCCCACTGGGAAAAGGGTTTATCCACTTGAATTAGGATGAAGGGGAAGGGCCGCCATTTTCTTATTACCAGTGAAGAAGGACACATTCCTTACACTTTCCTAACCCATTGACGTGTATCTGAGAAAAAAAGTGGGCCAAAAGTATCCTACTCTAAGGATTTTCATTTCTGTAGCCTTGGTTGAGAAATTCCCACCAAAGAAACCATTATGGAATTCTACCAAGACCTTATCTACTTGTTCTTCTTTAATACATCATATTAGCTACAACATCATCAATATTCCTTTTGAAAAGAAATTGCATCAATCAACACATAAGGAACTGATTATAACATGAGGTGTCTTCTTCTTGTCTTACTCAAACTAGGAGGATAACTTCACTAGTTGCTAAAAAAAGTTTCCATGTTATTAATCCAACTGACCTTGCGATTTTTTAAATAAATTTATTTTATAGGTCACCTATGTTGCATGGGTTTTCATCATACCATAGGTCCATTCTTGTTGAATATCACCCAAGTCTCTGTTTATCCTCAACTAGTGGCTTGTTCATATTCTTCCTCCATGAAGAAATAATCTTCTTGATTTTCTTGAATGTCTAAGGAAATGAGTTGATTACATACAAGGCTCTTCCTCTCACCAACTTTGCGGCCTTGATGGTCACATTGAACTCCATGATTTTGGTACTACCCATGCGAGCTCTCTTTTCACTAATTTCTTCCCCCATGACGAAATATCTCACATTGGGGTGTGAGACTAAAAATTTGATGTGGTTGGTGGCTAACATGAGGATTGAACTTTTTAAGAGCCCCACAAGATGGAAAAAACATGTTTTTTCTAAATAGGTTATACCTCATTTTGAAATCTTTTAATGTTTGGCTTAATAGAAGGCCACATGTTGCTCCAATTCTTCATAATTCTTCCTGAGTGAGAACCACGTACTATGCTAAGATCCATGCCTCAAACATAAAAGCATAAAATATGAAATCCTTTGCAAAGTATAGATTGATGAGTGTCGGTGCTTGGGCTATCACGATTTTGATCTTGGTGAATCTTTCCCTACATTTTGTGTTCCACATAAAAGTAATATCCTTCCTTATCGTTAGGGTGATAGATTTGACTAGTCTTGCAAAGTTAGAAATGAATTTCCTCACGAAATTTGAGCTTTTCCAAGGTAAATACTAAAGGGTCTTTCTTGTGATTTGGAAATGAAAGGGAAAGAATATATAGATAACTATTTCTGGGGTCAATTGTGATTCCCTCTGTTTTAAGAAAACAATTTGACCCAATAACCTACCTTGCATGGAACTCTAAAGATGCAAACTTCTTAGCGTTTAATGAAACTCCACATTCTCATGTATTTCTCAAATAATTTCTCCAAATGCTCCATGTGTCTATTTTCTCTATGTTTGAGAAGAGTCAGTGATATCATCCTAAGTAGACCAAGGAAAAATTGGTTGATGAGTCCATGGAAAGATAGTGTCCATTTCCTTCTGAAAGGTGGAAACCATGTATTTTATAATCCAAAAGGCATTTTCTGATATGCATATGTTTTCCACTTTTTAGTTGTGACCGCAATTTTGTACTCGATCCTCTTCTCTAATATTGATCTAATTAAAGCTTGAATAACCATAAAACATGGAGAACCTTTAAGATCCTTCTACTGTTTGAAGGATTTGTTCCATGGAAGGTAGAGGATGATGATATTTTAATGAAGCCTTATGTTCAAGTCCCAAAAATCCATCGTAGAGCCTTATCTCTCCATTTTTTCTTACCGACCAGAAACCAAATTTTCCACCCAGGACGATTATTTAATGGGGATATTACTATCTTCAACTCAATGAGTTTGGATAACTCTTTCCTTATGACGGGTTTATATCCTGATGTTCACAGGTATATGTTTTTATTCTAATTTTACTTATCCACAAGATCAAGATCAATATACATGTTGAGTCAGTGCTGGGGTCAAAGCCTTTAAGATCCTCGTTATATTTCATGAGAATACATCATGATAGTTTTGACACAAGGAAACAAAATATTTTTCTTCTTGAAAATTACACACCTTTCCAAGCATAATATCTTCTTTTCTTGTACGTAATGGTGGCTGGCTTACACTCCTTCTTGATTTTCTGATACATGCTTCTATTTTGTCTCTTTAATTTTATCATAAAGAGTTGAAAATGCCTTCCAGTGTGACTATTCCTTTGGGTAACTTGTTTGTTCCATAGTTGAATGATTTGATCACCATAGTCTCTCTTGAAAAATGGATTATACATTAGAAGGATCAATTTAGATCCTCATTCTGAATGAATTGGAATGATCTTCTAGCATTGTTCTCCAAAAACTAATCCAATTGACATAATTATCTGAAATAGATGGTATCACAATCATTTGCACAAACTGATAATTACCTTGGATAAGACCTTCTACATGGGATAAAACTGGGAGCCAATGGTCACCATTTGATCCGCTTATTTATTCTACTTCTTGTGACAACACTACCTAAAGATTGAAAAATTCTAAACTCTCAAGGAGATCCCACACTCAATGCCTATAAACTCTCAAAATATTGTTTTTAGCCACACATTTTCCTATGAATTGGTGAATAACCAATTTAGTATCCGTAAAGAATTTCAAATATTTGGATTTGTTTCTTTTTCGCAATAAAAAAAACCATGGACCAACACCTCATATTATGCTATGTTTTTGGAGCATGCAAATTGTAGCATATGAGTATATAGAATATTTTTTGTACTCATTGGGGAGAAAAGAGCTACACCTACGCCCCAAATCCATTCCTTGCTTCTAGAGCCATCAAAATACATCTTTCATAGTCTATAAACACCACTGATATTCTTCCTTACGTGGCATTGGGGATGGTCAAATTTATCCTCATGGATGTAATACGTGCCTAGGCCATGGTTTCCACAATTGTATCATAAGGGATAAAAGTCATAGTGATGTTTGACCCATTCATCTAACATCAGATCAAGAATTTCCACTGATGAATGCAATGTTTCAGCTAGCTCAAGATCACAATGTGTTTCTCCTTAAATTATGTAATTGGAATTGACAAGATCCTAGGATAATAAACTTCCACATGATAAGATAAAATAGGTTCGGCCTTAATTGTAAAACTAGGTCCATATCTTGTCTTGATAAACATATGATACCAATATAAGGAAATATATCCACACTACCTTGGCTATAAAATATTTGGAGAGGAAAAGGGAAAATAATGGTAGAAAAAATCGATCACAGAAATGTCCTGTATTATGGTTAGATTTAGACAAGCATGCAGGGTTAATTAAAGTTCCTTAACTAATACCTAAGGCTTGCACTGTTGACCCATCAATCTGTATAGAACATCCTTTGAAGTTAGTTTATATTGAATCCCCAAGATGTCTGCAATTTTATTTAGCATTACTAAATTAGTAACACCAAATTCTATCATGTAATTATGAACAAGGTGTTTTCCAACTATAAGAGACATAGAAAAGAGGAGACTTGATCATTTCACTTGTTCATCCTTTAGCTGACATATATTGATTGCGACACCAACTTTGTGTATTATAGGTTCTAGAGTTGGAAGATACTTCAAAGCTTATTGTAACAAATCCCTTTGAGATGGGATAAATAAGGCATCCCACATCGTGACATTGAGATTAGTCTTCTTCATTTATTCTACAATGTTAAGGGGAATACCCGCGTATTTCTGTAATGAATTAACATCATGTTCCTTGTTCCTTTTCTCTATCTGAGGAGGCTCTCTGGTAGGTGGATTTTGCATGGCATGTGGATTTGTGGTGTTATGCAAATTTGGTATGTTCCATGGAGCTTGTTCGTTTTACGTCCGTTGAGTGACCTGCGGTAGACTAGATGAAGCCAAATTTCCTCCTAAGTCCACAGATTGATTATGATTCTCACGTGGATTTGGGGAAACATGAGGAGGAGAACTCACTCCATTTGCCTCTTCTTAGATCTTGTGTTGTCCACCACATGAAGTTTTAGCCTATTTATATTTCTTGTGGTCTGAATAACCACATAGAAATCTTCAAGTTCAAAGAACATTAAGTTGGGTTCAGGGGAGGATTGTTTTATCTCCTCTGAATTACTTATTAATGGAGCCACGATTTGTTCTTACGGGAAGAATAAAGTTTGTACCATAATAACTTTCTCCTACAAGGAGTTCATTCCAACCTCACATATATACTAATTATGCAATTAACCATGAGGATAACACCATTCAATATCTTTAACCATATTATTTTGGACTAGAACAATATTATTTTGGACTAGAACAATGACCTTACTTAAGTTAGGAGTTGGTAAGGGTTACAGGTTAACATTTGATAGTTTTATTGGAGGGTAATTATGTGGAAATATATGATTTGGATATTGAAAGATGTAAGCCGTGAAAATATCAGTAGAAATGAAAGATATGTAGTTAAACAACAATATACCTCTCTTAAATATTTTCCTTGGAAACCTTAAGTAAGATTTGAATCACTTGTACTTGTAGAATCTTATAAGAAAAAGGATTGTGGGTGCTCTTGAATTTTTCTCCAAATGTGGAATTACAAATGCTATGAGCTTATAAACACGAGGATGTACATGAAAATTTTGTTAGAATTTGGTTGCAAATTGAACAAATCTTTCAATGTTGATTTATAAAGGAATGGCCTAATTTTTATAGTCGAGGGTGAGGCCTTGAGTCTTATATAATAGATTGAATGAGTTCTAGGCTAATAATTATAATTTATTGAAATAGAGGAGGATTTGGTTTGTGTAGTTTCAACTTTGTAGGGGCAATGATTATTTTGATTTTATGCAGGAAGATGGTTGTAAATATGATTATTTAAATAACTAATTTAATTAGTTATAAATTGTGTGAGAATAATTAATCATTTAATTGAATAAATGTTTAATTACATTAGCTAAAGGGTGTTAGAAATTAATTTAATTAATTCCAAGGGCATGATAGAATTAAAGTAATCAATTCTAAATAATAGGAGTATGTAATTAGAATTAATTTAATTAATTCTAAAGGGTTATAATTTAAAATATATAATTACTTTAATTAATTCTAAAGGTACGTGTTCTAGTAGGATATAATTAATTTAATTAATTCTAATGTGATGGAAATAAGATAGTAATAGGTATGTATTTTTAGGGTGTCTATAACTTCCCCTCTTTAAAGTGTTATTACAAAGTAATAACATTTTAAATATAGTAGACACATGCAGACTTAGCAATCGGAGGGAAATGAAGCATTTAGATGCCCTAGTGATTATAATGGTAAGGGAATGCCCCATCAAGTGGGTGGGTGATGCAACAAAATGGTGGAAAACCACTTGATGGGAAGAAGACAAGGAATTTGAAGGAGAATGGGAGGGATTATGCTCGTATCACGAGCATAATTTAGCGAGTGAAAGTTAGATCAATGCTATTTTGTTGTTGTAAAATAGAGTTGTCACCATGATTATGAAAGAATCATGATATGTAACCCATTATGTGCGTAAAAGAACACACATGCAATAAAGAAAAGATAAAAGGAAAACAAAACCAATATACATTGTAAAAGTATGCACCATGGCTATAAGGAGGACAAGATGATATAAAAATACTTGTAATTGGTCCAAAACTAATACTAACAATGCAACACAACTTCAAAAATAAGAAAATAAAATATGCCCCTAATATGTGCCACAATGATGATTAAATAGATGTGAATTCTCCCAAACACTAAACCTATGAAATTTGTGAGGATAGGATCTGACTGAAGAGAAGAGTGATCTTAGATACTCCTAAATATACTCTTGTTAGACCCACATTGAAAATTGATATGAGAGATAAAAAGGATCATTTCCCCTAAGCAATACATTTATGAATTGCAAAAGAGGAAATGGGATTTGAAATTACCCCAGGAAAAGTTATGTCGTGAAGGAAAAACAATTGATTTGACTTGCCCTAAGTAGATTTATTAACATGCAAAGGGAAGATGATGTAGTGTGATTGTCGTAAGATTGACATGATTACTAGGGCTATAGTTAAAATTTTGATTTTATCAAGAGTGTGTTGTATTTTTTTTATTATTTTGTGAATATTTGAATTTTTTTAATAATTTTTTGTGATTTTTTTTGAATTTTTTTTTTATATTTTTTTTTGTGATTTTTAAGAAAAAATTGATGCAAAGAAGAGGAGCAATGTACTTGCAATTAGCACAAATAAAAATAAATGGAAATAAACCTAATTACATAGGAAAATAAAAACACACCATGGCTTTTTTGATAAACCATGATGAAAACACAGTACGTGCAAGTGATCCAAAGACATAAAACAAACATGTCAAATAAACCCAATATGAACATGAATTAATTACCAAAAAGTTATATGTGAACTCATATGCGAATAAATTTCCTGCAATTGGTCTACAATAACAAAGTACAAAAAAATAACAAACTAACATGCTAATAAAAGTATCATCTCAATGTTGACAAACTGCAACATTACAACACAATTTGCAATAACAACGTTGAATGACACTACTAATGTTTTCCACATTGAAGAATTAGACAAATACGAATTCCCTTAAGTGATAGCTTAGAAACGCAAGAGGATTGAATTGGTATGAATAGTGGAGCGATATTTGATACTCCAAAAACAATCTTGTCAGATCCCATTGTAGTGTGATATGCATTGGATTAAATTGCAATCCAAGTGTGCCCCAAGTAGTTAGATTGCGAAAGGGTGATTAATTATTTTTCCTGAAGCATAGATATACACCACGGGAAAGAAAAGTGATTATCATAAGATGATTTGGAACTATCAGTAGGATTGTCGTCAAATGGCAATATTGTTGAACTGTGTTATTCAGTTACTGAGATTTTGTCACAAAATTTCTTAATGTTTTACTTTTTGCTAGTTTTATAACATTTTTGGTTTTTGAAAATATTTCAATGGTTTTTGGTTTTTGAACATATTTGAATGTTTTTTGTATTTTTCAAAACATATTTGAAAGATTTTTTTGAATTTTTAACTCGGTAAAAGGGTACACCATATGAACTCATGTTCAAATAATTATAATCATTTCATTCCATTGGAAGAATGTAGATGATATAGTGGTAGGATGTTTCACTCCACTCGTGACTCCACATAACTAGGAAAATGTGAAGGCTCATTACCGAGAGCCAAGAAGGACATAAGAATAATGAGACTGATATGAAAATGGAGATGATGGATGCCAAGACACTAGGTGTAACAATGTTCCATTTGGGTAAATGTGACTCATCTACAGTAAAGATTACATGACTGATTGCAAGATGATTTCACTTTATAGGTTTTTGACTAGACTTAGATTCACTGGTGGTTTACTGATTGGAAAGATCCAATTGAAGGAATTTTTGTTTCTCTTAACATGAGCAACTTCTTAGGATGTGTATGATAAAACACTTTTGATTCAAATTTTCTAACGGCTTTATTTTATTTAATTTTTTGTTTTGAAATTACCCCTACATCTTGCCTCATGCCATAAGTAAGAGGAAAGAGCTCAACACCAAAGATAAAACATAGGAAAGTAAGGATACATGCCTCCTTTCCTAGTTTCATACCACTAGTAAGAAGTATGGGCTCATCACCGAAGATTGTGAAGGATGAAAGGTTTAAGGATTGATTTTTTTTGTATTTTATATTGAATTTTCCTTGTATGTTGATATTGTGGTTGTTGGGAAGGAATGTTTTTCCCCCAAATCTTAGCCGCATGCGACTAGTAGGACACATGGGTTCAACATCGTAGACTGCGATGGATGGAAAAAAGGTCAAAGTAAAGAGTTTAGTGCTTTTTGTTAAAGAGAGGGCTTATTTGAAAAGAGGATTTTCCATCAGTAAGATTTTAGAAAAAATAGTAGGTAAAAAGATTTCAAACGGTAGAAACCATAATAAGGATGAGACACATTATGCCTAATAGGAACAAGATTAACTTGTGTCGTAGAGGTGAAGAATGTGAAGATATGATAATTTTATGATTAAGATATCTACCAATAAATGAAACAATTAATTTTTTTTGTTAAATGAATTGACCGTATAAGTGGCCTCCCCTAGTGCGGAGAGTACCCATGGATAATATGTTTTTTCATCTACATTTTTTATTTTTGTTTAGTACATTAATGATGGTTTTGATATGGATTTTTATCCTCTTTTACGTTTTTTTATTTTTCTAAGTTTTTGCGGATGAGGGTTTTCATCGGAATCATTGGGAGAGAATTCCATGTTTATGAATGTTGAATGGTATTGATTTACAAGACTTGGGTGGACGGGGTCCAAGTTAATAGAGTAGCTAGAAGGATTTTCAATGTATCCTTGATTTGATGAGTCTTTATTTACGAGACTTAGGTGGATGAGATCCAAGCCAATGGAGAGAATCCTAAGATTTGAGGAGTCATGATTTACGAGACTTGGGTAGATGAGGTCCAAGTAAATGGAGGGAATCAAAATATGTTTTATGAATAATTGATTGAAGTAATCCTGATTTTCAAGACTTGGGCGGGTGAGATCCAAGTCAAAGGAGAGAATCCTAAGATTCGAGGAGTCTTGATTTACAAGACTTGGTTGAAAGAGGTCCAAGTCAAAGGAAGTAATCAAAATATCTGATGAGTCCTGTTGTACGATACTTGGGTGGAAAAGGTCTAAGTCAATGGAGGGGGTGAAAAGATTCGATGAGTTCTATTGTACGAGACTTGGACGGACAAGGTCCGAGTCAATGGAAATAATCCTAATATTCAGGGAATCTTGATTTATGAGACTTATGTGAACAAGTTCCAAGTCAAAGGATTGAATCAAAAGATTCGACAAGTCATAAAGTAAAATACTTGGGTGGATGAGGTCTAAGTCAACAGATATAATTGAAATATTCGATAAGTCATGAAGTACGAGATTTAGGTGGATGAGGTCAAAGTCAATAGATATATGATTGGATAAGTTTTTGAGGAGATAAAATGACCTATGTGATGTTAGATGATTTTTTTTGATGCGGAAAATGCATTAAAATTCATATTCACCAGTGAGTGGAAAGCTGTGAGGAAATAAGGATTGATCCTTAGATATAAATTCAAGGCTCCTTATAGGCCGTAGAGAGAAGATATTCAATGTTTCTCCTTTAAGGTAGTGGATTAATTTTTTTAATGATAGATTTATGATTAAAGGTTGAAATGGTTGTGTTAGAATAGTCCTAGGAATACACAACTCATGGAGTGTGCGTATATGGTTGTCTTGACACGTGGGTATCATTGTTGATTGTTTAATAATATTATGTAAAGTACAAGAGGACTCTACATCAAATGATTATTGTGAAACATTATTAAATTTAAGATTAATCATTTGAGGTACTATGGACATGGAAGGATGTGTTGTTGTAAATTTCCAAACTTGTTGCTGTGTTTCTACAACAAGACTAGAGATGTCAGGCATAAGAGCTAACATTCAAAGGATAGACTCAGGCTCAATGGTGCTTTATGATGGAACTTATTCTTTAGAGTCTTTATTTATATCATTGGTTAGAAAGGAGTCTTGAAGCAAGCTCAAGTTATCATTTGATGTTTGAAGTTTGTTGTCATAAACATGTTCAATTTATATTTGAACTAATGGAAGAGCATCCAGAAGGGAGATCGATTGATCTTGGTTTATAGATACTTGACCTTTGTCATCTTGATCTCGTTAAGTTTTATCATGTGAATAATATTGGAAAATGTTCAAATATTCATTAGAAGTTTTAGTAGAGAGCTTTGTCATCAATTTCTATTTCGATAACTCCATCATCAATTAAGTCTTGGATGTAATGGATAATCTACATGTATCTATCTATATGATGACCATCAATGCGATGAAAGTTGTAGTACATATTGGGTCTGTACCAAGATGGCTTAGGTTCCCCTTCGACAAAGGGTTTTGTAATTAGATATTTGATCATCTTATCCTTTTCTAATTGATGAAAGACACTAGACAAACTTTCTCTGAGGGGTATAAAATGACGTTTGACTTTGCATAGAGTATTTTCTTTGCTGGGGTGTATGATTGGTGTTTTAGGTGATTTCTCACTAAATTAAGAAGCTATATGAGTGAGTTTCTTTTTCATAACATGAATTTTGTCAAGTAATTCATCCTTTGACGTCTCACGTGAATCCACCATTGTAATGAAAAATGGGGTAACGTGGAAGTTTGGTTGATGGGGTTATATTTTTGAAAAGGGAATGCCAAAATACACCCCTTACTTGACCTCTAACAAAGTGAATTCTAGAATGGAAGAGGTTGAAAGTGATTAAGCTAAAATGGAATATTGTAGTTTAATTTGATGCTATAGAAGTAGTAAATAAATGATGATAAAATGTATTAAATAGACCAAAACAACCTAATAAATAAAATTTGAAACCCTAAAGACAAAGAGGTTTAGGAAAGGCCTTAGCTGATTTGCAGATGTCGCGGGACTGTGTCACAGTGGAGAATGGCTGATCATGAAGAGAAAATGACCCCATAGAAGCCCAGGAAAATGTATATTTGGATTATCAGGCTAGATTAGAATGCCTAGAGAAGGATAGGGGCACTTAGGGCACCCTGGTCTGAGATATGGGTGCCATGGTCTACGGAAATGACTAGCAAACCTCCTCTGAGGTGTTACTGAATAATCTCCTGTGTTCACTTTGTGTTGCATGAATGTTGCTGAACTTCGTTAGATGTCATTGAAAATAAGAGATGGAAGAAACACCTGTAAAAACCCAAATAAAGCATTAAAACCCTGAAAAAGAAAGATGCATATGAAGGGGTCAAACTATCCTCAGCTGCCAAATGGATGGACTTATCACTGAGTATTGCACTACATATCAGACCTAATGTAGTTCTAGGTGTGTGTGTGTGTAATTGTGCCCTAGGTGCTCTTGTGTCAGTTGCACTTTGTGAGTAGCGAGAAATAACTAGATGTAGAATGTAAGTACATGGTGCATGGAATAGAATTAACTCCCCTCCTATGAAGTGTGATGTGGATGAACTAGTCTTTATCCCTTGTGATGGAGCTAGATTGATGCAAATGGAGCAATAGAAGCCTTTTATGGATGCAACCTTAGGTGGAGATACTAGTGCTTAGTGCTTGGTACCTCATTATGGTATCATAACTTTATATTTATATGGTTCTCTTATTCTAATTTTGTAATTAACCCCAAAAAAGGCCGACCACCAAAAATATAGAAAGCTTAAATGGATAGAAAGTTCCCAAAAAGTGAGAGTAAAGTGTAAAGAGGATCAAGGTACCCCAGAGGGGAGCGGGGTGCCCGGGGCACCCTAGTCCCAGCTGGATGCCCCAGTTAGAGTAGGAAAAACACAGTGTGATAGAACCGACTGAGAAAATACATGTGAAAGATAAAAAGTAACGACCGAAAGCAAAGTAAAATGGCCAAATACATAAGTTAGCTAGTACTCTTTTTCACTCAAAAAACATACGAATAAAAGTATGAGACTAGGACTAAATAATTACCCAAAGTGCATGATTTAGTTTCTACATTTCCCCCCACTTTATGGCGATGAATATAATGCTTGGTAACATAATGTAGATAGATATGCACACCTGATATCCTTATAGAGAATGTGTCGAGGGACTAGAAAAAGTGAGGAGTGACAAAAAGATGGAGCATGGAGACTAAAGATGCAAAAGTGTAAAAAGTGATGAGAGTGAACCTAAGGCAGAAACATGTGTGTAGATGTTAATGTGTGTGATGTAATTGCATGTTGGTAGGTTGTATGTGATGTCAAGTGATGTTGTTTTTGTTGTTGACTTCTTGCCTCCCATACGGACAGACCTGCAAAAGAGAAGATGATCAAGTAGTCAAATACACATGTATATGTGTAAAAACCATGTGTAAAGACACACACATATATATGTATGTAAAAAGCATGTAATGAAAAATATGAAAATGAAAAAGGAACATGTGCACTTGATGTATGATGAGAAAAAGGGTATAGAAAGGATCTTGTAAATGTCGTTGAAGTGCAAGTTTTTTTGGTGATCTCATGCCACCGGCTGAAGAAATGTAGGGATAAATCTGTGTTATTCTCCAACTTGTAATTTATTCCTGAGAGTGTGAAGAGATCTTTGTACTGCCTGGTTTTTTGGTGATCCGATGCCACTGGCCAAAGTAATGTAGGGACGAAATTTCGTTGTATCCTCCAACCTATAACTGATCCCTATAATGCTAAGGATAACCTGTCCTATAAAAGTCATTGTGTGTGAAGTTATGTAGACTAATCTGAACCCACTCGCTATATAAACCACTGTGTCATGGACGATAACTGAAAAAATAACTTGTACCGGTACCGGTATTGTAGACACTTGTAGTTTGGCCAATGCACTATTACGACTAATATTGCGCTAGATATGTTGCTCCTTGTAAATTGATGATACACCGCCGGTTCAACCTATCTAAATTTCTTCCTACGACATCCCTTTTGTTGTTTTTTCCTCTTGTAAACCATTTTAAACAAGCTATAATAGCTTCGTTCTAACTACATTAGTTTCTTACTTTCTTCTAGTCCACTTCTACCACCTTCCTAGCCTATCAATCCATTCCATTGGATTGATCTATCCCTTCAAAACTCTCTCCAAACCCTAATCACCTCTTAAACATGTTTAACTAATCTTAAACATGGTTTTTTCACTCCCTAAACCTAGTCAAAGTAAGCCTTGACTTGCTAAAATTGTTTTTTGGAATTTAGTGTTTGTCCCACATGCACTCAAGTGTCCCATTTTCCCACATGGAAAACTATATATAGGGCTAGAACCCCTCTCTCATTTTCAAGAATTCCTCCCTTCTTCCTAAGCATAGATTATAGTATTTTGCATCTAGGTTCTAGATTTCATTTCCAGTTTAGATATTGAACTATTTACTTCATTTTTTTGTATTGCTAATCCAATTTAGAGGGTAAAAGAGAAGAACCATTGGCTCAAAATCCTATAATGGGGAGATCTCTTTCTCTTAATCACTAAATCTTATTGCTTAGGACTTACTAGGTTCATTATTTTAAGCTTTTCAAAGAATAGAGGTAGTTTTAATCAACTTAAATTTGAGTGTGTACTTCATAATGTATTCTAGTTCAAAAATCTTGCTCATTTCTTATCGGATGATCCACTAATTTGTTGTTTGAAGCCTTTGGGGATTATTTAGGAATTCTTACCCCAAATCCATGGCTTCATTTTTTGTAGTTTGGCCAATGCACTATTACAACTAATATCGTGCTCGATGTGCTTCTCCCTACAAACCGATGATACACATCTAGTTCGACCTGCTGGCTACTAGTTCGAACCTATCTAACTTTATTCCTACGACATCCCTCTTGTCATTTTTTCCTCTTGTAAACCATTTAAACAAGCTATAATAGCTTCATTCTAACTACGTTAGCTTCTTACTTTCTTCTAGTCCACTTCTACCACATTCCTAGCCTCTCAATCCATTCCATTGGATTGATCTATCCCTTAAAAACTCTCTCCAAACCCTAATCACCTCCTAAACATGTTTAACTAAGCTTAAACATGGTTTGTCACTCCCTAAACCTAGTCAAAGTAAGCCTTGACTTGCTAAAAGTGTTTTTTGGAATTTTGTTTTTGTCCCACATGCACTCAAGTGTTTTGGGAATTCTTTGGGGATCTTACAGCGTAGATGGGCCTGCCCTTGAAGAACCTACTAACTGTGGGGGAAGACCTTATGTACCCCTTTGTTGTGTACTCGGCTGTGTGGCTAGCTACTGTACAAACCTGGCTAAGCTCCGTGATCTGGAGCCTGTGTGGCTCACATCATGCTGGACATAGGGTGTCACTCACTCTGCTACTGTAACTACTCGAAAGTAGGCTATCCTGTAATAAAGAGCCTCACCTATGGCCTTGATAGTGTCACATATCAAATCATCATATCTTGTGGCTAAGGTTACCTATAGGGCAGCATCACGCTCTCCTATCAATTGACCTCTATCAGCATCAGCCTGCCTCGCAGCGGCGGCCTCTCGATCCCACTCCAATGTGACACTCTATAAATTTCTACGAGCCTAGTCTCTCTCTAGCATATAGGTCTGTCCCTCGGCCTACACCTGGTCATGCTAAACCATGACACTATATAAATAGCTCTGTGGCTGGCTTAAGGCACCCACTAACTGAGTTCCCTATGCTACCAACTGTGTAATCTTACCCGGCTGTATGGCCCTACCACTGTCATGTACCTGAGACCTAGCCTAGTCTCTCTCAGTAGTCAAAACCTGAACCTATGCTCTGGCCTGATCTCTCTCTTTGGCCACCTAAAGCTGTACCGCTATCGCAACCTGTAATTACTGCTGTAGTGTAACAAGCTTTCTATCACCACCTCCTGGGGCCTAAGGAGGTGGACCCTGCTGTAGTGGGACATATATGCCCACAGGAATGCCTACTGGAGGCAATGGACCAGTTGGGACCTAGTGTGCCTATCTAGGTATAGGCCTAGGACCCTGTACCTGTGGCTATGGAGCCCTACCTGTAATGTGATGTTGTGCATCGGGGCCACCCTCGTCATCTAAATCATCATCATCAGTACCACCTCTGGCACCCATCATCATTGCTAGGTGGCCTCACTGGGGGAGGCCTCATGCCTGCCTCATATGCCACTCTCGAAATAGTCAGCCTATGTGGAATCACGCTGTGGTACTAGGGTGCATACTCTGCTATGCACCTTGGGTCTTGCACCTACCTCAAAGTTACCCATGTAACGGGTACCACCTATGTGAAACTATTTCAGGATCTGTCAAAGGCTATATGTGGCCCCATGTCAAAATACTCACACGCTCTCCGCACGTACTACATATCAGGCCCCGGAACATCATGTGTGGTGCCAAACTGTCACTGGCATCTATCAACCCGATAAAAATCCCACACATAGCTACGGTTGCCCATGATAAAATGATCTACTTCGGCTATAGATAGCTCTCGGGCATCCTCGGGCCACTAGAAATGTCAATATGGCCTCCATACTACGGTTGCCTGCTATAAATCATTGAGCTCTTGATGATAGGGATAAGGATCCCCCCTATAAGGCCAAACATCATCCCTGATTGGGACCCAACCCATGGTAGATGGCTCCTTTGGATCCTGAACTCTCAGAGTGCCTAAGGGGTGCCTGATAGCAATGTGATCCCAAGCCCATATCATAAGGAGCCTGGCCGGGCCTACCATCTTCTAATGGTAGTAGGTGATAAGATGTAGATCCTAGTAAAGATGTGTCAGAATGTACTGGCCCCAGCAATACGTCTCTCCCTGTATCAATCCAAGAATCACCCCAAGTAGTCCAAGTGGGAATGAGGAACTGGTCTTGTCAGGAAGTAAAACTCCGTTGACAAA
Source organism: Taxus chinensis (assembly GCA_019776745.2). NCBI lineage: Eukaryota > Viridiplantae > Streptophyta > Pinopsida > Cupressales > Taxaceae > Taxus > Taxus chinensis. The sequence goes on from CM034154.1 coordinate 513,213,426, forward strand.
GGCCATCGTATATACCACGACCCAATCTAGAGAAAGGTCCTCAATGCACCATGATAAATCTGCACCATCATCCCCATGTCAAGGTAGCATTGGGACTCTGAAAATCTATGCTATGCATCCATCCAATACTGCTCTATCACTCACATATTGAGTGGGCTTGCCAATGATGGGAATGCACATGATGTACCAGACATCCTCCAATGTGATGGTAATCTCCCCTGTAGGCAGCCAAAAGCACTGGCTCTCACTGTGCCATCTCTCTACTATGGCTGTGAGAAGGCCGTGGTCCAATGTGATATGGGGCATGTCAGCCACGAAGGCTAACCCCATGACATAAAGGAGGATATCTAATATCCCCCTATCTCCATCCTCAAACGATGCCTCTATCGTCTCAAGGCGTCCATATCTCTCCCACGTCTGAAGTGCAGGTAATCTACACTGTAAGATCAAAAACAAGTGTTAAGAACTTATCTAACTTCTTGCTATTTTTCTAAGGAAAAATGGTTCCCTGAGTCCTTTAACTTACTAATTTCCCTTTTTCTTCTAATTTTTTCTAATTATTCTCCTCTGCACTTTGCTATTTTATTGCTATAATTGTTTTTCATTTTCCTCCAGATGTATGTGCACCCCTTTCGATTCACGCGTGTCCTCGTCGATTTATACATGCCCTAACCAATGCGTATGTGCCCCCTACCTTTTCTATTTTTCATGTGTATGCCACGTAGGATACCAACGCACCCAATGTGATTCCTACGTGCCCCTCCCAGTGTGCACGCATGTGTGCATCCGTTCCTAGAAAAATTTGAAATTTCCCCCCTAGCACTTACGTGCTTGGTTTTACGTGCGCACGTGCATGTCCCCGTTTCCCCCTTTGACAGAAACACGTGTGCGTATGCATTTTTTAACACATACACCCACATGTATCCACTTTTTTGACACTTACATGTATGCATCTCAGTATTTTCAACACATGCATGTGCACACATGCATCTTTTACCCACCTACCTACCCTAAAAACGACCTAAAAAGCATTAAATGCATAATTTAAAGGAGAAAGGATAGACCAATCACAAAGGGTCCATCCGCGGGGTCTCATTGGTACTCTCAGATCCGGTCTGCTCACCTTCATCTCGTCAGTAACCTCTCCATGTGCACTTCAGGCTCTCTCACTGACACCTCGTGGTAAAAATTTACAAGAGCTCTAGTAAAAATGAATTGATCATGATTGTTTTTATCCCCCCTGGGTGGGTATATTAACTTGTCGCAATGCCCCTGGGGCATATTTTCTCCACTATGATAATTCTAACCTTCTTCTAGCCACCGTGATAATTATTTTATTATTAAAATAATTATTTTTATTAATTTTTACACATTGAGGCACTTTGTGTTACCCTGCAGACACTTCCTCTTAACCCTGGCATTGTTTACTAACCTTATAGGTGTTTTCCTCTATTTTGATTTCTCTTTTTCATCTATCTACCTCTCATTGTGAAACAATAATTATTTAAAATAATTATTATCACCATGTATTTCTTTCCATGGGGATACCCTCTTGGCTCTTTTTTGGCCTCACCTTCCCTCGTTCACCTCCGTGCATACTTTTTAGAATATCTTTGATCTTTTGAATTCTTCTAACCAATCAAAAAAATTAAAAAAAAAATTGTTGTAAAATTGATTCAGAAAAATCAAAAATAGTATAAAACTTTGAAAATGAACTAACATTGGTAACCAACTCATTTTTCAGTTGAAATCTGTGTCTCTTGCATGGCACTCATCCCATATCCTACTGACATTTTTCACATGTTTTGAAATAACGAATTGTGAATCACCCTGATCTACAATCATTTACAAAAGATCGCTACTTACTTCTTCTGTACTCTGGGGCACTATTAGTTGCCTGATACTGTTTTGTCGTGCACGTTGTTTTTTCATCGGACCCAAGTGTCCTCCGTCATTTCCCTTGCATGTGTGTATTTCTTGGGGCATCATTCTTACCCTTGTCATTTTTCAGAACATTTGGGACTTCAACTTGATAACAAAATATTTGTGCAACCTTCTTGAACGTTGTTGGTTTAAGTGTGTGTGACTATAATTATTTCCCTGTTACATGAATTTGTTTACTTCTCGTATTGCGTTACATGTTTGTATGTTGCGCAGAGTTGGCATTTTAGCGATAGAAATTTGTTTTTTATCTTGGCTTTTCATGTCACTATACGCTTTTTTTGTATGCTCACATTTTTAATAAGGACCGATGAGGATGTCTCTAAGCAAAATGATGATTTAAATAGTGGATACAATTGATTTGTGGATAGCTCAATATCTCTTATCTTGTTTTATCCTCTTCTCTTCGCCTTCCCTTTTCCTCTTCCTTCTCACCTTTTTTTTAGCATTGATTGACTTCTTTCATCACCCCATCGACACTCGAGCGGGCATCCTTCATCCTATTCATTTTTCATTCTTCATCCTATAAATTTTTCTTCTCATTTATATTTGTCTACTTTCTTCTAAGTGATGTAACTTACATCACCTCAAAGAGGGGAAAATATAGACACCTGTAGTTTGGCCAATGCACTATTACGACTAATATTGCGCAAGTTATGCTGCTCCCTGTAAACCGATGATACACCGCCAGTTTGACCTATCTAACTTTCTTCCTACGACATCCCTTTTGTCATTTTTTCCTCTTATAAACCATTTAAACAAGCTATAATAGCTTCATTCTAACTACATTAGCTTCTTAATTTCTTCTAGTCCACTTCTACCACCTTCCTAGCCTATCAATCCATTCCATTGGATTGATCTATCCCTTCAAAACTCTCTCCAAACCCTAATCATCTTCTCAACATGTTTAATTAAGCTTAAACATGGTTTATCACTCATTTAAACCTAGTCAAAGTAAGCCTTGACTTGCTAAAATTGTTTTTTGGAATTTAGTGTTTGTCCCACATGCACTCAAGTGTCCCATTTTCCCACATGGAAAACTATATATAGGGCTAGACCCCCTCTCTCATTTTCTAGAATTCCTTCCTTCTTCCTAAGCATAGATTATAGCATTTTGCATCTAGGTTCTAGATTTCATTTCTGAATTTCATTTCTAGTTTAGATATTGATTTATTTACTTCATTTTTTGTATTGCTAATCCAATTTAGAGGGTAAAAGAGAAGAACCATTGGCTCAAAAGCCTATGATGGGGAGATATATTTCTCTTAATCACTAAAACTGATTGCTTAGGATTTTCTAGGTTCATTATTTTAAGATTTCAAAGAATAGAGATAGTTTTAATTAGCTTAAATTTGAGTGTTTACTTCATAATGAATGCTAGTTAGAAAATCTTGCTCATTTCTTATCGGATGGTCCACTAATTTGTTGCTTGAAGCCTTTCAGGATTCTTTAGGAATTCTTACCCCAAATCCATGGCTTTCACAACTTTTCTTTGAACACAGGTACCATTATGTGTAGTGTGTATAACCCCAAATGATTCCCCCCTCTTTTGGGGTGCATGGGATGTCACAAATAAGAGAATACAACCCGAAAAGAGGACCGATCGCAAAAAATATTCCCTACAGGGGGGAAGGGAATGTGCAAGTAGAAACCAAGGAACATACAAACAAGTTGCCAGAGACGAGTGTTAGTACAAATAAGGATGCATGTAGAAAATAATTGTAAGCTACACAAACCATGTGTAAGCTAGAATGCAAGTAAACACACAAGAAACCAATCATAGACTATGAAAAGTGGGTTGTAAACATGAGACATCACTCACGATGTTGCAAGACACTCAAGACCATAGAGGTTGCATAAAAACAAACAAATGTGCACAACAAACAAAGGGCAAGGCCCACATATAATAGAAAATAGTAATAAACAAGCACAAAAAAACATATAGCCATAGTAAGAAGTAATCTTGCAAAATAAATTCTGCATATGAAACACTCATTAGCATGTTAGAAAGATAAATTTTATGAAAAAAGCATGTATAAACGATGGAGTAGTGTGCTAAGTAGAAAATGAAACAATAACACTTATAGTATATGAAAGTGGATGCCCCCAGTAACCGCTATGGGACTGGTAGTGTGTCAAACATCCATGCTACATGTATAACTTATGTATCTATTATCACAACTAGAAAAGGACATGAATGTGCATGTGTGTATAGTAAAGATAATAACATACAAGAAATTTATCTAGCATGTGTAATAAGACAAACATGTACAAGCAAATGTAAGCAAAAGTAAATGTGACCAAGATATGCAATATGTCGTGGATGGATAGAATGGAATTCAAGATGGATGATAAGAGCTGCATGCCTTCCGAGTGGATGAAATTGTATGCAATGAGGTTCATTTTTTAATGCCCCCTCAATAGTCAAGAATGAACCGCGTCATCAGGAAATGGTCGAAACTATGTGTTGTGTGTAACACATTGATTAGATATGTGTGATGATGATATGCGACCTAGAGATGATGTATGGAGATGTGTGATGATGCAACTTAAAGCGTATACCATGATGAGATGATTGAAAGAGATGGTGATGCAGCCTATGGCGTATACCACTATAAAAGGAGAGGATAGGTGACTATTTATCCTATAGCGTATGTCACTAACCTAGGGATGTCGCATGATAGAAGGTTGAATAATAAATGCGTGAGTGTGAAGGTCCATTTATGATGTATACCCTCAATAATCCAGTATGGACCATAAGATTAGAGTGCGTCATAGGGTAATGAGTGCATCACGTAGAAGTATACTTCTAAAATGCATAGTATGTATAGTGATGGTAAGATGTAGCACGAGATGTGTAATGCTTATTATAGAGTATGTGGGGTTCATGTTTGTAAGATGCCCTCAACAGTGAAGTGTGAATTGAAGCACAAGAGTGTGTCATTGGGTAATGAGAGTGGTGTTTAGGCATAGTATTTCTTAAGATGCATAACATTGAGTGCATTTTTGAGAGGTTTTCCCAAAAGGGTGATGACTCGATAAACTCCACCACTGAGTTTATCAGTGATAATGTATGGACCAAGAAAATTTGGATTGAATTTATCTTTGAGAGGTGCTTCAACATTTGTATTCTTCTGATTCTCTTTTAAGGAAAGGTTGTCAATGTTGAACTCAAGAGAGCAAATTTTACAATTGTATGCGTGGGCAATGCAAGACTAATATGCACGAAGACGTTTGAGTTCTTAGACATGACGTGAATTTAACATTTCTAATTCATGTAAGTAGTTTTAACAATATTCATTATCTTTGTGAATGCCTTTGAGTGAAACACACAAGGAAGGGATTTCAATTTCAAGTGGAATGAAAACCTCAACACCATAAACCAAGGAAAATGGAGTAGTGTTGATAGGCGTAAGAAAACTATTACGATAGGACCATAGAGTTCATAATAGTTGATTATGCTAATTGTTGCCACTAGAATCTATCGTCTTGTGCAATATTTTGACAATGGTTTTATTGGTGGCCTCAACTTGGCCATTGCCTTGTGGGTAGTAAGGTGTATAAAATGATTGTTTGATTTCGAATTCGGCACAAAACTTTTGAACATTCTTATTTTTAAAATAAAATCCATTATTAGCAATTATATCATAAGGCACACCAAATTGTGTGATGAGGAAACCACAGATGTTAGTTTGAGTGACTGTTCATAGGAGAGCTTCCTAGACCCATTTAGTAAAGTAGTTGGTGGCAGTAATAGTGAATTTATGTCCTTCGACAGATTCATGATTGATCATACCGATAAGGTTGAGTCCCCAAAGAGAGAAGGGTCAAGTTGGCGTGTTTGGTTGGAGGTCATACGTGGGTGCATGGTGGAGGTTACTGTGATTTTGACATTTTTCACAATGAGTAGGATATTCAAGGAAATCCTGCTCCATGGTAGGCCAATAATGCCTCTGGCATAAAAGATTGTGTGACATAGCCTTACTAAAAAAATGGCCACCAAACATGTTGTCATGTATCTGTGAGATAACAGTGGGGATATCCACAAGTGCTAAGCAAAGTAATAATCAGCCATCAAATGCTCATTTAAATTTTTTTGTCCCAATAATGACTTAATGGGTAACTTCATGTCATAAACGTCAAGCCTCATGAGGTTGTAGAGTTTCATGAATAGTTTTTTTATATAAGTAATTATAAATAGGTGTAAACCATTCATAATTGTCTTGATTGTGCATTATGGCACAAGCTACAAGAGGCAATGTAGAGATAGAAGGATGTCATAAGTGTGTAATTACAAATGTGTCTTGTTCATCGGTAATATCTTACAAGATGAGTGATGCGGCACTATACATAGAATCTGCATGATGATTATCCTTACGAGGAATGCTAGTAATGGAATAGGACTCAAATGTAGCCAAGAGATATTTGACAAGTGTGTTGTATGGAATTAAATGCTCTTCCTTTGTGTGATAGATTTTTTTATTTGATTTATGACTAGTTGGGAGTTGCCATGAATGCAAAAATTACGAATGAGGAGATTTTAAACATTGAGAAGACCCAAAATAAGGGCTTTGTATTCAGCGATGTTCTTCGTATAGGAAAACCCCAATCGGTATGCAAAGGGGAGAGGGTCACTGTGTGGAGTGATGAATACTATCTTAGCTCCAACACCAGAGCAGCAGTGAGAGCCATCAAAATACATTGTCCATGTATGTTGCTCAACATTATAGGTAGTGAAATCATTGCGAAAGGACTTAGAGACGGGTGATGCATCTAGCAAGGGTGACATAACTAATTGATCGAATATAAATTATCCCTTGATTGCTTTCTGTTGGATGAATTTGAAATCAAATTTAGTGAGAAACACAACCTAATGTGTAGGATGTCCTGACAGATGTGTATGGGACAAGAGGTATCATAATGGATCAACTCTGGTGATAATTTGTATCTCATTATTGAGGAAATAGTGACACAATTTCTCCACAGTGAAAATAAGGCCGAGACATAGCTTTTCAATGTAGCTATAGTTATATTCATAAAAGAGTAACATGTAACTAATATAGTAGATTGATCTTTCACGTTTAGTATTGTCATGTTGTGCCAGTAAAGTGCCTAACACATGAAATGTATAATAAGAAAGATTGATTAGCTAGCGGAGGGAATAAGACAGGTGGGTGTAACAGATACACCTTTATGTCATCAAATGCTTGTTGACATTTTTCATCCCATAAGAATTTAGTATTTTTCTTCATGAGCCATGTAAATGGCTGGGTTTTATTAGCAATTTGTGCAATGAATATTTGTGAATAGCTTGAATTTTGCTTTGTAGTGATCATAGCTAATGTAAATTTTTACGTGGAGGCATATCGATAATGGCTTTAATATTGTTAGGATCGATTTCAATGCCACATTGAGAGATGATATATCCAAGGAGTTTACTGGTTGTTACCCCAAAAACACATTTTTTGGGATTAATGCATGTACAATATTACCGTAAGCATTTAAAAAATGTTTGTAAATCCTTACCATGGGAAGAATGTTGGAAATATTTAGCCATGATGTCATCAACATAATCTTTGATGATCTTGTGGACATAATCATGGAATATGCGTGTCCTTTCTCATTGATAAGTGGCCCCAAATTTTTAAGGCCAAAAGGCATGATGGTATAACATAATATTCCCCATGGTGTGGTGAAAGAGGTCTTCTCTTAATCAGTGGGGTTGATTTTAATTTTATTATAACCCGTAAAGTCATCCATGAAGGAGAGAATATCATACCCGGCTGTAGAATCAATGATGGCGTCTATGTGTGGCAAGGGAAAACTATTCTTAGGACAAGATTTATTTAAATTGTGAAAATTAGTACAATAATGAACTCGACCATCTGGCTTCATGACAGGTAAAATATTAGATACCCACTCAGGATAGTCGACATCACAAATAAAACCAGCGTTAAGGAGTTTATAGATTTCTTCTTTGACTAAGAGTACTACTTTGGGATGCATTTTATGAATTTTCTGTTAGACAGGCTTGACTCCAGGGTTGAGGAAAATATTATGCATTACAAAAAATGGATCAATACCTAATATATCACTATAGTCCCATGCAAAAATATTATAGAAATCATTAAGGACTTGTTTGATGTATTTTTGCTTGATGGGAGTAAGAGATGTGGCTAGGAAAAATATTAGTGGATTTTTAGATGTATCCAAGTTGTATTGTATCGTCTCTTCATTGAGAAGGGTAGAATGATCCTTGATATATGGATCAGTAGGAATAGTATCACGAGGATCAATGTTTTCGAGGGATGTATTAGATTTAACAAAGTAAGTAGTAGCATTGAGAGATGTTAAGGAAAACCTTTTATGGTTAAAAGAAGGGAAATTATCATAAACACCCATATGTTCTAGGAGAGCATCATCAGTAGAAAAAATGTCTAAGGTATCCCAAACTATAGGTGTAACATTATGAATGAGCTCAAGATGTACCAATGGAAGTGAGGAAGTATGCAATATGGTGTAAGCATCCCCAGAATGTAAATATGGAGGGTGATAACCTAGCCCAAACTTTTGGGATTCCATAGGAAGATCCCAAAGTGTTGTTATGTTATGTTCTTATTGACCTAAGATTGTGTCAGAAAGGCCATAATGATGCAAGTATTCATACCCTAACCCATATTTAGAAAAGTCTTGAGAAACATCAGAGGAACTAGGAGTATTATTAGATTGCTCAATAAAATGACAATACTCAAAAGAGGATGCATCAACCATAGCATCATAGATGATGCCCTGATGACGAATTTTAAGTCATGTATGTATAGTAGAGGGGAGCGCATGCATGACATGAATCCAAGGTTGTCTTGGAAGAATATTATAATTGAGATTATTAGGCATGACATGATATGGAATAGTGATTGTACATGAACCAATAGTGATAGGACTGTTGACAATACCTAATACACACTTAGGGATGTTGTCAAAGCCACGAATAGAGACTGATGAAGGAGCTAAAGATATTTTCAACATACCTAAGTGATGTAAAAAAAGTGATGTTACAAATGTTAAGAACAGATCCGTTGTCAACTAAGGTGCGTTTGACCTTGAAATTGTGAATACAAACCTGAATGTATAAGGGGGGTCATATTGTAGCATTGCTTGCGAAGGTAGCTCATTGGTTGTGAAAGTTATCTGATCCTTATTGAGGTATAGGGCAGAAGTAAACTTATGGTATACACATTCGGGTGATGTCTGAGGAGGAATGTAAGTAGTAGATAGAAACTTTTTTAGCTTTCTGATACAATTGGGATAGTTCTACAAATACGCGTGGATAAGAATATTCATGATTAGAATACCCTAGGAAGATGAGGACCCTAAAAGTGTGAAGATCGAGGATGGGTTCACGAAAATGATTAAACTAAAATGGAATATTGTAGTATAATATGATGCTATAGAAGCAGTAAATAAATGAAGTAAATAGACTCAAGTAACCTAAGCTATAAAATGTGAAACCCTAAAGACAAAGAGGGTTAGGAAAGGCCTTAGCTGATTCACAGATGTCACAGGATTGTGTCGCAGTGGAGACTAATTGAACAAGAGGAGGAAATGACCATGAGCTCGGGAAAATGTAGATTTGGACTTTTTGGCCAAAATGGGGCACATGGATAAGGATAAGGGCACCTAGGGCACCCTGGTATGATATTTGGGCACCCTGGTCTATGGAAATGACCAGGAAACCTCCTCTGAGGTGTCACCGAATGATCACTTGTGTTCACTTCCTATCACGTGAATGTTATTGAACTTTGCTGGATGTCACTACAAATCAGAGATGGAGGAAACACCTACAAAAACCCAAGCAAAGCATCAAAACTCTAAAAAATAAATATACATATGAAGTGTTCAGACTTTCCTCAGCTTCCAAATGGATAGACTTATCACTGAGTGTTACACTACATCTCAACCACAATATAGTTCTATGTGTGTGTGTGTAATTATGCCCTCGGTGCTCTTGTGCGAGTCATACTTTGTGAGTAATGATCAATAACTAGATGTAGAATGTAAGTAAATAGTACATGGAATATAATTAAATCCCCTCCTATGAAGTGTGATGTAGATGAACTAGTCTTTGTCCCTTGTGATGGATCTAGATTGATGTAAATGGAGCAATAGAAGCCTTTTATGGATGCAACCTTAGGTGGAGATACTAGTGCTTAGTGCTTGGTACCTCATTATGGTCTCATATCTTTATATTTATATGGTTCTCTTGTTCTAATTTCATAATCAAACCCATAAAGGCCAACCACCAAAAATATAGAAATCTCAAACAACTAGAAAATGCCCAAAAAGTGAGAGTAAAGTGTAAAGAGGATTAGCATGCTCTAGAGGGGAACGGGGCACCCCAATCTTGGCTATGCACCCCAATTAGAGTAGGAAAAACACAGTGTGAATATGGATGAAATATCAAAAGTAATGATCGAAAGAAAATTAAAATGGCCAAAGACATGGGTTAACTAGTACTCTTTTTCACTCAAAACCCATATGAATAGTAGTATGAGACCGAGACTAAATAATTACCCAAAGTGTGTGATTTAATGTCTAGATTTTCCCCCACTTTATGTTCACTTAAGGCACCAACTAATTTAATTCACTTAAGGCACTGACTACTTTGGGGTTCTGATGGTACTCCTCAATCAATAGTTTGTGGCCCTTGGCCATGCACTTCCCACATTTACAATGGTATCAGGGAATAATTGTGTCACCAAAAATTTAATTAAAATATTTTTTATAAAAATTGTAATAAAAAAGGGTGATAAAGGGGTTTTCTTGAATAAAAAACAAATGGAATCCTGTAATTAGTAGTTCCAAGAAAAATCCTTATAAGAACATTCATGTAAACAAGTTATTAGTAGTTTTCCCCGAGGTAGACAAAAGAGAAAATAATGAAAAACAACAAAATCATGTTTATGATTCTCAATATCTCTTATAAAAATTATGAGGGAAGACCATACGCATGAAGTTGTTATGATTAGACAAAAATGGAAGTGAATAACAAAAGAAGTACTTAAATTAATTAGCTATAACAATCCTACAAAAAATTAGTTAGAAATAACTCTAAAACAAAGGTTAGAATTAAAAGAACTTGCTCGAAAAATGCATAAAATAAAAAAAATAGCAAGGGCACGCTAGCACATGCACTTGAGTGAGATAGTATTAACAGGTAACACTAGTGAATGAAAAGAGACAAAAACACATATAACATAACATAAATGCATGCAATATAACAAAAATGCACGCAATGTAAAATTATTTATAATGCTAGTGTGTGGATAAGAACACTAGCGCACACACAAAGACTAAAGTGTATGCAAAGATGCACTAGAACATGCATGTGTATGTTAGTGCAAAGCTCATGAAAAACTAGCATAAGGAATCTAGAAATAATCAAAATGATAAAAAAAATGGCTAGAAACCTTTTTTTGTTTTTTTCCTTCTTTGTTGCACTTGAGAACCTGAAACTTGAACAAAAAGATTAGAAACAAATTAGAAAACATAGAGATGATTAGATTACTAAAATGTAAGCTAGAAATTATTAATGAAGTGTGGGTGTCCCATGGGGTGTACCAAAATGTAAGCAGTGAAAATCTCAGTAGATTTGAAAGATATGCAAATAAATAACAATATACCTCTCTCTAAGATTTTCCTTACAAAACCTCAATTAAGAATGTGAAACACTTGGACTTGTAGAATCTTGTAAGAAAAATTATTATGGGTTCTCTTGAATTGTTCTCCAAATAAAAAATTACAAATGTTACAAGCTCATAAACACGAGGATGTGGATGACAATTTTCTCAGAAATTGGCTGTAAATTGCACAAAGCTTCCAAGGATAATCTACAGAGGAAAGACCCAATTTTTATAGCTGAGGGTGAGGCCATGAATCTTAGATCATATTTTGAATGAGTTACAGGTTCATAATTATAATTTCCTAAAAGATCCGTTGGATTTGGTTTGTGTAGTTGCATCTTTGCAGGGGCAATGATTGTTTTGATTTTGTGCAGGAAGATTGTTGTGCATGTAAATTTGCTGCCCCCACCATTATAGGGTTCTAGAAGTGGAGTGGAGTGGAGTGGAGTGCAAGTAGATAAATATGATTATTTAAATAACTAATTTAATTAGTTATAAATTGTGAGATGATAATTAATCATTTAATTAAATAAATGTTTATCACATTAGCTAAAAGGTGTTTGGAATTAATTTAATTAATTCTAAGGGCATGATAGAATTAAATTAATTAATTCTAAGGGTAGGAGTATGTAATTATAATAAATTTAATTAATTCTAAAGGGTTATGATTTAAAATATAGAATTAATTTAATTAATTCTAATGGGATGGAAATAGGCTAGAAATATGTATGTATTTTTAGGGTATTTACAAAAGCCTTGTTGGAAATAACCCCAAGGAGGGTTGGGATAATTTTAAGGAGCTTGAGATTGTTGTCTCTTAAGGGAGACAATCTCATTTTTTAATTTTATAAGTTGAACACTAAGGCTTTCAATTTCATCCTATTTTATAGAAGCACCAGAAGATGAAGGAGATTTTTGAGGAATGGGAGTAATGGTGGGTTGTGTGTTTTGTGGCAATTTAGTGAAGATGGACATTGGAAATATAAGGGCTAGTTTCCTATTTGGATTAAACATTTTTCATCCCTAATGGCTTATTGAATATGTATCTAGCAGTTAAATAACACCCATAGATTCGATCATTACTGATATATAAGAATTTAGAGCTCTAAGAAAGTATAAGAATGCACATTGTGGGGTTGGTCTTAGAAGCACTGGAATTCTATCCCATGTTCTCTGAAATCTAAAATTGAAATTTGTCATGAGATTTTTTGGATCTTTCTTTATAGATGTAAGCTACTCTAACAAGGATATGTTTTTTGCTTTCTCCTTGAATTTTTGACAAAGAGCCATGTCAAGCTCATCTCAATTGTTAATGGAAGAAGGTCTCAATATTCTATACCATTTAAGTGCTTTACCTTTAAGTGAAGAAGCAAAAAGCTTAATTGTAACATCATATTTTGTAACCAGATGATTTGAACACACTTTGGTAATATATTGAATAAGATTAGTTGTGATAATAATGTTTTCACCAGTGAAGAAAGGATAATTTTAATGGCAGATACTGGTATATCATGTTAGGCATTTAGAGCCAAAGGGATACCACAATTGAAGATGAAAAAAGATAATTTTATTTGTTGTGCCATAAATGGAATGAGCCTTAAAACCCTAGAGGACAACAAGAAAGGCCTACCAGGAAGAGGAGTAGAAAGAGTCTTATTAGAAACATACGATGATATTTGAATTACTCTACATCTTCTTCTCCTTGGTGACAAATGAAAATATTCAAAAGGATCACTACTTGTTGTGCTTTGACTTATCCATATTATTCTCATGAAAAGGGAGTCTGGGACGCTTAAAACTAGAAGATTCAATGATATGGATTCATCAGATGTGTTAGAGAATGCGTCTGAAGGATGAAATAACTAAGTCACACACTAAAATTTAAAAGCAATGAAGTAAAGATCATAAAACCGACCCACTGGGCATGCCAAAACTGTTGGATCTCAAAATTAAACCCTACTATGAATTAAGGAAGATCCATTATTTTGAGGCAACATGGGACTATCTCCAAGTGTGGGGCTTGCGGCTTGAGATAGAGCTTCAGAGAAGTTCAACTTCCTTGTTACGTGGATTTGGGAAAACCCACACAACACAACCTACTTCTAATGCTACTCTAACATTTACAAGGGACCAGGGAGAGATATACAGATACAAAATATATTAAATCTAAGACAAAGGGGTGGTGATAGCACCAGAAAGAACGTGGAAATTTCCCAACTCTAGATGATACAAATGTAAGTTTGCAGAATTGGGATCATAAAGATGCACATGATTCCAAAGAAAATAAGTGAAAGAATACAAAAAACACAAGAGGAAATTGTATTCATACCAAACATAGACTATTTTATGGAAAAAAAAACCAGGCTTACATTAGTTGCTCCAGATCCAAGGGAAAAGAAATCCCCATTTGCGAGTCGCAAGGGTCAAAGGCGTGAAGTTTTCGAGTTTCATATATAAGAGCTTGAAAATATGCTAAGGAAGAAAAGGGATAAGAACCCTAAAAAAGTAAACAAGCACTTGAATTTATATAAATTTATGGAATGGAAAAATAAAATGAGGAGAGAGAAGAAAGGACCGCCGAGCTAAAATCTATCCCCTAAAAATGTGCTAGAGAAGCATGTGTGTAATGAATTCTTGCAAAGTTTTCTTGTAGTATAGGCATGTATTCCATTAAGCGAGCTTCAAAAACCACAACATGACCCTTTTAGTCTATCACACGCCATTAGTATACAAACAAGGATGATATGATTCATTAAATTATGGTGGTTGGGGTTGTTTTCTCTTTGGTTTAGAGTCTAGCACAACTTACAGACCTTCCACTCATTTTACTTTGTACCGTGGCTTTTACCATGGTGTTTCAAATTTTTTATTTTCATGGACCCTCATAAATTTTCTCTTTACTTTCCCTGATGATAAGAAATACTTCGTACCACCCACGAGAGTCTACTCCTTTGATCCACGACTTTTGAAACTTAGCTAATTTCTTTAACTCCCTATGGATATGCAACTTCATGGTGCTCTATTTGACTTCAACCAGATAGGGAATAATTTTATAAGTATAGTAAATGTTGGATGAGTTCCATGCAACACTTATATTTTCCCAATTTCAACTAAGTCTCAGTTGTTCATTCCTTTATTCCATGGTTTAGGAAAATCCGTGGAACATTACATTCCTGCATTCTGTGAAAGAATGAATCAATGCCCTGCAACTTTTCTAGAGCAAAAAATGGTTAAGTCCATTTGATGAGTTGTTTAAAATTACATGGGGTGTAATTTTGGACAACAATTATATCCCACTTAATCAGCTCTAAACCAAATTACGTAACTTGTGCATTTGAGTATGTGATCATTTTGAGTAATATAAACATGCTCATCTTCCTAGAATATATATTTCAATTGAACCTATCCTCAAATAATAAATCCACCCATACTTAGGATGGAACTTGATCAAAAGAATGAGGTGAATAGCTAATAGTATAAATATGTGTTATGTATAAGGTGTATTGGTTCTAGAGGTGTATATCTAAAGTGCAAGTCATAACCTAATGGACTTAAATTGTGGGAATTTAGTATGATACCTTTTAATTTAGCTAATAAATGTATAAATGGGATGATGTAGGGATAAATACCAAATTATTATTTCCAACTAAATTTTGACTAAAGTTTAGGTACTACAATCATCCTAATTGTAATCTAGTAATGAAATTATTGGATTAAAATGAAAAGGGTTGAGAAAACACAAAACATGTTATAGTTAGTGTGTATGCAATACTAAGAAAGCATGTCCCCATGTTGGGAATTGTGTAGATGGTTGTCATTTATGTGAAGTGTAACATTGATGTTAAAGGGTGTCAAGTTGTGTTATGTGTCTCCATGAGGTGTCATGCATAGTCAAACATGAAGGTTGATTGATAGTGTATAATCATGTAGTCTTGTTATGGTGTCTTGGTGCATGATCAAGCAAGCTAAGTTGTGTAGGTGAGTTCCAAAGTTGTTTTAAGGTATTCATGAGGTCAAGAAAGGTTAGTATGATGTGGAAAAGTTTTATAAGTGACTGTAAGTGGTCAATAAAGCCAATTCATGTGATGTCATGTGTTGAAGGAGTCATTCTAGGCCTATTCCTATACCTAGTACAAGCAGTATGGTGGAGTAACAAGAGATAGGGAGCAGGAAAACATAATATGATAATGAGAAATGTGTTTTTAAATGGAATGACATGTTTTGAATGAGTTTTAGGTTAGATGTTAGAGGTATGATGATGTTATAAGGTCCTTTGAAGAAAGTTTCTTGAGAACAAGGAAAGTTGACATAGATAAGTCTTAGTGTTTAGAGAGATTCATGTACACTCTACATGGATGAGACTTGGGATAATTATAGGAGGTTTCTATGGTGATTTGAGTCAAATTTCAGGTCCAAGCGATGAATATTTTTTGAGGATTTTGAGGGTTTTCCAAAACTGGGTTTCCAAAGGTGAGAATTTGAGGTAAAAGTTGACTTTTTGATGCTCATTGTGGACTGTATGATTTGCAGGGGGACATGATATCTTTGGAATATTTAATTAGGTTAGTAATGATTATTTTCTAAGTGGAATTAAGGAGTTTTATTGTCAAGTTTTTATAAACAATCATTACGAAGCTAAACTGCTTTTTAACTCTCAAAAAACCCTAGTTAAGCAATGAATTTGGAGAAATTACTTGTATAGGTCCATAGTTGTTTCCTTTTGATAATGTGATGATTTTTTGTTGAAGAAGACTCCTCCATATTTTCAATGGTGTATTTTAGAGCTTGTGATAGTATGTGTGCCCCGCCCAAAAAGGAAAATTTCTGGAGTTTTTCAATTTGTGCAGAAGATGTCCATTAAACCTAATGACTAAATTACCATTTATGGAATAATGGGATTTGTAATACATGTCCATAATAGTTAAAATTCATGGTCGAGGTCCTAAAGTGCAAAGTGTGCGCTATCTTTGAAGACTAGTTTTTGGGGTTGAAAAGGAAGCTTGGAGTAGTTTGTGAACAAATTGGTTTTTGAGGAGCTACATGTGGTTTTATGACTTGGTATGAATTACTTCATGATCGTTAATCCAATATATTTAAAATGATATATCACACTTGAGTTTTTTTCTAAGTTTTTAGCAATTTATGACCTGTTCTTTGTAAGTTTTGGTGCACAAGAATGACCATGTTCTTGAGATGGTTTCATAAGCTTGGGATGATTGTTCTTAGTGTTTCATGATTTTTGGAGATGTTTTAGGACTTAAATTTTTTTATAAGTGATATTTATTCCTTGGTGGAGTTGTTTTAACTCTTTATTCTTCACAATTTGCATAGTTGATTGTTTTGGTGCAATTAGGCCTATTAGAGACCTAATGGAGTGTTTTGGAGATGGAGACGATATGGCCAAAAATTATGGAAAAGTTTGTGATTTTATCATTATGCTATTATTATGTTTTCATGATATTTTCACTATTAAGGCCTTCCTACATGTTTTGAAAGAAAGAAACAAGTATTTAAGCAATGTTAAAGAGCTCATTTTTTAGTGCTAGAGCCATGGAATGATAACAAATTTGGAGAGATGAAAGGGAAGGTTATGAGGAAAAATATGGATAGGAAAAGACCTTGAAATTTATTAAGGATTATGATATGTTTCTGATTTGAAGATGGCGAGCTTGAAGGAGGTAATCTATTCATGACCTAGTTAGAAGAAAAAACCTAGTTTGTGTGCATGGGCTTGAACGAGCTAGAAGAAAGTGTGTGGTGTTGTAGAGGGTTAAGAGAAGAATTGAAGAGAGTATGAGAGGCTGAGGATAGGAGAGAAGAAGGACATCAAGGTTACTTTACCTAATCAGTAAAATAATATGTAAGCTTGAGCAACGAAGAAGAAAGAGAAATTTGAGAGAGTGTTGAGTGCATGGAGCTGAATTAGTGATCACCATTAGTTAGAGAAAAAAAAGTGATCATCATCTTCAGGTGGATGAGTTGGTGTTTGGTCATCTTATGTGGTTGGTGCCTCCTTGTAGGGTTGGTGCCCTACTAAACTAGGGGTCAGTGCTCCTTGTGGGGTTAGTGCCTCACTAAAGAAATATCTTATGATGTGTAATATTCATTGGAGTCCTTTGTTTTGAGTAATATAAGTAGAGGTTTAGTGGGTTTTCTTCCCCTCGAGGGTTTCCCACTTAAATTTGGTGTTTTTTTACACTCTCTTGCATCTTGTTCTTATGTATGGTTGATTTAATGTTTAAATAAGCACACATATGGTTAATGTATAATTAAATGGTTATATGGATCATGAATGAAAATGAATGATGAATGAAATGGAATAATTTTTTTAAAGCATCGATTCACCCCCTAGTGCATTATGCTTCCAATAATTGGTATCAAAGCTAGGTCTTTCTGAAGAAATTTTAAAGACTTCAAGGATATATTTGAAGCATTGATGTGGTAGGTTTTTCAGTTCAAGATGAAGCTAATCCTCTAGTTAGAATGAGAGGATGATTGAAACCCTTAGAGTTTGATATTTGGAAATAATTTCTTGGTGTGTGCACTCCTATCTCTAAGTTTCCACCTATTACAGTTGATGAGAAGTGTAATGAAGATGACCTAGAAGCTGATCTTGAAAGTGTTTTTGAGGTATGTTTCCCTAAAGAAGTTTAAGAAGATATTGACCTAGAATCAAATATTGATAATTTTATAGACTGATTAAACCTATAAAGGAAAATGAATAAGTAGAAGAGTATAAAGAATCCCTTGTTATGATGACAAATTATGAAGTAATCCAAGAAATCCTTAAGGTATATATGACAAGTTGTGAAAAAAAACTCAACATGGTTGAGTTGAAGGATACATTTGAGGATGATATCAAAAATCCACTACTAATAAATAATGTTATAAGGACATACGCATAGTTTGAAGGTCATTATAACTGGCTGCAATCCATGAAAGGCATGAATTTATCAAGAAATCATCAAGGTCCATCATTTCATCAAGAAAGGTATGAGTTTTTTAGTGAATATTACTTTTCATTCAAGAAAAGTGATCATAGGACTGTAGATAAGTGGAAGAAGGCGTTGTGTTAGTGTTTTGTGCTGATTCAAGATCTTGAAGTTTAGTTTGAGTTTTAGAAGAGTACAAGATCTTGAAAGCTTTGTTTATTAAATTAAGTAGGATCCTAATTTAAGGGGGAGTTTTTAACTATTTTTATCTTGGAGCTATGTATAAGGGTCAGAGTCAAGCTTAAAGGCTTGATAAGAACTAAGTATTAAGTTATGGTAAAGAAAGATCTCATGAACTATTATGTTGTGAAGGTAAGAAAGAGCTATGATAGGGATGAATGTTTCCTAGCAAAGTGTGAAGATTAGAACAAATCCAAATCATTATGATGAAGGAATGCATGAAGATGCAATGATTTATGATACATTTGTTTTATGAAGTCCTTTTTGGATTCAAAAATGTATCATTAAGACCTTAGGGCCCAGGCATAATGGGACATGAGGATGAAAAACTAGTTTTCATACATTTCAGTGGACTGAGTGTTGTGTCTTACAAAGTCTTGAAGATCAAGGTGGAACATTGAAAATGTTGATAAGTAATTTTGTAGGATTGAAGACCCTTGAAGGATCATTGAAAATATAATATTGATATAGAGCTGTGAATTCAGGTTTAAAATACTAAAAGACATAATGATCTAAGGATGGTATAAAAACTTGAAGATACATTCTGTGAGTGCAAGTGATGCTATAAGAAGGTTTTCAAGATTAATATTATAGGACTAAGGACAATAAAGAGTACACATAGTTTCTCTAAAGGTTAAACATGAAGAGATCAAGGTTTGTTGCATTGAAGTTGTGGCAATATGTTCATAATCCCTATAAGTAGGATTTATGGTATGAAGGTGCATTGAATGTTATAAACAAGGTGTCTAATGTCTAAATTGTTGTGTATCCCAAAATTGGTTGAATAAGGTAAGAATCAATTTTCTGAGTAAGGATAAGGTCTGAAATTATGTCTTTGAAGCTCAAAAAGAGGAATATGACTAATATTTTTACATGGAAAGTGTTGTATGACCTCAATTAGGCTAGTGGAGTCCTAAGGTTGCTTGTGAGTGATCCCCAATAAATATTAGATGGATAATCATGTTGAAAGTTTGTGATATTTCATGTTTCAATGTTAAGAAAGCTTGTCATAGGTCATATTATCAAGAAAGGTACACCAAAATATATGAGGTCCTGTCATGAAGACAAAAGTGAGTCAATCCAACAGGTATGTGAGATGGTATCATCATAAAAAGGTATGTTGCAATGAATTTTGTGATCTATCTAGCTTTGTCATAGTGGTATATTGTATTAAGGTCTAAGATACAATTATGACTTCATGACTTGATGTCAAAGAAAGAGATGATAGTTTTTGGAGATCTATGACAATTAATAATGCAAAGATGTCTCAACGAAGGTTTCCAACTTATAAAGTTGAGGAATTTAATTGCATATCAAGATGAGTGATAGTTATAGGAGGCCGAGCTTGATGAAACCTTGGTTTGAAGAAGGGTTATGAGGCTATTGAATCATCAAAGGGTTCTTAAGGTTATATATTTGGAGGTAAAGCACAAGACTATGAGAGTGTTTTGTGATGAATATTTTACTGGGCCTTTTATGTTCCTTGTGTTTAGTTAGAATCAAATAATGAGAAGGTATGCTTTATTTGTTGATATTGATATCCTTATTTTTGAAGAATACTGTACATGGATCAAGAAATTTTCAATCTCAAAGGGTGAAGGAGTGAGAATTTGGTTTGAGGGGGATATTTTCTATTTTATGAAGTGTTAAGGGTGATTTATGGTTGAAGGTGCATCAATGGAGGCCTATGAAGCATGATTTATTGGGTAGATAGCCAAGTTGAAGATGCAAGAGGTAGAGAAATTTTAGTTTGATGAACATATGTGGTTTTTTGATATGTTATGAAATATAGTTGAATGTTATCTCATAAGATTGATAGTGGTATGTCTCAACATGTATGTGGTTATACTAATCAATCAAATTTATCAGAATAAACAAATGATATTGAGAATTAGTGTCTGATATCATCATAAGAAGGATGAAAATTTTATGATCTTCATGAAATATTGCTTATAGTTTACATATCTGGGCATGATACTCTGTGTTGGTCTTGAAATGGTCTGGGTATAAATAGAAGTGATGAAAGGAATGGTAAGGTCATGTAATATGTTATGCTCTTAGAGTAAAGTCATAAGTGGTGTAGAGTGTCTCCTATCAGGTTTGTAAAAGATGTTTGAATGCATTTGAAGTCTGTTACGAAACAATGGAAAGGATTGAGGGTCTCTTAAAGCTATGATACAAATATATACTCTAAATTATTGTTTCTTATTAGCTTAATAAGGTGCTCAAATGGATCAAAGTTGTTTGAGTGTTGTTCTATGTTTTTGCAAGGGAAAGATTCAACTTGAAAACAAGATAACTACATCCATTGTCAATTTTTTTGATTATGAGTCCTCCCAATCCCTCCAAATAAATCTATACCCTATGTGATACCTGTCCTACTATTTTAAGTGGTCATATGAATTGTGTCAACCTTTTCCATAGGTGATTTAGGGAAAAAAAATTCATTCAAGTGCTTCCAATATGGTACCTTTCAAGACATACTTTTCAAGAAGATTAGGGAATGACTATTTTTAGCCTTTCTAAGGCTAGTGGATGCCATCTGGAGCAGAGTGGAAGGTCCAAATTCATTGAGAAGTGATATTAAGGATCTAGGAACATTGTGCAACTGATTTTGGAATATTTTGGAAAGTTTCAGAGGTATTGGAACAAGTTCAACAAAAGTGGGTTTTTGAAGGTGAACGAGATTGCATATTAAAACAACACATGAGCTTCGAGAAGTAATTTGGGAGCTATGTGATGAGTTGGATGTAAAAAAAATATCATTGGAATTTTATTTTAGTGCTCTAAGAGATGGTGGTCTCAGGTTCTTCACAAGACACAAACATTTCTTCCCACAATCTATTTTTTGCATACACAACCCATGGTCCTGAGAAAAGGATATTTTTGAGGGATATTAAGGAAGAATCAAGACATGAAACCCATACCATCATTCTAAAAATGATATTTTTAGTCAAAATAATATAAATAAGTTCTTGGAAAGACCTTTGGATGCTAAAGATATGTCTCCGTCAAGTTCCTCTCCAAGTTACACTCTCGGAACTTAGTCATTTTTCTGGGTGGAAACATGTCACTCCCAGGTTGAAGCACATTTTATTGCACCAAATGTACCATCCCCTTGGGAAATTTGGGACAAAAAATTATACACAAGCCTATGATAAACCCCTGGACAATCATGTGACCCCAATTGAGCTTAAACAAGCTAGTTAAGCCCCTTTGCTCTCATTTTTAGACCCTTCCCATCATCAAATCCTAGAATGCCACTTATCCTCTCCATATCAGGGAAAAGTTTCTTGCACAAAATTTCCCATACCCTTAGGATAGTTAGGAAATTATCCCAATCCCAAGATTGACCCCTGGTATTTCATATGACCCTAGAAGGTGTTCCGTATGCATTTTTTCAGTCCCCTCTCCTCTCTGCCTTCGCAAATGACCATCTGCCACTTTTCCTAACCAGGTGAGGGAAAATTTTCTTGCACCAAATATCCTATCCCCTTGGGATAGTTGGGACATAAAAATTCACCCAAGCCTAGCCCCTTCAGGTTTCGTTGGTCCTCCATATGATCCAGTTTCAGCCCTAGGGTATTTTAAAGTGATTTTTCTCCCTCCTCCGCTGGCCAATCCTCATCGACCACTTGTCAAGATGAAGATGAGGCACATTTTATTACAATAATTTTCCCATCCCCTTGGGAATTTTTTTTTCACCCAATCTCATGAAGCTTATAAAAATCCATTTGTTTTACAAAAAAGTATCTGCCATGTTGTTTCTTCTTATGCGTGTGGGGAACTCACTAGCGGAAGAAAACTATAAAAATCCATTACCCTTATCCATTCCTCCATTGCTTCTTCATTCCTCCATGATAAACTACTGAAAAAAATTGTTAAACCTGTAATTTCTTTAGAAACCATGTCCGTTCTTTTCCAGATTGACTTCATGGCCAAAAATGTAAAAATCTCATATCTTACAATTTGATGCACGAATCAAAGAGAGATTTTTTGTAGACTTATCCATTTTCAGAGGCTTTTAAGAAGAAAGTTACAACATTTAAAATAATTTTCCATATTTTTAAAAGCAACAAAAGCCCCATTTTATTCCCTGGATCTCGTTCCTTCGATTTCCCATCACTTTGGCAGACAAATCAAGCTAAAAATGTGAGCACAAATTCCAAGAGAAAAACCTTTCCCAGTGAATTTAGGTCCATCACAATATGAGGTGGGAAAGAACAATTTAAAAAGCTTAGTGAATCCATCAATGGCTGCCATGGTAGCTTCATGTCTGAAACTCTTAACAAGAAAAAAAATCATTTTTTATTTCCAAGCATTCTGGTGGGTGAAACACAATGAAATTTGGAGCACGAGATCGCGACAAAGAATTGAATTTAAAAAAAAATTTCCCATAAAAAACCGAGGTAATTTTTTTCACTTACTAAAAATATCATATCCTATGCTCCTTCACATGCTAAAAATAGTAGGTTCTTTGAATTACAAGTTTGGAACACCCAGGACAATAAGAAAAAATGCAAAATGAAAGATAGGGGAAAATGTCAATTTTCCCAAAATAGCAGGTTAGGAAAAAACAACCTACTAAAAATAGAAAGTTTCTAAATAATAACAGTGCATCATCAACCAAGGAAAATGAAGTGTTCTAGAAGGTCATATTGGAGCAAAATGGGTGATATGTCCCAAAATAAAAGGTCTCGACACTACTAGGTAAAAATAGAAAGTCTTCATTTTGGATGCAAAAAGTTGTAGATGGCTCCATTTTCACTCATCTTTCCACTTTCTGGAATCTCCATGGGATTATAGTATGACTCATGGCTCAAACAGAGAAACGAGAACTTCATTAGGGTTATAGAAACATCATATTGCAACACAGTGTGTAGAACCAAGAGGCAAAGTGTTCAAGGTAAACTTCATTGGAGCTTCACATCAGTGTAACAATGTTGCAGAGGTAATCAGAGGCCAAGATTATCATCTTCAATTTCTTCGGGGTGGATCCTCATCAATGACAAAGGTATCTCCATCATTTGTAGCATTTCTTCTTTCCCCTCCTTTTGCATTCTTTCACGTCTTCTCTCCCCCCTTTCTAATAAATTGTTATGAGAAATCATGACATTTGTCCTATTCATTTAAATGCAAATTTAGATTTATTTTTGATAAACCCCCCTTCATTAATAAAAGGGGACTAAATTTCACTCCTAGGAATATCAAAAGTCACATGTTAGAAGGACAAATGAAATGTCACGTGGGGGGTAGGTGAAGAGTCTTCTAAAGGTCTATAAATTGTAATGACTTCTTCATTCTTAAGGGTTGTCAATTTTGTATGCTCAAGAGAGATTACTATTTGGAGTAAAGAACAAGAGATAATTTTTTTTTCTATTCCCTCCCTTTATGTTCTTCCATTTCTCACTATGTATAAATTTTCCAAAACATCAACAATAAATAAAGGAGTTTCTTTCCTTTTTTGATGAGAGAATTTTTGAAACTTTGTGTTCTAAATTCTATCTTGTCTTGCTGCTAGTAATAAAGTTTTTTTCATTTTATATTATGTGTGTTGAATTACTCTGATTAATTGTTGTAGGAATCTTATTTTCTACCTACAATATTAATTCCCCCTTCTCTTTTCCCACTCCCTTTCCTACCTTCTCAGTAAATTCCTCCTTTACAAGCAATTTCAAGATTTTTCCGCATGTTCAGTGGAGTGTTCCTATTGGATCCCTGACCTCTAAGGCCACCACAAATTTCACTTTCATTCACACATAATAAATGGAGCTGCATCATTCAGGAAGAGGGATCTTGAGTCTCAGAGCATTAGCGGATATCTACCAATTAGTCCACATGAAATTTTTTCTCGCTAATAGTTTTTGTCATTGATCATGGGGTAAACTTGGCATATTCTACACCCAAAATATGAGCACAAAATCCTAAAAACTATATATCTAAAAATTAAAACAAAAAATAAAAATGGAATTAATTGAAAAGCATTGCTCAAAAAACCCCACGATTAATCCCTGTTAATGATCCTTCGTATTCCATAGTGTCCTTTCATATTCCAATTGCAAGATTTTCCCAAAGTTAGATGAAAGGAGATATACTAGGATGAATAGGTTGAGAGGAGTTGTTGATCCCACTTTTGAGGCTTTGCAAAATCTGTGAGAACAAAGTAGAGCCAACCCATATTTTTTCTCTCAAGCCTCACCTCCATCTGATTCCTCAAGTGGTACCTATGGAAATCCTATTCAAACCCATTGTGACACTCCCGAAAATCCCCTTAATTCTCCCATATTTTGAACACCATTGAACATTGAATTCCCTAGTGAAGGAGAACAAGAATCAGAAGAAGAATTGGGAGAATAATTTGTAGAAATGGAAGCTAGAAGTTGAAGCAGAAGAAATAATGGCAGACAAAGAAAGAGAAATACCCCAACCCATTGTTCCATGGGGAAGGAATACATGTCCACTTATTCTTGCACCTCCTCTTCATGATCTATCGACAAGTTCGTGCAAAAAATTCCAAAAATTCAAAGGTGACGGAACAAAACTTCTCGAAGAACACATCTTTGCCTTCATCACATCATACATAATTCTTGGAATCAAACATGAGGATGTTGCTATGATATTATTTATGGAATCACTTTAAGAAAAGGTAACCAAGTGGTTTTATCTCTTTTCCTCCCACTCCATCACATGTTGGGAAGGAATTCAATCCATTTTCAAAGAAAGATTCAAATCTACCGAAGACTGTCAAGACCTCCTAGTCCAGCTGGCTCAAATGAAGAAGGAATCTAACGAGACTATGAGGGACTTTGTTTTTTGTTATAACAGGTTGATCAAAAGGATACCTCTTGAAGACGTGCCCTCTGATGATAACATGAAAAGGTTCTTCATCAGTGCTAAATTGTTGGATGTAGGATTCATCGTTTGAAGATGTTTGCTGAGGAATATTGCACAAGCTCAAAGGATTGCCATCGAAGTAGAAGATGACCTCATCCTATCTAGAAATATCAAGAACCCTTCATAGGGTAAGGCCCAACATCCCAAAAATGAGAGAACAAATCCATTGTTACAGAAATTAATAAATAAACTGACACTGTTGAGGGAAAATTCCCAACGAGAATCCCATCAAAGTTCCAAAAGAATTCAAATTGCAAGGGAACCCCAAAGGATCCCATTAGATGCTTCACATATTAATGCAATTTTCAAGACTCAAGAAGACAAAGAAGGAATTGAACAAGAAAGTGAAGATGATGATTTCCTAGAGGTTGAAGAAGTAGAAAATGATGCACAGAAAAGATTCTATGAGTATTCTAGAGGTGATGAAGATGATGACATAAATGCACCTAGTTTCTCATGTGTGGTGTTCAACCACTCTTAGCCTCAAAAGACACCCTCTTCCTCCACTTTTTCTGTGAAGAAGAAGATTAAAGATCCTTTTGTGGAGACTCTAGCAAAAATAATAATCATTGGAGGATCTCCACTCCCTCCTTCCATGGAGTCTGCATTGGTGAAACTTGATCTTGTGGTAAGCAAGAGGTCACCTACCATTCCAAGTAAGTCTTCTAATAACCCTTCTAAATTTGACTATACTCTTGCAAAATCTAGTCCTTTAAGAGCCTCCACTATATCTTCAAAATCATCCTCCTTCTCCCAAACATCTATCCCCTCTTCCAAGCCTATCCTGAATTCAAAAGTAGTTCCTTCACCCCATCCACACATACTCTATTCAATATCATCAAACATGTGAATAAAACCAAATTCCAAATTTCCAAAGCTGAGTATTTGCGGAATCACTTAAAAAATTTCAAGAAGTTTTTTCTGACATATTAACGGTAGTAGTTCAAATCCCAATATTGTGACTCCTAGTTCTAAAGGACTACCAACACCACCTATACCTCCATCAAAAAACACAATTTATTTGAGTGAATCAAATACCTATAAGATTTATACTTTATATTTCTCCCTACTCATTAGAGGATGATTGAATAATGTGCATAATATATTCAAGTGCCTCTGACAATGTAATACCCATCAAGGTTGCCAATGGTCTCAAACTCACCTTGACTCAGGCTAGTGGCTCTTGTTACTTTATGGAATCAAAAGAATTCTAACTTGTAGGGAAGGTCAATGATGCAAATGTGGCCCTAGCCCAATTTCTAGATAAGAAGGTGTCAATGACTATCTTGGTAGTAGACATTCTAGCTTCATTTGGAATGTTATTGAGTAAAATATTTTTCCGATAGTTGGGAGGAAAAATTCAGATGAATTGGCCTTCTACAACCTTTCCGGTTAAGGGAGATATGGAAAATTTCCTTCTAGAGAAGAAGATGAGATACATGGTACAAAAGTTAGGAAATCTAGGAGCTAAAATTTTGTACCAAGACAATGAGAAGATGAATCATTTCATAACATTCGAGGAAGAAGATGAGACACCGATCTTGATAGGACCAAACATCCCTTTTCCAGGGGGTATTGATCTTGAAGGAGTATTGAGAAATTTTGAGTTCCAAGTTGTTGGATGATGCAAGCCATGGAGAAGAGGAGATAGTTCTTGATGAATTTCAAGTGGAGAAATCAGATGAAATGTTTCCTCATGATGAGGAGGTGTTCTCATTCCCATTTCAATCCAAATATTATCTTGATCATGTCATCCATGAAGAAGAAAATCTAGATTGAAACATTCCTTCAAAGTATTTGAAGTTAGAATATTTGGAGGAAATTATAAGAATGAAAGAATAAATTGGCGATCCTCATCTCAATCTTGAGTTTCTAATGCAAGCCATGGATTTGCAAGATAGATGTGAAGATGATTCCAAATTCTCAACCAATCTAGATTTTGGTCATGATGAAAAAAAACAGGGCAAAAAATGTAATGAACCTCTTGTAACAATGACTGATGGATACAATGATGAAATTGAAGTTTTCTCTTTTCCATTCGAAGAGGAGGATTCTCTCCATGATCAAAAAGTTGAAACAAAGAATTTTGAGGTCCTCAAGGTTGAGACTCCCCTAGACAAAGAAACATTGGAATGCAATGAGCTTAAGGATGGTGAAGTAATGCTTCTGAATGGTTTCCTTGAATTCCAAAATGAAGGTTCTTCAAATGAGTATAAAGATGATATTTTGGCAGTTCCAAAGAAGGACTCCGTTCAAGAAATTGGTAAAGTGGTAGAAGGCATGGAAGATCCTGAGATAAGTCTTGACATATTAGCTCATATTATAGCCATATATGATAAGTATGAAGACATTTTTGATTCTTCATTTGATGTCTAAACACCTCCTAACATAATGGAACAAAATAGTGATTTCAAGACCTCTAGTGGATAAGTTTTCAATAAACATGGATGGGAGAAAGAATAAAAATCAATATATCCAAGCTACTCGAACAAGAATCATCTCTGGGGAAATGATGAGATGCAAAATGTGAAATGAATAGTGTGGGGGAACATGGTTCAGGAAATTTACAATTTGTAATTGGTTCCCAAAACAAGTGATAAGAGCAATGGAATTTTAGAGTGGAGTTCTGAGCATCAATAAGATCATGTAGGTTCACTCCTCCCAAGTATACAGGTTATCACGAAAGAACCTAGATTTCATAAGATGTTAAGGAAGGGAGGCTACTTATTGAACCAGTCAATGGATACTTGAAACATCATCATTCAGTGTTACCTATTTGGAGGTAACTTCTGAAAAAGAAAAACTTATTCAGTGAAAGTGGGTTGTCCCATGAATTTTACCATGGGTGATTTAGATGTGTTTCCCTTTCCCTTTTGTGTGTATTTCCTTTTCAGTGTGTTATGTGTTTCTTTTGTTTTGTGTGTGTGTGTGTGTGTGTGAGTGTTCTCCTTGCATTCTATCTCTTGTTGTTTAAAGTAACTCTATAAGGCCCAATGGATAAGGCACTAGCCCAAATAATAAAATAATATTCTAGAGTACCTTCTCGTCCTGTCCTCACTTTGTTTGATCCATAATGAGTCCTCAAGTGAGAGCCAACTGTTGCTCTGTGTTTTTTCAAACTTTTCAAGAAGCTTATGAATGGCTATTTTTATCGTTTCTAAGGCTAGTGCATGCCCTCCGGAGTAGAGTGGAAGGGATAAATTAACTGAGAAGTGGTATTAAGAAGATAGGAACATTTTGCAATTAATTTTGGAAGATTTTGGAAAGTTTTAGTGGTTTTGTGATAAGTTCAACAAAAGTGGGTTTTTGAAGGTGAAGGAGCTTACAGATCAAAACAACTGAGCTTTGGGAAGTGATCCCCAGAGGTTGAGGATGATTTGGAGGTAAAAAAAATATGGTTGTAAACTTATTTCAGTGATCTAAGTGATGATGGTCTCATGATCTTCACGAGACATAAGCATTTCTTCCCACAATATGTTTTCTACATGCACAACCTGTGGTCCCAAGAAAAAGGGATATTTTAAAAGGATTTTTAAGAAACATCAAGACATGAGACCCATCCCTTCGCTCTAAAAATGATATTTCTAGTCAAAATAATATAAATAAGTTCTTGAAAATATATCTGGATGCTCAAGATATGTTTCCGTCAAGTTGCTCTCCAAGGTACGCTCTCAGGACTTAGTCATTTTTCTGGGTGGACACATGTCACTCCTAGGTTGAAGCACATTTTATTACACCAAATTTCCCATCCCCTTTAGAAATTTGGGACAAAAAATTGCACCCAAGCCTATGATAGACCCCTGGACCATCACGTGGCCCCGGTTGAGCTCAAACAAGCCAATTAGGCCCCATTTGCTCTCATTTTCAGCCCTTCCCATCATTGAATCCTAGAATGTCACTTGTCCTTTCTAGAGAAGGCAAAATTTTCTTGAAATAACTATCCTATCCCCTTGGGACAGTTGTGACACATAAATGTGCCCAAGCCCAATATTGACCCTTGGTTTTTCATGACCCCAAAAGGTGCTCTGCAGGCATTTTTTCAGCCCCCTCTCCTATCTGCCTCCACAAATGACCATCCGCCACTTGTCCTCACTAGATGAGGGAAAATTTTCTTACACCAACTATCTCATCCCCTTGGGATAGTTGGGACACAAAAAGCTCCCAAGCCTAGCCCCTTCCTTGGTCCTTCATATGACCCAATTTTTTCCCCGAGGTCTTTCCACCAACCAATCCTCATCTGTCACTTAGCTGAGGATGAGGCACATTTTATTGCACTAACTTTCCTATCCCCTTATGATAGTTGGGACAAAAAAATGCACCTAACCTCATGAATCTTTAAAAAATCCATTATTTACTAAAAAGGAACTGTCATGCTGATTCTTCTTGTGCATGCAAGAAAAATCACTGCCAAAAGAAAACTCACTGCCGAAAGAAAACTATAAAAATCCATTTCCCTTCTCCATTCCCCAATTTTTTCTTCATTCCTTCATGATCAACTACTTTAAAACACCATTAAATCTACAATTTCTTTAGACACCATGTCTGTTCTTCACTAGATTGACTTCATGGCCAAAAACGTAAAAAGCTCATATCTCACAATCTGGTGCACAAATTGAAGAGGGGATTTTTGTAGACTTCTCCAATTTCAAAGGCCTTCAAGAAGCAAGTTGTAGTATTTCAAATTATGTCCCAAATTTTTAATGGCAAAAAAACCCCCATTTTTTTCCATGGCTCTCGTTCCTTCTATTTCCCATCACTCTGGCAGACAAATCAAGCTAAAATTGTGAGCACACATTCTAGGAGAAAAACCTACCCTAGTGAAGTTGGATCCATCACAATCTGAGGTGGGAAAGAAAAATTTAAAAAATATCAGTGAATCCATTAATGGATACCATGGTAGCTTCATGCTTGAAACTCTTACCAAGAAAAAATTCATTTTTTATTTCTAAGCATTCTGGTGGGTGAAACAAAATGAAATTTGGAGCACGAGATCACGACAAAGAATCGAATCTAAAAACAATGTTCCCATCACAAACCAAGGTCATTTTTGTCACTTATTAAAAATATCATATCCTATGCTCCTCCACATGCTAAAAATAGTAAGTTCCCTGAATTGCAAGTTTGGATCACCCAGGACAATCAGAAAAAATGCAAAATGAAAGACAGGGGAAAATGTCAATTTTCCCAAAATAATAGGTTAGGAAAAAACAACCTTCTAAAAATATAAAGTTTCTAAAAAATAAAATTGAATCATCAACCAAGGAATATGAAGTGTTCCAGAAGGTCATATTGAAGAAAAATAGGTAATATGTACCAAAATAGCATGTCTCGACCCTACCTGCTAAAAATAGAAAGTCCTCATTGTGGATGTAGAAAGTAACAGATGGCTCCATTTTCACTCATATTTCTAATTTTTGGACTCTCCACATTATTGTAGTATGACCTCATGGCTCTAATATAGAAATGAGAACTTCGTTAGGGTCATGGAAACATCATCTTGTAGCAAAGTATGCAGAACCAAGAGACAAAGTGTTCAAGATGAACTTCATTGGAGCTTCACATCAGTGTAGTAGTTTTGCAGAGGTCATCAGAGGCCAAGGTTTTCATATTCAACTTCTTTAGGGTGGATCTTCATCAGTGAAGGAGGTATCTCCATCCTTTGTAGCACTTCTTCTTTCCCCTCCTTCTCCATTCTTTCTCCTCTTCTCTGCCCCCTTTCTAATTCTTTGTTGTGAGCAATCATGAAACTTGTCCTATTCATTTAAATGCGACTTTAGAAAAAATTGTAATAAGTCACCCTTCATTAATAAAAGGGGACTTAATTTCACTCATAGGAATATCAAAATTCACATGTTAGAAGGATAAATGAAAGGTCACGTGGGGGTAGGTGAAGAGTATTCTAAAGGTCTATAAATTGTAATGACTTCCTCATTCTTAATTTCAATTTTGTATGCTCAAGAGAGATTAATACTTAGAGTAAAGAAAAAGGGATACAAATTTTCTTCTATTCCCCCCCTCTATGTTCTTCCATTTCTCACTATGTACAACTTTGCCAAAACATCAGTGAAAAAGAAAGGAATTTCTTTCCTTTTTATGTTT
Organism: Taxus chinensis; assembly: GCA_019776745.2. Taxonomy (NCBI): domain Eukaryota; kingdom Viridiplantae; phylum Streptophyta; class Pinopsida; order Cupressales; family Taxaceae; genus Taxus; species Taxus chinensis. The sequence goes on from CM034154.1 coordinate 513,245,212, forward strand.
GTGTTCTAAATTCTATCTTGTCTTACTTCTAGTAACAAAGTCATTTTCCTTCTATATATGTGTGTTGAAGTACTCTGATTAATGTTTATAGGAATCTAATTTTCTACCTACAATATTAATCCCCCCTTCTTTTTTCCCACTCCCTTTCCTACCTTCTCAGCAAAATCCTCCATTGCACGTAATTGTAAGATTTTGTAGTAGGTTCAGTGGAGTGTTCTTGTTAGATCCTCAGCCTCTAAGGCCACCAAAAATTTCACTTTCGTCCATGCAAAATAAATGGACCTAAACCATTCAAGTAGAGGGACCTAGAGTCTCAGAGCATTGGTGGATATCTACCAATTTGTCCACCTTACAAAATTTCTTTCCAACGTTGAGAAATTGAATTAAAAGGAAGGACCATTTTGACAAAGTTATTTGAAGATTACAATAAATATATAGTCTTGAGAATTCCTGATTATTTTGGACAAGGTGCACCAAGAGAAAAATAGGGTATGATATGCTGATTACAGGTATGTGGATGAAATTGATGATTTATGATGCTTTGAGATATGATTGTCATCCATGAAGGAGTATTGATAAGTTGAATGATTGAGGTCAATCTTTTTGAAGTGTTGATAACATCACAAACTTGACCATAAGATTGATCCATTCTTTTGAAACACATTGGCTCTGTCCTGTCTGAGTGTTCAAAATAAGTGTGTATGATATTAGGAAAATATTGTCAATATTTTGGAGATATAGAATACTTGAGTAAGAGGTAAACATGACTAGTTATTTGAGATGTAAAAAGTCATGTGTAGGGAATGTGTTTGAATAGTGAGAGCCGATTTACATCTCATAAAAATTTAGAGATAAGTTTAAGTATACACATCTTAGGGGTCAGAACAAAGCTAAGAGGGTTAGCATGAATCAATGGAGACATGTTTTGAATGTTGAAGACAATGAAAAGAGAAGTGTGACAAGAAGGATAAATGTTACTGGTAAGATGATGAAATGATTGTTGATTTAATAAAAAGGTAATGATCAGTCTTAGGGGGAGATATAAGATTCTTTGATGATATGATTGACATCAGTATCATCTCAAGGGGAACAATGTGTATGTGTGAAGACATGATCAAAACCTTTTTCTGTTGTTGAAGTCAAGAAAGTGAATGAAGACCAAAGAGATAACAAGTAAGCTAAGTCAATGTTTTCATTTACATATTGCCAATTTATTTTTCATTTCTAGTTATCATGTATCCTTTTTCATAGATTTCAAAAGGTGAGAGTAGGCTCAGAAACATGAGAAAGAGGTCTTGTAGGTGTTTGGTCTTGTGGTTTCCATCAATGTTTCTAAAGGTGTTTGTCATCGATTACAAAGGGGGAGATTGCTGGGAATCATGTCTATGGTTTTCATTGGTTTTAAGTGGCACATTTATGTCAAATGGTTTCAAGGTGTGTTAGGTGTCTCCATGAGGTATCATTAATAGTCAAGCATGAATGTTGATTGGTAATGTCCAATCATGTAGTTTTGTCATGGTGTTTTGGTGCATGGTCAAGCAAGCTAGGTGGTGTAGGTGAGTTCCAAATTTGGTTGAAGGTATTCATGAGGTCAATAAGGGTTAGTACAATGTGGAAAAGGTGTATAATTGACTGCAAGTGGTCAACATGGTCAGTTTATATGATATCATGTGTTGAAGGAGTCATTATAGGCCTATTCCTAGACCTAGTCAAAGTAGTATGGTGGATTAGCATGCAATATGAAGTATGGAAGTATTATATGAGTATGTGAAATGTTTTTTGACATGGCATGGAATGTATTTAAGGAGTTTCATGTCAGTACTTAGAGGTATGGTGATGTTTCAAGGTCCTTTGAAGTAAGTTCCTTGAGAACAAGGCAAGTTGACATAGTTAAGTCTTATTTTCTAGAGAGATTTAGGTATACTTGTGCATGGATGAGACTTGGGATAGTTAGGGGAGGTTAATATGGTTCTTTGAGTCAAATTTCAGGTCAAGGTGATGAATTTTTGAAGATATTGAGTTTTTCCAAACCCAAATTCCAAAGGTGAGAATTTGAGGCAAAAGTTAACTTTCTGATGCTGGTTATGGACTGTATGCTTTGCATGGGACCTGAAATATTTGGTATATTTAATTAGGCTAGTAATGAATATTTTCCATATGGAATGAAGGAGTTTGATCGTCATGTGTTTATGAACAATCATTTATTAAGCTAAACTACTTTTCAACCCTCATGAAACCCTAGTTAAGCAGCGACTTGGGAGAAATTTTTTGTACAAGTCTAAAATTGTTTCTTTTTTCTAATGTAATGATTTTATTTTGAATAATACTTATCCATATTTCTAATGGTGTATTTTAGAGATTGCGACAGTATGTTGGCCCCATCCAAAAGGCAAGTTTTTAGAGTTTTTCAGTTTGTGTAAAATATTTCCATTGAACCTAATGACTAAATTAACATTTATGGAAGCATGGTAGTTTTACTACATGTCCATGATACTTTCAGGTAATGGTTGAGGTCCTAAAATGCAAAGTGTGCCCTATCTTTGAAGACTGGTTTTTGGGGTTGAAAAGGCATTTTGGAGTAGTTTGTGAAAAAATAATTTTTGGAGGATCTTCAAGTGGTATTATGACTTGTTAATAATTATTTCATGATCTTGACACCAATATATTTCCAATGATATATCACACTTGAGTTTTTTCTAAGTTTTGAGCAAGTTATGACATGTTTTTTGAAGACTAAGTTTTGGTGCATAAGAACAACCATGTTATTGAAATGGTTTAATAAGATTGAGATGATTGTTATGATTGTTTCATGATTTATTGAGATTTTTTAGGACTTATAAAACATGTCTAAGTGATATTCATTCCTTTGTGGAGTTGGTTTATCTCTTGATCCTTCACGTTTTGCATAGTTTCTTGTTTTGGTGTAATTAGGCCTATTGAAGACCTAATGGAGTTTTTTGGAGATGGATATGATATGGCCGACCCTTATGGTCAAGTTTGTGATGTTATCATGATTTTATTATTATGTTTTTCTGATAATTTTACTATGAAGGCCAACCTACATGTTTTGAAGGAAAGAAAATGTTATTTAAAAAATGTTAAAAAGGTCATTTGTGAGTGTTAGATCCATGGAATGATATCAAAATTTGGAGAGATGAAAGGTAAGGTTATGAGAATAGAAATGGAAATGAATATACATTGAAATTTATGAAGGATAATGCTATGTTTCTGATCTAAAGATGACGATCTTGAAGGAGGCCATCTATTCACGACCTAGTTGGAAGAAAAGACCTAGTTTGTGTGCATGGTATTGAGCAAGCTAGAGAGAAGTAAGTGGAGTGTTGTAGGGTGTCAAGAGAAGAAATTAAGAGAGTATGAGAAGCTCAGGAGATTAGAGAAGAAGGAAAAAAAGGTCACTTGACATAATCAACAAAAGAATATGCAAGCTTGAACAAGGAAGAAGAAATAGGAATTTGAGAGCGTATTGACTGCATGAAGCTAAATTAGTGATCATAATAAGTTGTTAAAGGAAAAAATTAGAAGTGGTCATCATATTCAGGTGGGTGAGTTGGTTCTTGGTCAACTTAAGGGGTTGGTTACTCCTTTTAGGGTTGGTGTCCTACTAAACTAGGGGTTAGTGCTCCTTGTGGGGTTGGTGCCTCACTAAAGAAATATCTTATGATGTGTAATATTCATAGGATTCATTTGTTTTGAGTAATATAATAAGAGGTTTAGTGGGTTTTATTCCCCTTGAGGGTTTACCACTTAAATCTATTTTTTTTGTGCACTCTCTTGCATCTTGCTCTTGTGTATGATTGATGCAATGTTTAAATAATCACACATATGGTTAATATATGATTGAATGGTTGTATGGATCATGAATGACGAAGAAAATGGAATAATTTTTTTAAATAACTGATTCAACCCCATTTTATTGTGCTTACAATGCCCCACACCATACAAGTGAACCTATAAATCACACGACAAAAGCATTTATTAATGTTTGAGAAAGATGCATATAAAATATGTATAGTGAAAAATGAAATATAAAATCATGAAAAACTTACAAGTGATTGCACCCAAATTGACTTTATAGGGTGTACATGAATGCTATATATGAAAACATAACATTTGAGTTTACTAGTATCCATATGTAGCGTTCAAGTGTGCTAGTAGCCAACTGTAGCACTTGTGCCTGCTAGTAGCCAATTTGTGCATGATTTTAATATACATGAAATGATGTTGATGTGTAAGATCTGAAATATGTTCTGCATAACCATGTGTATATTATCATCTTGTGTACTCTAAAGTTATGTGGTTGTGATTTATGCAACCATTATCCAACAATATGACCCCTTTGGAGATGAGTGATTCTATAATGAATAACTTAGCTCAAAAGAGAAAATGTTAGATGAAAAGAGGATATAGATAAATAATAAAAGATGTGAACCATATATAACATATTAAATAAATACGAAAATATAAGGAATGTGCATCAGAAGTGATTATTTTTTATTAAATAGAAAATGTCATCTCATGGTTACGGATATCATATGCATATCCAATAATCTATAGAAATTAGTAGCTAAGGGCATAACCTTGATTAGTAGAGTAATATCAAAGCAACCACAAAACTTGAATACTAATGAATGTATTTGGACCTATGACATGACATGATGATAAAACACATGGAAATACCTCCATAAAATAGTGATAACTGAGAATACATGATGTCTTGACCAATGTTAGTAATTGTTAGTTTTGTGTGCAAAGTAAGTAAATGTCAATAAATGTGCCATGGGAAATTTATGTAACAAGAAATGTGTCATGAGCATAATATAGGTAAAAATATGTGTTAACCGATGTGCTAAGAGAAAAAAATATATCATGAACATGTGATAGATCAAAATATGCTTTAAACAATGTGCTAAGAGCAAAGTATATAACAAACAATGCATCATGAGCATGAAATAGATTTAAATATGCATCAATCCAATGTGTTAAGAGAAATATCTATAAAAATAAATGTATAATGACATGAGATGGATTGAAATATGAATCATCTAATGTGCTAAGAGAAATTCTATGTAGTAAGTAATGTATTCTAAACATTGTGTGTCATAAGAAATGAATGATATTTTCTATAAGCAATGTAATTCTAAACAATGTGTCATAAGAAATGTGTGTCTATATGAAATGTATCAAGAATTATGTATCTCCAAAAATATGTTATAGGAGATATGTTCTAATGTACATATGTTGTATTTGATGTGTCCCAAAAATAATATGGGTGGGGTGTATTGTATGTAATTGAGCATAAAGTCAACAATTAGTGATAAATAAATGTATAGAGAAAACAATGGCATATGAGAAAATAGAGTATACAAAATATAAGATAATATACGAAAACATGAGCATAGAGAATACAAGAGCATAAAACATGCAAGATTATAGAGTTGGCATGAGCATAAAACATTCAAGAGCATAAATAATAAAATAACATAAAACATACAAGAGCATAAAATATACATGAGCATAGAGCAAATAAGAGTTTAGAAGCTAAAATGAACTTAGATAATGTAAGAGCATAGATACAATATGAACAACAAAGCATACAAGCACATGGAAGAAAATAAGAATACAGGATTAAAAAATTTCATGGAAGCAAATGAGAGCATAGAAGCATACAAGTGCATAGTGATTTAAAAAAATAAATCTTTATCAGATGACTAAGATCAAATGAATATAATAGTAGAAAACAAGATCTAGCATACAAAATATAAGCAAGTGTGCAGATAGGAGATAAGAGTGACTTAACTTGTATCATGAGATCTGGATTTATTTTAGGCTAGAAAATAGGCTGGAAAGGATGGAACTGGGTTGTGTAATATTTTTATAAGAAATTGAGATTTGGAAATTCTTCGAATAAAACCACCCAAATTAGGATAGGACAACCCCAAACACTAGTGTCTGATCTGGGTGCTAGTTTCTTGGAAAGTGCTCTATTTTTTTCTCTTTTTAGGTTCTAAACTTTACTTCTTCCTTTTATTATTTTTCACATCCACTTTGTTATAGGGTTCTTGTGTTGCATCTGAACCTACAAAACAAACCATAACTACCTGCACAAGGATCAATAAAAAATTAGATGGAATAAATAAAGCATATGCTTGAGTTAGATTGACCTCAATGGTCACCCCAATGTGATTGTCACCGAGCACTGCAATACATTTAAGACTCTATGTAGTTCTAGTGTGTGTGATTGAATTGTGTCCCTTGAATCTAGGTTTCCCTTGTTCCAGTTGCACCAAGATAGTGAGATACAACTAAAATTTCCCCAAGATGAATGTGTAAGATGGAATTCAAAAATAGCCCCTCCTATGTAGTGAATAATGCAACCCAAATGCAGTCCTTGAGTGTTTTTCTTGTAGATGGTAGATAAAAAGTTACAACCCAAATTTCCCCCTTATGGGTAGTTAGTATATTGTGTATATATATGAATTCCTTGTTTGAATTTTGACACTTAGTGACATCAAAAGGTGACCCAAATTATGAAATAGAAATAAGGAAAGACATAAAGTTAAGTATCAACCGACAATTTAGAAAATAAAATAGATTGGATAAAAGTGCCCAGAAGGGACACTAGTGTCCAGGTGATAGTGTCCTTACTGGGCCTTATTGCCCCAAATCCAAGAAATAGAATCAAGATAAAGAAAAGGGAAAAGAATCTCAATGATATGACCAAAATATGTAAATGCAAGAAGTAAAAGGCAAAGTCACAACAAAAATAAGTCAAAATCAATAAAAAGACTAAGAAAAGGTGTCACTAGGGTCTAATCTTTACATTTAGAAATTATGCATATAACAACATACTAGAGGTGTAATGTAATAGAAATAAGTGCATATTTTTGTGTCTACATTCCCCCCCTTTATGATATTTGGATGAAATTTAATAGTATAAAGGATATAAGAAGAATGTACTTGTAAAGGGATGAAGGAGTTGTAGCCAAAGTGTATTGATAGTAAGAATCATAGCATGGTGAACCACGAATTATTATTTTGATCCATATGGGGTGAGTGTCTTGTCACAAGAGGATTCGTTGGGTAAAAAACGTGCTAAGCAGATATATGAGACTTTGAAACTTGGAGATTGAGGGAAGGGTTGAGAGTGCTCAATTCCCAAAATGGTGTAAAAACTCGAGGGATTTGAGCATCTTGTTACTAAACTCTATAGATTAGAGCATCCTGTCCCTAAAAGAAAGAGTGTTGGGAGAGTGATCAAATTTTCTCTCCACCATGACCCTTCCTCAAAATAGGTTCCATTGATGCAAATAAAAATTAACCAATTGAAACTTGCCTACTCGTCACAACAAAACCCCCGTAAAGTGGTTCAAGGAAAGGCAATGATGTCTCATTTCCCTCACTTTATGATTGTAAGGGTGAAAATTGGTCAAATGGAAAAGTGCTTGGTTTAATTGGTTCCCAAGTTAGGTCATCTAGGAGAAATATTGATACTTTTAGAATTAAAATCAAAGTAATCTGTATTAATTTGAAACATAGTATTTGATTGGACTGATTGATTTGAGAATTATTTGGAAGATATAACTATCCCCAAATTAGGTCATTTAAGGGGAAAGTTGTGAGAATCAAAGAAAAATGTGAAAATTTGACATAATTTGGCACTTGAGATATATTAGAGTAATAATTTTTGTAGGATTTGAATATTGATTTGTGATTTCTTAAAGATTACATGAAAATGCAGGACATGATCATGTATTGTATTGGAATTTTTTCTTGAATTATTCTAGGAGGGATAATAGTAATCCCTCAAATATTTTCCTCCCTTTCGGTGAAGGGGCGAGAGGTGATTCATCAAACCATGAGCTGAAAGAAAAGAGATAAATGGTTTGGATGGAAAATGAAGGAGTATAGAATAATATAGTAAGGAGTGACACATGGGAATATCATGTAAGAAATCCTAGGTAGGTATGCTAGTGAATAGTCAATACTCTAGATAGTGAAGATAAGGTTCTAATGCCGCTGATGATGCTAAAAATGGATAAACAAAGCTCAGGATATGGAAGAAACATCAATGATGAATTAGTTGAAGTAATATCTAACATAGTAACTATAGTGATTTCAAGTGACACTAAGATTATACTATAAATAGTAAGGTTAGAAAATTCAATGGGATCTTCATTTGTAAAATTGGAGTATTGTGATTTTGAGCTATGAGTTATGAGGATGTCATGTACACGAGAGGTGATCCCAACTAGATTCAAGAGGGTTGTAGAGGCAATGTCGACACATACTAAAGATCAACTAGTAAGTAACATATTTTATGAAGTATACCGGGAAGTACCAAGTGATTTTCGGGCAATTTAGCATTTTTTAATTATTTAAAATTTTGGGCATTTTAATCCAAGATGATGCCAATAAGGCCAGTTTTTTTCATTGGACAATATTTTCCAGTTTTGGTGTTCTTTGCTGTAACTTTTGTGCTTTGATACAGCTTCTCTGCTCCTCTCTCTTATTCAGGGTTTTAGGCCTCCTTTTGTACACAAGGGTATAGTCCCTTTCAAAAAACTATTTACCAATATTAAAAAAAAATATTTTCCAGTTTTGGGTGGTAGTGTCCAAGTTCTGGGTGGTACTGTCAAGGTGTTAAACAGTCCTTTCTAGGAATATGGAGGAGAATAGTAGTATATTTTTGCATGGTTTGAGATGCTAACTTGGGATTTTTATACTTCCCTATGTTGTGCAGAGAGACATACATTCGTGGGAGTTCCATGGAGGAAGGAATTTATCTACATTGTTGGCACTATGCTTAGGGGAGGATGAGTGGGATATATTGGACCGTGTCAGGTTGTGACACATCACTAGATTGGGGGAGGTGTCCCATAATATGCATTTGATGACTGCACTCTATGAGAGATGGTGTGTAAACACTTATACCTTTTAGTTTCTAGATGGAGAGATGATAGTGAACCTTGATGATGTATATAGGATACTAAGATTACTGGTAGTAGGACAAAGGATATAGGTGATTCCCCCAAGTAATAACAAAGAGTTATGAGGTAGTACTTTACAAGGTCACAAACACATGTAGAGTCTTCAATTATGATTAATGATATAGTGAGATCAGGATTTCTGTGGTTGCAAAATTTTATTGTAGTGTTTTTTGCATCTTGTGTAGCTGTTGATAGTGGAGGGGTATCAATGTCCTATATGATGCATGATATCTGTATGAGTATTGAGAAGCATGGACTCGATATGCTTGGAGCCATTACATGTTGGCTCATTTATATAGATATTTTTGCATATTTACACAGGAGGATTAGTGTAAATTTTAGTGGCTAATCTTTTTTAATTCATGAATATTTGGGTTTTTGAAATTTGGATTTGTCTAATTTTTAGGGGTTAGGTCACTTGCTATTTCACCTAAATTTTTCTAGGTACAAGTTAATTTTTTGGTTTGATTCTCCTAGAATTTATAGTAATAGCCAAATTTTTATATTTAAAAAACATTTGCCGCATGCATAAGAGATAAATTTAAAACACGTTGATACCAACTGACAACATTTTCTTTCAATTTGTGGCATTCGCTAAGATTTCGAAATTCATTTATAGAAATTTTCTAAGTAATATCTATGGTTATTTTTTAGGGGGGTCTTCAAATTTACCCTAAGGAGGATCATGAAAGTGGGATTGGTGATAATTCATTGTTGCATGTGTGGGAATATGAGCACATAGCAGTGGTGAGACCGTTGAGTGGTCCATGAGTAGATTGGGACCGACTTTATATTTTTGCAACTAGATGGGTTGGTTTGAGGAGTCGTGGGTTCGACACTATGACATATATGTCGATTCTAGATAGGATGGATCCCAATGTAGTGATTTGGAGGATTTATAGGGACTATGGGGGATGGGCTAAGGATCGTGTGGAGCTACAATGCATTCGAAATACTATATGGTTGTAGGAAAAGTTTCTAGGGGTGGTTGACCTCTTTCAATATGAGTGAGTGTCACAACAGTTTGACATAGTGTAGGAAGTGCCTCCAAATCCATATATATGACATATATCTATATGAGTGGCTACGAGAGTAGGTGTGAGGCTCAGTTCTACAGGGTCCCAATTATACCTACCAGGTGTAGATGAGGCAGATGCATAGATAATACATGTGTGAGTAGTTGATGTGAGATGTACCACAAATTATATATAGTGGTGGGTGGAGAATCGATGGGTTATATTGTTTCTAGTGGTGGTAGATGTAGTAGGAGATCTACCCGTTATTTCTATAGGGGGAGGATAGGTGAAAACATGAAAAAATCCTTCCCCTAAGGAGGATGCAGTAGTGGAAGTGGTTGCACGACATAAGTATAAGTGATTGTTATTGTTTGTAATTGATATGTGTGTTTTCATATTTGTGATGATGATGTATTAATATAATTTATGTGTCACAAATGATGAGTATTAGAGGTTGATTTTGGATACGTCGATATGCACATTGACTCCCAACCTTCCCCTATATGTCCTCTTAGGGGGAGGGATGTTGGAGAGAGTAGACCACATTGCCAGGGAACATGCATATTTGTTTGATCTCATGGCGGTGGCAGAATCTACATATACAATGTTATAGTCAAAGTGAGATGAGTCTAGTATGGAGCTCACATGGGTGAGAGAGGTAGTTGGAGGAGGTGTCCTAGCTCAGAGCATGTTTGAGAGATACATAAAGCTCCATGGACGATATGTGGATGCGGTAGTCAATGTAGCATCAATAAAAACCCAGTTAGAGGAGTAATGGTCCCAAACATAGAGGTAGAGATCTAGTGGCAAGGCTTCAAGTTAGAGAGCTCCGATAGTAGCCTCCAATTGTAGTGAGGAGGATGTATGATATATGTTGTAGTGGGCATTTCCCCTTGATTTTGTATTATGAAACTTTCAAGAGATGTATATATGATGAGATCATTTTTTATATGATGATGTGTACTTGTGTTTGTTATATGAGTTTTTGATTATCTGATTTGATTTAATAAGATATGTTATTACAATGGTGATAATGTAACTGTAGATATTGATGTTGTATAATAAAGTATATGTGTTGATAATGTAGATAATATCATGATGAAAGTAGAATATATAGTAAAATGATAATATGCATGTATTGTAAGATGATATTTGAATAGGGTTTGTAGGAAAAGTGTTAATGACGGTAAAGAGAACAAAGGAAGAATAGGCCTTAAAAAGTGACAGAAATAGTGGCATACATTTATAAAATAGGCATGAAATCATGTAGCACTAAAGAACATATAACATCTAGATAGAAAGAAGGTGATGACTACACACAAAATGACTCAAATGATGCAATGTCATGAGCATAAGTACCGAATGATAAGCCCAAAGTGATCGTAGTAACACTAGGAAGATGTGAATCATGTAATGGCAGGTGGTGCTCCTTCGAGACCCACTTAGGTCTAGGGTGCATGACAAACGGGGGAAGAAAATCATACGTAGTCAAAGTCGAGGGAGGAGACAAAATGAACTTAGGAGGATGAGAGGTAGTCAAAGTACTAGAAGATGGTGTGTAACATCATAATATGGGAGAATGTGATCTATTAGCATGGCGTGTGTAAAAAGTAATGACACCCTTTTCCTCAAGAAACTAAAGCCTATCATGGAGTGCATAACAATCATTATCTCTATGACCATTGATCCTATGGAAATTAAAGTAATGGCTAGTTACGATTACATCGTAACCGATGAGGAGGATGATGCTCATTAAAAGGTAGCCTAATCAACCTTCCTCAATCAAAGTGTGTAAAGTATCATGAGGCCTTGCAGAATGTGAGAAGTATAATGGCTCCCACTTAGGAGGGGGAGTGGAATGTGGTGGAGGTCTATGAAAACATGGTGGATGGTCATTAGTATGTCTAATATGGGATGGAAAATGTGAAGGTGGTGTAATAGGAGGAAGAGAAGATGTACTAAGTGGAGAAGCAGTAGAAGAACTAGAAACATGGGCAGTAGAATGTTCATTAAGCATAACTTGTTCTAAAGCTATAACCTTAAGAAAAGAAGTGTATAAGATTCACATGTATCATATAATAATTTTTCTTTCAAAGGAAGAATCAAGCCATGAAAAAAGATATATAACATTTCTAGATCAATGGGATGATAAAGTAAATGATGCATGCATGATTTTAAATGTAAGATATAATCATTAATGGGTTCATTCTTTCCTTGATGCAAAGAAGGTAAACACTCAAATGTAACTTTAGGACCATTGTTAGAAATAAAATGTCTAAGAAATGCTTCTTTCATATCAAGATAAGTACTAATAGATCCACTAGGAAAATGATGAAACCAATGAGAAGAAATATCAGTAAGACTACTAGGAAATTATTTGAGAAGTAATCTATCATTAGAATGTGAAGCCATAACTAATCTAAAATCCTTAAGATGCATATAAGGATTACTTGTTCTATAAAAAAGTTTAAAAGTAGGCAAAGTAAAACCCTTAGGAAAAGCTGAATTGTAAATATTTTTAGGAATAGGATTTTTATGAAGTGAATTATTATCATTTCTAGCATAATAGGCCCTACTCTCAAGGGTAAGGGTGTGGATATTATTTTGTAAATCACCTACAACATGAATAAGAGAAATAAATTATTGTGGAGAAATAGCCTAAACATTAAGCGATTCATTAAGGGGTTGAATCTTTCCATTATAAGTAGCCATAGGGACACTATTGTGTTGAAAGTCAACTTTTGGATTAGCAAGTGGAAAGATATGAATATGAACATGGGAAGAAGAATTAATAGGAAAATGATTTTGCACACTTTTATCAACAAAATCAGTAGGGTAAGGAACACAAGAAACATGTATATTATCCTTATGATCATCATTATGTACACTATCATTAGAAATATAAAGAGTAGAAACACATGCATCATTATATTTTATAGATTTTGATACATTATGAGGAGGAAAATGAGTACTAACATCATTAGGAATCATGTAAGAGGTGGAGGAAGAAAGATATGACTTTTGAAGGACAATATTCAATGAACAAGCTCTTGGTTGAGAAGAAGAAGAGGGGATGTGCATATCATTATCAAGAACAATAGGAATCAACTCCAATGATTTGTGCATACATAAGTGGAGGAGAAGCAAGAGTATGGTGAAGAACATTATGATATCATCTACAATATCAAAAGAAGTACAAGTATCACAAGCATAATTGATAAGACCTTCCTCATCTAAAAAATTAACCAAATCTTCAACACATGTATCATTTATAGCAATCAAAGCAACATCACTATCAGATTCATAAGAACTAGTGGCCTCAATAGGGGGTAGGAGTAGGGTTGAAAAGTTTTGTAAAGACACAGGGAGTTTTGGGATGACAAGTAGCAGTAATATGTGACTTATGATAGAAGGCCACTTCCTCTTGGGAACTTACAAAAATAGGATTAACACCAGTCATAGGAATAGGTTCATACTTGGGGGAAGGAGGTTTGGGATGATAATTTTGGAACACTTTTTGATAAGCCATGAGGAAAATACAAGATAATGGATCCTAGGGTATGCTATGGTTTGATCAATAAATGGGTTCACCAAATGATTTAACACAATTAAATATTTATCAGAGGATTGAGACCAAATGAATATAATAGTAACAAACAAGATCTACTGTGCAAGGTATAAGTAAGTGTGCAAGATAGGAAATAAAAGTGAATTACCTTGTATTGGAAGATATGAACTAATTATGGGATGGAAAATAGGAAGGAAAGGATGGAACTGGGTTGTGTAATCTCTATATGAGAAATTAGGATCTTGAACTTCTTCGAACATAACCTTCCAAAATAATATATGACCACCATAGGAGCTAGTGTATGATCTAGGTGCTATTGTTTCTAAAATTTCTCTGCTTCTTCTCTTTTTAGGTTCTAAACTTAACTTCTTCCTTTCATTGTTTGTCATATCCAATTTATGGTAGGGTTTTTGTTTCATACCAGAACTAGTAAAAAAAACCACAGCTACCTACAAAAATCTCAAGTAAACATTAGATAGAATAAATAATGCATATTATTGAGTCAGAATGACCTCGAAGGTCACCCCAATGTGATTTTCATTGAGAGCTACACTACATTTCAGAATCTATATAGTTTGGGTGTGTGTGATTGAATTATGACCCTTGAAGCAAGGTTACCCTTTTTCCACTCGCACCAAGAAAACAAACTACAACTAATTTACCCCCAAGATAAATTTTTGATATGTATTTTTAAAAAAATCCCCTCCTATGCAATGAATAATGTAGCCCAAACACAGTCCTTGAGTTTTGCTCTCTGTAGGTGGTAGATAGAAAGTGATAACCCCAATTATCCAACCCCCAATAATAGTTAGTAGGTTGTGTATATATATGACTTCCTTGTTTGAATTTCAACACTTGGTGACACCAAAATCCGACCTAGGTCATGAAATAAAGACAAGAAAATGCCCAAAGTGAAGAAGAACCTGACAAGTTAGAAAATAAAGTACACTGGATAAAAGTTCCCAAAATGGACATTAGCACCTGAGCGGTAGTGTCTTTGCTGGGTATTACTGTCCCAAAGCCAAGAAACAAAAACGTGACTAAGAACAGGGATAAGGATCCTAGTGACACACCCAAAAGATGTAAATGTAAGAAATTAAAGGAAAATTCACAACAAATATTAGTCAAAATTAGTAAAATGAATAAGAAAAGGTGCCTCCAGTTTCTAATCATTGTATTTGGAAATCATGCATATAACAACATACTAGAAGCATAATGTAATTGTAATAAGTGCATATTTTTGTGTCTACACATGGAAGTAAACATAAGCATATAAAAATGTAATTACATGGAAACTAGGATCATAAAAGAAGATAAGTGCATAGAAACAAACAAAAACCTATAATAATATAAGTATATAGAAGAAAAAAAGAACATAAAAGTGGATAAGTGAATGGAAGAAAATAGGAGTGTAGAAGCATAACAGTATATGGAATCAAATAAGAGCATATAGGCATATAAGTTCAATGAAGAAAATTGGAGCATATAATTAGACAAGTGCATTGAATAAAATAGGAGCCTAGAAGAATACATGTGCATAAAATAAAAATATATCATAGAATCATACATGAATAAGATAATGTGTAACTAACATATGAGTGACATATGAAGAAATGTACAATAGCAAAAAATAGAGTTAAATGAGTATGGTAATATGAAGTAAGTGAATAGTAAAGTAAATGATCATTAACTAGTAGGCATGGAACATAATAAATTGGTATCTAGAAATAAATAATGTGATAATCATTTATGAATCCCAATATAGTATGTTTCATAAGATATAAGTTGACAAGATAGATAAAAGTAGTATTATATCACCCATGGACTAGTGCATAATGATCTGATATATATAATCTCAATAAAAAGGATGCCCCCAATGTAGGTATACAACATAATGTGGTGCGTTTACTCTAAGAATATAAGGATATAATAAGTTACACAATGTGAATTATATGATATAATTAGGATTAGTATTTAAGACTACCCCAATTTAGTTCTGCCCCTAATTTGGTAAGGTTACCCCCACGATATAAGGCTTAAAAATTCATGAATTGAATGTATGATGTCTGTAGACTAAGATATCTGCAACCATATTAATTATATAATGAGGATTAAGTGCACAAGAATGAAAGGGATCTAAAGTGATAAATATGAATAACAAAAATGTTGAAGTATATGCAATGAAAGATAAAGTCACATGGAAATCATGGTTTTGCATATTTTTATATTAGATTACTTTATGTTTTTTCATAGAAGAATGATAATTGTGAACCATAACTTTTACTAATGGACATGGGGAATAGGCTATAAAAAATAAAATAAATGAGATGTGGACCTAGGTAATAGGCGTTACTTAAAATATCACATCAAAACCCTAAAATATGTTACATAATTAGGTTGTGTCTCAATTTTAGACTAGGGAAAAATATGCAGAATGACAAAAAAATATGCTAATAAAAAATGTATTTAATGGAGAGATAAGAGAAGGATATGTGTATACAAGAGGTGATGTGCCTATGATTTCACTAAAAACATGAGTAAGGATACCATAGGAGGTTATTATATGACCGCATTGAAGGGATGATTATATGATGTCTTGTATTAAGGGGTGTACTATATATGTGATGAAAAGGAGTACAACTTAGGATGACGTATCTATCATCTGACTTTAGGTTGTTTCCAAGTGTAATAAATTATCCTAAAATATCAACATCACTAGCCTATTTTTACAAGGTCCACGAGTCAAAAGTATTAGTAGTAACCTTAGGATCTTGATGTGTATGGGGAAAATGCATCAGTGTCCTACATGGGTCACACTTGTAAGGTTACTACCTAACTACTATGTAGTGTTCATGAATATATAGCATATGGTGTACTAGAGGAGGACTATATGTCATAACATGTTCATGGTGAGACTATTTCAATATGTATTATGTAATCTGTTTAGGAATATGACCAAGACTAAATAATGAGTTGCAAATCTTGTTTCTTAGTCTGAGAAAATTTCTGTGACGCCAAAGTAATAATGGGTAGTGGGATAGGTTAAATAGAGTACTCAAAAGGGACATTAATGGTGACCACTATGTTTTTGTGTACATACTTCAAATATATATATATATATATATAACGTGGAAGTAACATCACACATGTTATAAATACATATGAATATAAATAGAATGTTGACCATGGTACTGGAAGGGACTATAAGGAACCAAGTGTCCTTCCTCTTGGGTTTAACCTATAAAGGTAATAATATGCATCTAATTTTATTTTTTATTTGGTCATCAAAGACCTAAACTATTTATGTGGTGCCCATAAAGTCTTCTGTGATATATCCTAGATATGTAGGTGGTTCCAAAATGTAAATGTTTGTGTTAGGTCCATTGTCTATCATGATGTTTTGGATCTAACTTGATTTGACATGTGTCTGTACCAATATAGGTCGATATGATTCCTCATCATTATAAGGAATATATGAATCAAAAATTTTTATAGGTGGTGTGCAACATTATATCTCTCCAATCACAATAACGATGCTATCAATAGGATGAGTATGAACATTGTAGGTTAGTGAAGGAGACACTACATGATAAACCATATGTACTTTTTCTACTTGTTGAGTCTCTACATTATATGGTAGTGGATTAATAAAAAAATTTCAATCTAGTATTAGGCTGGCATATTTCCATGTTGGTGCATTCCTATAAGGATTTAATATAAAGATTATTGTTGTCAATTACTTCTCGGATCTTATGACATAATGCAAAACATCTATTTTTGGAATGTATAAGACATTGATGGTAATTACAAGACACATTACTATCTGTACTCTCGTTTCCCTTCTCCCTTTAAATCCCAACCATGTCGCCCTATCACCCAACATTAGCTGGGTGCTCACCAAAGGTGCACGCAGGTGCTGAGCCCCTCCTTGATGTGAGCTTTGTAAGAATGCTATCCATTAATGGAGGAATGGTTGCAGAAACAAAAAATACATGTATCTATTCTAGCAAAGAAGTAAAATCACTAGATCTAAGCATATATGCATCATAATGGAAAAGTAAACACTACAACATAATAAAGAGATCGGATATGAACTATGAGAAAAATGATAATACTAGGGTTTGAACCCATAAGCATAAATATCTAGAAAAACCCTTCACATGTTGATTAACAAATGTTTACAGTAGCCATATTACATCAAAGAGGTTTAATAATAGATAAATACATCATTCTTCCATTAGCATCCTACCCTTCCCATGGATTTGATCTAGAAACCCTAAATTACCCCCTTAGAACCATTACATAATCCCTTCCTGTAGAAATACACCACTCATATGCACACCCCATATGCACCCACACTCGACCTACTCTAACACCTAAAACCAATACGCACACCCCTTCTAGATCTAAATTCCTCCTTAAATAGGATAGAATCTCACCTAAACATCATTCCAAAAGCAAGCCCACATGCCGAATGTCATCATACTATGTTATAATTGAGTGTCAAAGCCATGCAGATGCCAACTAGCCATAACAACCTCCACTTTACAGCCCCTAACCATAAATATTCCTTCGTATATTCTTTTCTTAAGCTCCAAGTCTCCATGTAACAACCTTTTCATCATTACACTTACCCACAACTTCACGTGTTTCACATGTGATACCATTTAACTGAAAATGCGGCTAAGTCCTTAAACCCTTTCCTGATTCCATGCACAAGGCCATCTCTCCTTGTGCACATTCACTTACGTGCTTTTCTCCATAGTGCCTTCTACACACGCTCATCTTCTACTTTAGGACTTAGTCATTTTTCAGGCCCAACATCACCCCACACTAAACGTGTTGTCGATCCTAAAAAAACCATCTGAGCTCCAATAAATAATAAAGGATGGAGGGAAAGAATAACTTGTACCTTGCTTACGCTAAAGAAAAAAATATTTTTTCTACTGTTGTAAAAGGATTGGGAAGTCTTTGTTCAATGATGCTTTGATTTTATTCTAGGCATCCACCTCACTGTGTGCTTATTGGAATAAATCCCCTAGCAATGCGCTAACTTCATCAATTGATGATTCCTCACCTTTAGCCTTATGTGTATTAACAATATATTCCATCTGTTTACTAAGGTCGCTTAGCGTGTCCATCCTCCGTGTAACCTGGGGATATAATTCCTTCACTTTATTTTTAATCAAGAACCTTAAGTATTCGATCACCTTAGACTTCTTCTCAACCTATAATATGATATTATCCCATTCTACCCTATTATTCTTGTTCTTTTCCTGGAACTCCTTTAGGTTTGCCTCATGGGTAACAACTAATACACCTGCCACCCTATCCCTATCTCCATAGTTGTCAAAGACAACTTTGGCCATGTGCGTTGTGGTTTTTACAAAGGCAAGGATCTCAGAGTACCGAGTTATGTTCTTTTCAATTTTCAATTTCTCCTTCTCTCTTTTTCATGCCAAAACCTCTTCTACCGACTCCAGCGCAAGTGGTTTTTTCTCCATTGTGATCAAGCGCGTCAAATCCTCCAGGCAGTGGAAGGATGAATCATACTTCTATTCAGGGGGGGTTAAGTCTGGGCATGCTAAAATAATGGAGTTTGAGATAGTCTCCACTTTCTTGTAGGCTTCGCTCACCTTCACCTTTTCCTGTCTTAACTTAACCTTTAATTGCGTAATTATAGAATCCTTCCCTTTTATCTCCCTATCTCTCTCTATTATCTCCTTATTATTTTCCTCAATTTCCTCCTCCAATGTTTTGATTCTATTATTCCTCCTGAATAACCTTGCCTCCACTTCTACCGATATGTTGTTGAGCATGTTACAAGCCTGCTCATTCATTAGCCATTGGGTATCCATAATAGGATTCACCTCATTGGGGTTCTGCATGTCTATCACTGCATCCACACTAACTTTGAATTCGGGCTCATCAACATGGGATTCAAAGGTCCATGACAACATTTTCCTCATGCGTGAGTATGTACTATATTTCTCAAATGATGAAAAACCAAAGAGTTGGTCTGTGGGCACCGTGCTCTAGAAATGCGCACGTAGGACCTTGTTTGGATCATTGACATAAATCATTGTGTGTCCTTGTGCCATTGTCACGCCCTTGCCACCAATGCATTCTACCTTTGGGAAGATGACTGCTAGAATATTCTCCTTGTCTACGCTCTCTTCCATTTCTCTCAATATTTCTTCAGTGTTGTGCTCTACCTCATGCTCCACCAAGTTTTGTATGATATCTGTCAATTCCTTTTCCATAGTGTTGTCCAACTGCCCCCCAAATAAGTATGTGGTCTCTTATGTATTCATATTCACCTCTTCGCTTCCTCCCATATTCCGAGTTCCCCCCTCAGATCCATTTTTCTCTTCATCATATTCGTGTACATTTTATATAGGGGGATCCTCACCTTCCTCGCATTTCTCATCCTCCTCTGACTCATCACCCTTCATGCTCTTTATCTCCTTAGAGTCCGAACTCCATGCCATATTTTTCTTCTTCTTTACTGGTGATTTCTTGATCACAGGGGAAATTTTCTTCTCAGGAAACTTCTCCATGAGGGATTTATTCCTTTGTGTGTAAGTACTTGGGCATGCGCCCTTGCGGTCTTTACTATACGTGCAATCGGTGCCCTACTTATTGTAGTTTCCTCCCTATCTCTCTTTTCCCCTTTCTTCTTTCTGGTAGGGTCCTAAGGGATGGATACATCATCCTCAATGTAAGGGCCTTTTTTGAACTTGGGCCTTAGGTGTATATATACCCTTGCTGTTGTTTTTCCTGCAATAGGTATTGACATAAATTTTAACATATGTACGTCATGAGAGACATAATTCTCCACATATGCACACTACTTAGGATACAACAATGTCCAGTGTAGTACGTGGTGATCATGATCTACCTCAATTAGCTCAAATCAAATTTTATTAGCCTCCTTGAATATGTTAACCATGCTTTGAAAATATTGCGCTGTGAAGGAAAAAGGTAGTTTACACCATGGACTTTTCGTGCCATCTGTCAAAGTGAATCTGCATATGCAAAAGTGCTGGTATAAAATGAACTCAGTCTCACCATCCACCAAGGCTGACAGTTGTTCAAGGATTCTCCATTCTACCTCAAATTCATCACGCATTTTTTTGTACCACTTCTCCAAGTGCGCTTTATATGCAGTAGTCATTGTATCACAAGTGTATGATTTAAACCTCTTAGCAGGGGAAGGGACCTCTTCAGGGTCCTATTCGGCCCATTGGGAACTCCAATATATGAAAATATAATGGTAAGAAGAAATTTACCATACATGATTTTATCCCCATCGCATACATCATCTATGATCTCCTCCACAATGAAGGCTGAGAGGTTGTAGATTGTTCCTTTTGAAATATTCCTAAAAACATTCAACCATCTCTTGTTCACTTGCATCCATCACTCTTGTCCATCCAACTTGGTTAGTAGGTGCGTGACCATCTTCATGGTTGGGTTGATGATTTTGGTGATATAATATTCATATTCTTCATATGGCTATATTTTCTTTGACTGCACACTCCTACAGTGATTCTCATCGTCTAGATAAGTCCAGTGTATCTAGAGACCAGCTGAGCAGTTAAGTGGATTCTCCTTCCTACGAAGTAAAAATAGTATTTGTGCATGCACAACATCATCCACTGGTACAACCTCTTGAGTTTTTTGAAATATGGCAACTCATAGAGTTACAAAATTCTATCCTTCTCCAATGTGGTTTTCATTGAGTCATGATACACCAACTTGTTATCCTGTGTCCTCTCTCCTATTGGGTGAACTAGCTCCAATGCCATCTCTTTCTAAGTGGTGTTCATCCTATGGTTATAGTCACTTATATCCATCTTTCGTACATAAGAGACCCATTCCATCCCCATTAAAATGCCATCTAGGTATTGCATCTCCGCATACCACTCCTCATTGAAACATGTCAATGCAATTGGCTTTCCTTTTCCCTTTCCCTTTCCCTTCTTAGTGAAATGTTCGCTCCTTTCCTTGGTTCCATTTTTCTCATCAAACCATTGTAAGTTCTTCCTTGCATCTTACTTCAAAACTTCTCAATCCCTCAGCTCCACTCCTACAAAATTTATTCAAAACTCATGCCCTAGCTCTGCAAACCCTAACATAGAAAACTCTCCTTCCAAAAAATAATGTAAATACTCACGGGAATCCACCAAACAATCTCCTCTACACATGCCCATGTACTCTGTTCCACTCTGGTTCACAAATCTATCCAATTCTCCACTTCACACGCAATCTTATACAAATTTTCTTGCTAGGATGCCCTAGTTCACAAGAGATCTTCAATAAACAAACACAAGGTAAAATAAATAACTTACTTTGACCTTCTATTTATAGATTTTTATTTTTTTCGCATTAATATCCATGTCACCTACCACCATACTTCCACATAAAAGTCATATTTTTCCAATGCCTTTTATCCCGCACGTTGTGTCTAGCACTTTTCCTCAACATACCAACTTACGCGTAACCTCCTCAACCTTATGGCACAAAAAAATTCATTGACCAAATTCTTTCTTATGTGTGCGTCCAATGCCAAAAAATGTCTTCCCCTGCATCTTATATCAAGTTATTTTCGTATCCTACTTTAGTTTGATCCATGATTTTATCCATGTACGTGGTTCTTATAAAGCTTTTGACACCAATCTTCACCTATAATCACTTGTGCTTCACGTGCTCCTTTGAACATACGCGCGTTTGACTTCCTCATTTGGGCTGCCAATCAACATCACTCCTAGTACTTGCTTCATACCACACTATTCACTAAAAAATCTTCTCTACACTCTCCACCCCACACTAAATAGATGCATGTTCCTCTATGCATAAAACCCCTTTAGATAGTAACTAGCTACCAGCATACAAGTGCTCCCATAAAAAAAAAAAAAGACAAAGCAAAGTGATGATGAAAGGAAACACATATAAAGCAAAATGCATTAATGGAAATCCTAAGCTAACTAGCAATACTGCCTTATTTACAAACACAAAAAAGACTTATTTATAGTAGGGGTTCAACCTACTCCCATTAAAATAACCGGGAAACCGTGTCCCATCTAGTGCTTGTAACTGGAAATCATCTGAATCAAGTACATAGGATATCACATACAGTCCCAACCAATGCTTTTTAAGTTTCCCAAGATGGAGCAAAAACTTTGAATCATACAGAAGAACCATCTACGTAACCTCAAACTCCTTTTTCCTAATATGCCGATCATGCCATGCATTTTGTCTAGCTTTCTCCGTCTTCAGAATCCACCTAGCAATGGCTCACCTTTCATCTAGCATCATAAGTTTTTCAATGTGTTTCTCTAATGCTTTCTCATCATCCAATCCTCCTACGCATGTAATACATAGGGACAGTAACATAAATTCAATGGGAAGAAAAACTTCCGCGCCAAACACTAGTTGAAAGGGTGTGGCTTTGTTCAAACATTTATAAGTTGTGCGATATGCCCATAGCACTACAAAAACTTTTTCATCCCAGTCCTTCCTTCCAACATAGCAAATATTAGTTAATGTGTGGCTCAATATTTTGTTAAAGGCCTTAGCAGTACCATTAGCTTGAGGGGGATAGGGCGTAGTTTTATGATGGGCCGCCATAAAATATGCCAATAAGATTCTAACAATTTCATTCAAAAATTGAGTACCCCTATTACTTATTAAACTCAACGAGCATCCATACCTATTGATTATATTCTCCTATAAAAACCTAGCTATTGTAGTTGCCATGCAATCCTTCATGGGTTCCGCTTCTACCCACCTTGTAAGATAATCTATGCAAGATATAATACAGCGCAAACTTGTCCTGCGCACAGCTGGGAAAATAGGGCCTACAAAGTCAATTTCCTATTTTTCAAATGACTTTACACTAACAATAGGTCTTAATGGAATTTCATCTCTTTTCCCTGGCTTGCCAAGGCACTGGAAATGGTCACAGGTCTTGCAATACTCTATATAATCCTTATAAATTATCTCCCTCCAAAATCCTGCCAATAGGATCTTTTGTGCAATCACATTCCTTGCATAGTGTCCTCTTGCAATTCCACCACGATATTCTTCCATGATTCCAATACGCTCATGCTCTAACACACTGGCACAAAACCTCATCCTAACCTAGTTTGTACAGATCTCTGCTAATCAACATATAGGGCATGGCGCATATGGCCAAATGATTTTTCTCCAAGGCCTTCATTCCTTCTGGCGCCACACCCGTTCACAAGAAAACATTAATATCCTCCAAATCAAAGGGGGTGCGTTGTAATCTAAATAACTGTGTATCTGTCATTGTGTCCTCAATGCTCTACGCCTCTTCTCTTGAGTTAATATGTGATAGATGGCTAGGTCCTAAATTTCTCTTTCCTGGTTTTACGATGACCGAAAAGTCAAATTATTGAAAATATAAGATCCACCGACATATGCGCCCTTGTAGAACATGGTTGTTTACTAAGTAATTAAGTGTTATATGATCCATGTAAAATATAAATGGTGCAACCAACAAGTATTTCCTAAATTTATGCAATACATAAATCATGGATAATGCTTCACCCTTCGTTTTTGTATAATTATGCTCTTTGACGTTAACTTTATACTTGCAAAACAAAAGGGGTGATCAACAATCCCCTCTCTAGGATGTGTTAACAATGCTCCTATGGTCATACCCAATGTATCAACATGTACATGAAACAACTTGTCCCAAGAGGGAAAGCGCATACTGGGCGCAATAGTAAGTTTCTCCTTCAAGGTGTCAAAATCCACTAGCTACAACTCACCCCAATGGAATTTAATTTTATGTTTCAACAACTCCTCCAATGGTGTAGAAATTTTGGCATAGTCTTTGATAAATTTCCTTTAATAACCCATGTGCCCTGAGAATCCACGCACCACGTTTTAACTAGTAGGCTCCTCGAACCCTAAGATAACAACAAATTTGGCAAGGTCTACCAATAAACCTTCCTTGCATATAATGTGACTAAGTAATGTGCCAAATGGGGTAGAAAACAAAAATTTCTTAATGTTTAGGGAGATACTTAGCTTCCTGCATCTCTCAAACATCAACCTAAAATTGTTACAATGATGCTTTACTAACTCATACACCATCTAGTCATCTAAGCAGACTTTCTTCAAAGTGGTCTTCTCCTGGTCTTCCTTCATAATTCCTACCTGGTGAGAACCTGAGAACCCATCTGTGAAAGAATAGATCTCTCACCCTACAAAAACTTGTAGAATCTCCTCAGTAAATGGGATTAGGAAAGGATCTATCACACATGAAGCATTAAAATCTCTTTAGTCCACACATATCCTTATTCTCCCATCCTTTTTGATATTAATCACCATCGGGCTCACCCACTCAGATTCTTCAATTGCCTCAATGATACCGGATTCTATCATCTTATCAATTTCCTCCTTAACCTTTACATGTAAATTCAGATTCATCATATAAGGTCTCTTCCGAACTGGGCACACACCCTCATTTAACTTAATCCTCATTTCCCCTAGGGATTAGTGAACTCCCTTTAATTCATGGTACCTACATGGGAACAAGTTTTGGAATATGTGTAACAGGTCAACTATTTTTAAAACCTCCTGGTTTGACCATTAATATCTAATGACAACTTCCTTTAGCTATGCTTCTATACCAATGTTAACCTTATTTGTTTTCAAAGGCTCATGGTAGGCACGTGCTTTCTCATCTGTTTTGTCCAATCCTTCATGTGTACCTTCTGTACGGTTAAAACCCAAGTTTTCTACCTCCTCATTGTCTATTAGGTAGACTAATTTTTCTTTTTCCTTCTGCAGGTAGGTACACTCAAATTGTATCTCTTCCATCTCTCCTCCTAGTTATTCTTCTATGAAACACACCCCAAACTCAGGTTCTCTTAACAAATCCAAGATTCGGTCCTCATCTATGGAACTATCACCCAAGGTAAGGCACTTGACTACGTGCAACACCTCATTCACCGATGGCTTAGGAGATGGATACTCAAATGTTTGAATAATATATGTCATCAACTCTTTCCAATTTACCATTTGACGATGTAACTCTGAATGAATGTATCATGTGCATGCACAACCCTACAAGGTGGAATAGAACTTATGCAGCCATAGTGAAGGAGGTAAGGCTTCCGGGCCTACCATCCATGATTTCTCATGTTCCTGGATGTGGAATGAGGAAGAATCATTCCCATGATAGTTCTGTATTGTAGAAGGTGCATTGATTCTGAGAAACCTCACATAGAATGTGATTCTCACTTCATGCCACTCTAGAAGATTATCTCAATGGGTCACCCACCAACGTGTTGCTATCCCACGCAAGGTATAAGTAAGCATATTCCTCCTTTCTATTTGAAAGATCCACTATACCTCCATCATGCATAGTAATATGTCAGGGTTACCCTCTCCAGTGTAACTAGCTAACTGCTTTCCTCCTATGCACCTAACTGAGTGCGCCTTAACGATGCGAGTCATAGTTCCCTTTAATTGTATTCCAACCAATTCACAGGTCCTGTGCGGCCAATTATCACATGCAACACTAGTTGTATCACTTATGGACTGAGCATCTTTCCACTGAATGAATCCTTCTCCTGATGGATGGACAACCTCAAGGTCTCTAATGGTGCATATATAGATTCTATCCAGGTCATTTTCTCCCAAAGGTTTTGTATAGGGTGTAGAATTCCCATCCGTCAGTGGAATAACTATTGGTGTGTAATATTTTCCACATCATTAGGTGAGTCATCTCACTTAGGTGAGATCGTAGGTCCATGTGTCATTTAGGGGTCATTATGATATTCTCTTACACGTCAGTGCGTCATATGCTTCATTGGGAGTTACACTTATATTTTGGGAATGTAACTCCCCCTCTTCACTCAAGTTGTCATGATTGCAGCACTGGGGGTTACTCAACACCTCCTATTTGTACACCCTTTTGGATCTATGAGATAGAGGAGAGTTTTGTGGCTTATCAAGGTTCTTCCCATTTGTCGAATCCTTGCACACACATTTGGTTAATGCTCGCTCCTCCCGATATCTCTTCACGCTACCGTTCGCACGTCTGTTGATGTGCATGTTTTCCCTCGTGATCCTCACTTTCAAGTTTTAAACCCTCTTACATGGTATTAGAGTGGATCTTATGGATCTGTGCACTCTTCAGTGTTGATCATGCATTTTCTGGCTTTCGGCATGATATTCAAATTCTCATGCCTGTGTCATAATGGTTATTCCTACTATGTGTTTATTGCATTGATTTCGAGCATCCTTTGTTTTTGGGTTTGTCTTGTGGGTTTGAGTTTGTGTTTGGACTTAGACTGCTCGTTCTTCACTTTGCTCATGCTTCAACTTGCATTCTGGGTTGTCATTAGCACGGTTTGCATTGCTCCCAGTGACCTGCACTCTTGGCATCTACCGCTTGGGTTCTCATGTTGGCGCTTTTGCATACTAGTCGATTGGAGGCTAGCCTCCCTAGTTGGCATTTCTGTCGGCATTTTTGTGTTCCATCTTGTGGATCTTTTCCTTGCTCTGTTCATGGATCTTACTTATTCTGAGTCATGGTTCCCTTTTCCACTGTGCTTTTCTTGTTGTGGCCTTGCCTCGAATCCTCCAGCTCTTTGAGTTTTCACTACTGGCTTAGTCTACCTGTGTTTGGAAATTTTTAATCGTTTTGGATTTGCCTTGGATAAATTCGTGCTTCGATCTCATGACTGGTGCATTTGTTTTTCGAGGTGTCTCTAATTTGACCCTGTTCATGGCTTCTTCAGACTTGGCACTACTCTAGTTGCTCTTGCCGACCAACCCACCTCTGCATCCCTTCACTGAGCTCGCCTGCACCACCAGTCATTGGTTTCCCACTTGGTTGAATCTGCCTGAGTGCACCTGCATTCTAGTCTCATGCTCACAGGTTACATTCTGTTCCCACATCCATTACCTATCCTACCAGCTCATGGAATCTCTGTTTGGCATCCGTTCATAGCCTAGTCTGGTCAAGCACTCTGCAGATCGGCATTTGTTTGCAACATGTGGGCTCATGCACCATTGGTCTAGATAGTTCCTGCTCAATGGTTTCATTATCTCCTTCAGACCCATGTGGTTTCAACTCCCCTCTGCTCGACCATCTTGATCAGCTTGGCATTGACTCCAACATGGACCACATGTGTTGTACCTACAAAGCTCGAGCCTGCATAGTTACACAACTGTTTCACCAGGTCCTGCATGTGGTCGGTCCAACTCCACCTAGATGCCTCTACAGTCAACTCATGGCTTAATTTATAGTCAAACTGACCAATCTCCCAGTGACTCGGTGCATTGACCGTGGACTCCATAACTGCTACCTACTCACCAACGAGGTCCAACCACACAAGAACTCATTGCCACATGGCTTGATAGCTCATAATGTGGGCCCACTCCCTTTTTAGAATTGTATGAAGGTTAAAACATTCTATTTTTTAATGTTTTGAGGAAAAAACATTAATTTTATGGCATTGTAATAATTTTAAGCTTGTAATTTGCTTGTAATCATGTCCTTCCTATGTGTTTCGAAGAAGGAGGGCGAGGTCTGGGGTTGGCATGAGGCTAATTCCCCCTCACAAGCAAAACAAACCCTACCTAAAATTTTATGCCATTTCCAACGAGTACCCACACGACACCCTTTGCACCCATTTTGGGAAATTTTTTAATTAGTTTGTAAAGCTTATTGGCATTTTCCATTAGTAGTGGGAATCATTTTCTTACTATAACTTTTGACTCGTTGCTCAGTTTTGAGCACTTATTTAGTCAAAGTTACATTATTTTTTACACATTATGTGATAAAATTATCAGTTTTGTAAACGCACTACTTTATAAAGTGTCGCATTCTGGGGGGTTCACTAGTACTCTTGGGTTTTTACAAGCAGATGCATTATCGGCCGAGTCCGACGTCTTGCATTCGTGCACCTTGCACTTCTTGCTTCCACATCATGGAGGGTGATTTTTCCAAACTTGAGTGTCGTAGGTTCGCTTTACAATCTCTGCCACTTCTTATTGGGAGAGAGAACTATTCAGCTTGGCGTGCTTCCATGGAATGTTACTTCGCTCACAAGGTTCTTTCACCCTTCTTGCTTGGGCTAGTTCCTACACCCACTGATCATCATTATCTAGACGATTTTTTCAACACTTACAACCATGTTTTTGGTCACATGATGATGCATGTCTCTCGATCTCTCCAGTTTCACATGACAGACTCAGATCCACCTCACCTTGTTTGGAGCATTCTGTGGTCCCTCTATGGAGACCCTTCACATACTGCTACCATTGTTGTTGATGTTGATTCAATGGTCTCCTCTTCTTCTTCGTGTGATGATAGTTCCATTGACATAGACTCACTTGGTTCTACTTCTGATGACAAGGATTATGCACCTAGTTCTGATGTTGAGAGTACTACAAAGGACTATTATCCTCCTCTCACTATTCCAGAGAGTGTTGTCACCCCTCCCATCTCATCAGATATCGAGCAGTCTCTTACTGGGCCTCATAAAGTCATCACACCCACCTCCTTTCCACCTTTAGTGTGTGAGGCCCCTTTCACTCCTCTACCTTCATTGGATGACTCATACCTATCTGACATCGCTCTTCTATTTGTTGAGCCCCCTCATTAAGACGAGTATCTACCTGACCTTGGTCATCTTTTCATAGATTACACTTGTGATGTACTATAGGTTTTTCATCCATCTACAGGTATTTTAGAGGAACTCATTATCTTCATTGTTGGGAGTGCCCCTTATGGGAATCTTACCACTTCCACTTTTCCGAAGACCTTCATTGATCCACCCTTGCTTATGGATCCCTTTTCTATTATGGGGGTTCTGTTACCTTTACATCACTTGGAAATCCTTTCTACGGGTGTTCACTCTTCACACTCTGATAGTTTTGCACTCGTGACATTACCTTCAGTTCCTTTGCACTCACTTGCTAGACCTATTTCACACTTTCATGGACCAGACTCAGAGTTCTTCATGCTGTTGCCTTCGGTTTCCTTCATGGAGTGGGTAGACTTCCAGCACGTCATTTCTATCCTTCCTAAGGGAAGGCACACAATTCGGTGCAGATGGCTCTTCTTCAAATCATCGACATTCTTTTGGAAGACTTCCTAGAGCTGCAAAATTCAAATCTGTCCATGGCATCTTCTGCATTCCTCTCATCTCACTCTTCTTCTCTCTTCTTTTTTTTAAGAGATTGCCTCTTTGTACATGGGTACCTTTATAGGCTCGTCTATGTTCGGGACCCATCTTTGGCATCTTTCTTCGATTAGAGAGTGGACTTGTCTCTCTTTTGGAGGGAGTTTTTTTTGACTAGGTTTCCTCCTTTTACTCCACTTTTTGAGAGTTTCTTGTACGTGGGTACCTCATCAGGCTTTGTATTAGGACCCATTTATCGTTTCTGATTTTCCGCCTCATCCTGAGTTACGATGAAGGGGGTGTTGGTGTGTATTATTTTCCAGATCATTAGGTGAGTCATCTCACTTAGGTGAGATCATAGGTCCACGTGTCATTTAGGGGTCATCATGATATTCTCTTACACGTCAGTGCATCATATGCGTCATTGGGAGTTATACTTCTATTCTGGGAATGTAACTCCACCTCTCCACTCAAGTTGTCATGATTGCAGCACTGGGGGTTACTCAGCACCTCTTATTTGTACACCCTTTTGGATCTATGAGATAGAGGAGAGTTTTGTGGTTTATCGAGGTTCTTCCTATTTGTCAAATCCTTGTACGCACATTCAGTTGATTCTCACTCCTCCTAAGATCTCTTCATGCTACCGTTTGCACATTTGTTGATGTGCATGTCATCCCTTGCGATCCTTGCTTTTGGGTTTCGAACCCTCTTACAATAATGACACACTCCTCTTTTTTCTCAAAGCTTATGTACCATTTGTTAAAGAGAAAGTCAACATTATTGTTATAGCACTAGGGGCATCGAAGTAAGAATGGAAAGTTATCATTCTCGAAAAGTGCCAAGACTTCAAAATCCCTAGTGAACTTTTCCCCTTGGATGGTTATGGATGCATCCTTCAACACTTTGAGGGGCATAGCCTTTATCCTATTTGCCATAGACAACACATTTTAAGATGCCTATGATGGGGGCCTCCCCATCTGATTCTATTCATCTAAAGTGAGAACATTAACCTTAACACCCATGTCAATGTGAATTTTAATCAAGAGCCATCCATCCTCAATTGCATTCAATGTGATTTATTTATCATAATAAATATTGTGAGGGGGAATATTAGCATGCAAGACATGCCTTTCATCTCACCTCTAGCGTGCGACACTTTTTCTCTTAGCTACTTTCCTACCATAGGGATAATATTCTCTTGGCACAGTATCCTACACACTTCTTTGACCTTATCCATGTCCTTTTGAGGGACCTTAACATTCTTCTTCTACTCCAACTTCTGTGATAGCTCCTTCAGACACTGAATCTCCCCTTGTAAGTGCTTAATCACCTCCATGGTTTCTTGGTAAACTTCCTTCTAATGAGTTGGATCAAAATATTTCCCATGTAACACCTCATCTCTTGTAATGAGAGGAATTTTCTTTGGTATTTCCCTAGAGCACACGACCTCCGCTTGTGTAGTTACTAAGACAAGTTCCAACTCGGGGTCATTCACCACTGTAGGCATCCATTATGGATCATCTTGCTTAACACTCACCATCCCCGCACCCTTGTCCTTCCTATGGTTCTAGCTCATGTGCTCATACAACTCATGACACTCCTCATACTTATGCTTCTTCCTGCACCATGAACATTGTTACAAATCCATACACTCGTGCTTGTAGTGTTCAGTAGATCCACAATTTTAACAAGTTCCACAGGGAAATTCACTCTTACCTCCTTGACCACCACGACCTCTAAATCCTCTGTAAAAACCTCTTCCTCATCCACCTCCACCTCTACGGCCTTTATACTCACGACTTGTCAACACTAAAATTTTCCTCCGTAATTTCTATTTCATTAATGTATGTATTAGGAATAGGTTGTTGTTAAGTATAATTAGTAGTGGCATCCAATAGAAAATAACAACGTTATCGGTACGACACCGCCAATAATGTATAGTATGGTGAAAATCAAAGTACAATAGGAATGTTGTGGTAAAAAGTAAATATTTGTCGTAAGTGGTTCAGTAATGTTAAAATGTCAAAGTTAGGGTAAGTAGAGAAGTAGGGTCTACATGATTAGGAATTAGAAATATTATATTAGTAATAAGGACAAGGAGTGATGTCATAAATATTTTGTGTATTTTATTTGTAAAAAGTCTAAAAAGATGGAACCCATGTGAAATGATAAGGTTTATCTTATCTTAAAAGATAAGCTTACATGTAAAGATAAGAGTTAAGGTATGAAATATGATTCATCAGAGTATATTTCTTATCCTATCTAAGAGATAAGGTGGATAAGCCTAAAATTTCTATAAATAATGAGGCCACCCCCCTCATTTAGCATAAAAGGAAGTAGTGAGAAATATTGCATGAGAAGGTGTGTTAAAGAAGCCATTAAGAGGTGTAATTGTGAAGTTTCTCCCATAGTCATTATTGGCAGGAAAGTGGAGTTAGTAACACTTGAAGTACCTCATGGGTGAGATTGTAACAATTTCATGTTGATAATATAATTTACACTTATATTTCAGATTTGTCATCATTCCTTTGTATCATAGTCTATGGTATTCTTTTGTTTTGTCTATTATTGTGTTTCTAGATTACTTCCACCAAACTAAAAGTTGTGCATTAGTAAATAATCATAGCACGAGGAGTTTCTGGTGGAGAATTATCATGGTGCCAGATTGGTGATGACATTTTCGTTCTGTTGCCAGGACCATTCCTCGTTGGTGGATTTTCTAGAGAGATATTCCCACTTAGTCAGAAATCATTTGGAGGGTAACCTTGTTTTTACTGTGCATATCAGTTACCATGGTAACGTCACTTTTTATCGTGAATAGTATTTACCACAGTAAAGTCACTTTTTATTGTGAATAATATTTACCGCAATAACTTTACTTTTTACCGTGAATAGTGTTTACCACAGTAAAGTCAGTTTTTACCATAGTAAGTCAAGTTTTACCATCAGTTTACCGTGGTCATTTCTATTTTAGTTTAGAAAGGTGTAAAGTCACTTTCTATTATAGTGATTCCAATTATTTGTGCACATAAGTCTTGTTGATTGTACTTGTGGGTTGGTATTTCACTGTGGTTACTTTTGAAAATGGGGAAGATTCCTATTTTTTTAGCCCAATCAAATGAAGATGATTCCTCTTTCATTCAAGAATTTAAACGATCTTGCATTTGTAATGGCCTCATAAGAAGGGAACAGTGGACTAATTTTTTTTCTACCTTTTTAGACGGTTCAACCCGTTGGTGGTTTGAAACAATAGGTGATAATTTGAAAAACTCACGGGATTTATTAACTGAAAATTTTCTTGAAGAATTTGGTAAATAATAGAAATATGCGGATCTCATGATCGATATCACAAAGCTATCCCAAGGAGAGAAGGAGAAGATAAGGGATTATCATGCTCATGTTCTAGAGCTAAGGAGGAAGCTCGATGCCTAGATCTGGAAGGAAGGATTACAGATGGGTTGATAAATGGCATGGATAATATCCTCTGAAAGCACTTTGTTCTTGGGATGAAGCCAGAGATCAGACAACGAGTGAATTATGACCACCCAGCGACTCTCGAACAAGAAAAGGAGATTGCAAAAAGGCAAGAAGAAAGCAGGGAAGAAGAGCCCAAAGAAATTGTTGCTAAGGTAGAGCTTACACCAACACCTTTGGTCTAGAATCCACAACCACTCTCAGTGAGCACAAATCTTTCTTCTAGTACATCTATTGAGTATGAAGATCTGCTCAGGAAGATGGGCCAGTTAACTATTAATCTTCTTCAAGGAAAATAATTTAGTTCTCAGGGAGGAGATAGAGGTTCAAATAGAAATATTTCTGAAGTTGTATGTTATGGTTGTCATATAAAGGGTCATTATAAGTATAATTGTCTAGATAGAGCTTCTACATCTGGTACAAGAGATAATGATAAAGGAAAAACACCTGTGAATTATTTTGATGGAGTAGATAGGAGTATAAATAATGAAGTAGACATGTTTATAACAAAAAGAAAGAAAGAAAAAGATAACCAAGATGGAAATGATCCTAAGAAGATGAAAGGAGAAACTAGTAAGAAACATATGAGAAGAAAGTTAGGTGTGCAGGATTTTCTGATTTCACAGGGACAAGGACCATACTCCATCTCAAAAGATCTATCCAAAAGGCCTACAAATATTGCATATGGTCAACTTCTCACTATGTCTTCTGAGAAGAGGTGGGAGCTATGAAGTGGACTCAATGCTTGACGAAGGAAGGAGGTTGAGGTCCTTATTTTGGAGGCAGAGGCGGATCCTTACGCTCCACAAGCTGAGGTATTATGTAATGGTATTTCAATTCATGATGTCTTAGTGGATGGATGTGCTGCAGTTAATGTAATGACTGAGTTTGTAATGAATATGTTGGGTTTAAAAATTGATCGCACTTCAACACTTATGTTAAGGTCATTAAATAAGGGAAAAACTAAACTATAAGGTGTTGTTTCAAATGTGGCAATATATGTTATGGGTGTTGTATGTGTGGTAGAATTTCAGGTGATGAAAAATGGTATTGTTGCGTATTCAATTTTGTTGGGAAGACCATGGCTAAGGAGAGTTCATGCAAGAAACTACAGGAAAGAAGGCACATGAATCTTTTGAACAACTGAAGGCAACTTTAGTGTCTTCACCTATTTTAAAGAATCCAGACTGGAGTAAGCCATTCATTGTGTATATTGATGCTTCAGATGCAGCACTAGAAAGTACTCTGTGCCAAAATGATGAAAATGAGCATGATCATCCAGTTTAATTTGGGAGGAGACAAATGATCAATGCTGAGGTAAATTATACTGTAACTAAAAAAGAGGTTCTAGCTATCATTTTTTCTATAAAAAAGTTTAGGAATTACTTGCTAGGGTAGAAGTTCACAGTTGTAACAGATCATCAGGGTCTAAAATATATTGTAAATAAGCCTAACCCATCAGGGAGGATAGCAAGATGGATAATTTTGCTACAAGAATTTGAATTTAATATTATAGATAGGCCAGGAAAGAAGCATGTTAATGAAAATGCACTCTCTTGAGCCTATGATGGTTTAGGTTCATCTTGTGATGATGATGATTTCCCAGATGCAACATTGTTATCCCTTGACACAATCCCTAGTGAATACATAGATATTTAGAATTATCAAAATGAATTCAAGTTTCCTGATGGTGCCAATGCAAATACTAAGAGGAAGATTACTCAAGTCAGTCATCCATATTCTATTCTGCATGGAGTATTATTTCGAATAGGACCTGATGGATAGTATAAGAGGGTAGTTGGACTAGATCAAGGGAAGGAGATGATAGAAGAATTCCACAATGGTACATGTGGAGGACACTTATCTGGAAAACTTACAATAAGAAGGATCTTGGATGTAGGTTATCACTGGCCCACTCTTTTTAGAGATTGCTATAATTATTGTAAGACATGTGATATTTGTCAAACACATGGTAACCGTAAGACTTCATCAGCTCCATTGTGCCATATTCTTCCACTTGGTCCCTTTAAAAAGTGGGGAATAGATATTGTAGGTCCACTTCCAACTACCCCACACCAAAATAAGTATATTGTAGTTGCCACAGATTATTTAACCAAGTGGGTTGAAGCTAGGCCATTAAAAACAACTTCCATGGATGAAGTGGTAAGGTTCATGTATGAACGCATTGTCACCAGATTTGGTTGTTCATTAGAAATTGTAATAGATCAAGGAATCCACTTCATTAATGAGGTGGTCGAAGCCCTAGTCAATAAGTTTTCTATTAAGCACAGGAAGGCAACAACTTACAAGCCAAGCACAAATGGACAGGTGGAACAAATAAATTTTGTGTTGTGTCATATTCTAGAAAAAGATGTAGCCTTGCAGGTACATAAGTGGGATAAAAGGATTCATCCAACATTGTGGGCATATAGGGCAACATCAAAGTCAGCAATAGGATACTCCCCATTTTAGTTGTCTTATGGCATTGATCCAGTTCTTCCTATTGAGTTTGATATTCCCACTATGAGAGTTATGAAAAATGAAAGGATGGATGAAAGTGATTCAGTAAGGGAAAGGTTGGTACATCTTCATTTTATAGAGAAAATGAGGGAAATAGTGAAGGATACAAGCTATAAGAAGAAAATGAAGCAGAAGGAATACTTTGATCAAAAGATCTATTGGCCTCCATTTCATGTGAATGACTTGATTCTAGTATATGATTCCAGTTACAAAAAAGAAGGCAGAGAAAATTTCTTCCCAAATGGATGAGGCCCTACAAAATAGCAGATGTGCATGAAAATGGTACATATTGACTAGAGGAATTGGATGGTACTCACATTACGAAATGGGTCAACCACGACAAGTTAAAGATTTTCCAAGCACTAAAATAGTCTACTCCGAGGATGAAGTAGAAGCTAGGAAGGGGGAAGATGTCGACACTAAAATTTTCCTCCATAATTTCTATTTCATTAATGTATGTATTAGGAATAGGATGTTGTTAAGTATAATTAGTAGTGGCGTCTGATAGAAGATAACGGCACTGTCGGTACACCACCGCCAATAATGTATAGTACGGTAACAATCAAAGTACAATAGAAATGTTGTGGTAAAAGTAAATATTTTTCGTAAGTGGTTTGGTAATGTTAAAATGTCAAAGTTAGGGTAAGTAGAGAAGTAGGGTCTACATGATTAGGAATTAGAAATATTATATTAGTAATAAGGACAAGGAGTGATGTCATAAATATTTTGTGTATTTTATTTGTAAAAATTCTAAAAAGGTGGAACCCATGTGAAATGATAAGGTTTATCTTATCTTAAAAGATAAGCTTACATGTAAAGATAAGAGTTAAGGTATGGAATATGATTCGTCAGAGTAGATTTCTTATCCTATATTAGAGATAAGGTGGATAAGCCTGAAAGTTCTATAAATAACAAGGCCACCCCCCTCATTTAGCATAGAAGGAAGTAGTGAGAAATAATGTATGAGAAGGTGTGTTAAAGAAGCCATTAAGAGGTGTAATTGTGAAGTTTCTCCCATAGTTATTGTTGGAAGGAAAGTGAAGTTAGTAACACTTGAAGTACCTCATGGGTGAGATTGTAACAATTTCATGTTGATATTATAATTTACACTTATATTTCAGATTTTTCATCATTCCTTTGTATCATAGTCTATGGTATTCTTGTGTTTTGTCTATTATTGTGTTTCTAGATTACTTCCACAAAACTAAAAGTTGTGCTTTAGTAAATAATCATAGCACGAGGAGTTCCCGGTGGAGAATTATCATAGTGCCGGATTGGTGATGATAGACCTTCATTCTTAGCATTGTTCCCAATGCTGGTCTCGCGTACACAAATATTAATGAAATCATGGATTTGGTCTATTAATCGGTAGTCATTTATATCATGAGTCGTAGATGAGAAAATATTACAATAAGAAGACACATTCTTGCAGAGCACACGGTGAAACAATGGGAATCTACTTGGATAATGATCTCCGTGATAGATTTCACAATCCAATGATATGGCACACACCAACATTAAAATATGTGAATAAAGCCCTTATGTGTCTACTTCTACCTAAATCAGTTCCCTTGTTACACCATAATCACACTGCAAAACAAATGAGTGTGAAATCATAGATAGTGAATCTAGCTACTTCAACAAAGCATACAACACTAAACATACCAGTGAATGGGGATTAATCTAGAGTCAGTAGTTCCGATGGATTTAAGGTGTATTTGAGAATAAAATCCAATATATTTTTGTTGAGGGTCTATGAAAGTTTAATATGGGAAATTAATATTAATGAAGTGTATTATGAATCCTTCAATTAACCACTGAGCATGATGAGATGGATGGATAAAATATGAAAAATGTTAGGTACTCTACAATTAATTATGACAAGCACGCATCATACTCCCTTACACTCTTTGATAGTCACCTTAGTTAAAGGTATCATTTCAACGTACATGAGATGCTATCCTTTCCTTTTTTTACGCAGGAAAGTGATATCTGTCGAGTTAGGTAATCACAGGGGGGCTGAGGCTAATGCAAACATCTTATGATGAGAGCTAGCTCTTACATTTTGATAGTCAATTAAAAAGCTCATCACCCTTTCAATGTAGTTACAAGATCTATCCTTTCCGTTTTTACGCCGAAGGAAGTGATCCCCTTAGCATAAGCCATAGCAATTCACACTTGTGTACATGCTAGCTCTTACATCCTGATAGTCAATTATAAAGAGCACATCTCATAAAACACTTGTTCTGATGGTGTTATGGCCCTTCTTCAAGTTAGAATAAGATAAAGGACCTTGATTCCCTTACATTTTGTTTCCTCAACCACCAAAGGCATCATGGTTCCACTAGCTCTATATTCCTTTCGATCCAGAAGATCGTCCTCCAAGTTAGAGGTAAGGGGCCTCACACAGCTGCGCTCTATGTACCCACTGTCACGCTAAATTACGTGCCGACTGTTTGTGATAGTCAAACAACTTAGAGACGTGATACCTAAAATTTCAATGTACACCACACCTTTCCAAATGATGTGCTAGATAGGATGCCTCCAAAAACAGGTAATGTTTGTGCTTCCATAGAAGATCTAAATGAAAAATTATATCTACCAAGTGTTGCTCGACTACCAATACTAACACAAATTGAGTTAACAAGTCACTTATCTCATGAACTAGAAGGTGTAAGTACCAGGTTTGGTCACTAGGTGGGCTAAGATGTGCGCCTACGGAGCTAGCTCCTTTCTCCATAGTCAATAGAAAGTCTCACCATAAGCTGAGGGGATTTCCTCTCCTATTTTTTGCTAAGATGGGGTAACACAGACTACTCAAGTCCCACACCCTCCGCGTGAACCTCAAATCCTTCGCGCAATGTCGACCTCCATAAATCCATCACTCTTATATTTTTGCTGTCTCATTAACACCCTTTCTCGTGCTTCATTATACTTGATCCACCTCTCTTCTCTCTTTTATTTCACCGTAGGATCCGCCATCTCTCACCACACCAGCTTATGTGCCCCACACCTAGTGGGAAGTTATCCAGCCATAGGAAATGCCTCCATACTGAGAGTGATGATCAGAATCTTAATGGCTAATGACATAATACCAAAGAATGATCCTTTTGGCTCCTGAAAGAACTCAAACTTAGCAATCTTTGGGAAAGATTATGTAGAAATCATGTATTCTAGGGTATACACTAGTCTAACACTCCACTCCACCAATGATAAACAACAAGAGTCTAAGGTCAGATGAGGCATCATGCAAACTATGATACTCTTCTTGGGTCCAAACACGACGTCTATAATACCAACTCTTCCTTGATTCATATGCCGATAACCATTCATACAAATCTACTAGGAAACATCAAAAGAATGTCTCATAAATCATGATATAGGTTTCCTCTACCCATTTAAGTGGCACTTCAATTTAGATCAACAGTGTTAAATCACTGAGAAAAATCATCCTCCATGATTTTAAGCCAAGTTGATGCTATCCAAGGTCAAACATTCCGTCATCACACTTTCCATTCTCGAGGCAACCACTTTAAAAGAGGTCCTAAACAATAGAACCAAAATGTAGTCTCATTTCCCTTTTCCCTTTAAATACCAAGTGTGCCAACCTATCACCCAACATTAGCTGGGTGCTTACTTGAGGCGTGCGCAAGCAAGCCTTTCCTTTATGTGATATTTGTAAGAATGCTTGCCATTAATGTAGGAATGGTTGTAAAAATAGAAAATACACATATCCATTCTAGCAAAGAAGTAAAATCACTAGATCGATTAAGCATAGATGCATCATAATGCAAAAGTAACACTATAACACAACAAAAATATCAGATCTGAACCATGAGAAAAATGAGAATACTAGGGTTTGAACCCATAAACATAGATATTTATGAATAACTCGGCATATATTGATTACATTTCATATTTTTATGATTTAAGCCATATTACATCAAAGAGGTTCAACAACAATCAATACATCAATTATCATCCTACCATTCCCATGGATCTTTAATCAAAAAACCCTATATTACTCCTTAGAACCATTACATAATCCCTTCTATAGAAATAAACCACTGATATCTAACACTTCACATATTGCATTAAAACACTCAAACTGCGACCTCTAACACCTCTAATTCCACACCCCTTTCTAGATCAAAAATGCCTCCTTAAATAGGATAAGAGATGACCTAAACATCATTCTAGAAACAAGCCCGCATGCCAAATGTCAACATACCTATTATAATTGAGTGTCCAAGCCAAGAGTATGCCAGTTATCCATAAAAACCTCCACTTTACAACTCGTAACCACAAATAATCCCTAGAATATTCTTTTCTTGAGCTCCAAGTCTCCATGTAACAACCTTGTCATCATTACGCTTATCCGTAGCTTCACATGTTTTGCGTGTGACACCCTTTAACCAAAATATGGCTAAGTCCTTAAACCCTTTCCTTCTTCTACGCACAAGGCCATATCTCCTCGCGCGTGTTCACTTATGCGCTTTTCTCCATAGTGCCTTCTACGCGCGCTCATCTTCTATTTAGGACTTAATCATTTTCTAGGCCCAACACTATCAAACTTCATACCTTGTGGTTTAATAATATGAATGATAATTCATGGAGGTAAATTAATCAAATTACACTTAATGAATATTTGTAGTATCATATGAGGAGGTTGTGGTAAATAGGTTCATTGATTTTTTTGGAGGTGTTTTTAGGACTATTCTTGGTGCTTTTTTAATGACCAAAACCATTTCAAATTTCTTACTATCACTTGGTTTTCCATTGTATGAGGGATTCAACTCTAATTTTTTCCACTAGATGTAAGTGTGATTTCATATGTTAACATTTTTGTTGCATCTAACTCAATTATACCATGAAAATTACATGCTTAGAATGGATATATAAATCACCCTTTAATATGATAATAACCTCAAGTAAGTAATATGTACCCATAAAGACATTAGTGTATATGTTTTAGTTTTACATTTTATGAATATAATAGTAAAAAATATATCAATCAATAAAAAATGCCAAGAGGAAATAAAGGTATTAAATCCAAGAGGAAATCAAGAAGAAAAAACCAAGAGATAATCAAAGGAACAAAACCAAGAGGTAATCAAAGAATAATTCCAAGAGAAAATATATGAAATAAATATAAGTTGAAATCAAAGAAAAAGACCAAGAGGTAACCAATAAATGAGTCCAAGAGGTAAGCAATGAAACATGATATAAGAGGCCATCTAACAAAAAATGTCATGAGGTATATGCTATAAAATAGAACAATGGAGGTTTTCAAATATCTTATGGTTTCTATCAAAGTAAAATGTGCAAAAGGTGTAAAATATGATGGCTCAAGAGGATGATAACAAGTGATACACCCGAATGTAAATGTAACTATAAAAAGTAAATTCATGTATCAAATGAATATTTTAATATAAATTCATAGTAGTTTGATGCCCTAGTGGGCAAGTGGAAGGTGTATAAGAAAGTTTCATCTAATACGTAGACAAAAAGATATGGTCATGTGATATATGACTCATGCAAAGAATATGTATGTGTGTCATCATAAGAGAGATTAATATAGAGAATATGTATCTATTTGGGTATCAAAAAATATTTCCTTTGGGATATGGTTATGAAAATTGACTATGATATATACTTTTCTTATGTTAATGGATCTATTTCCTCTATATGGATCTATATGATGATGCTTCTATACTTATATATATCTTCTCTTTTTTTGATTCACTTTCTCTCATTCTTTTGACCTGAGGGATCTACAAAAATTTATGCTTGATTGACCTCATAACACCCCCATTGATGTGATTAGTAATAAACTATACACCAATATTCCCAAGAAGGATCAAACAACATGCAGGTATCCAAATCCTATGATAATGTGGAAGTTAGAAAATTTAAACAAGGTGGATCCCTTGACCCAACCAGTAAAATTTAGAAATTGACACTTAGCTTGATTGTAGTGCATATATGTGTGATTTAAGAAAAATTATGTGTATTCAAAGTCGAGTAACTTTTTTATATTGTGTTGTAATAGATAGGTTAATTTATTCTTGTCTCAACATCCTTCTGAAAGGGTGTTTTGGTATGGGATCCCTATATGCCCCAATAGGTAATTGTAAATTTATTTATATAGGGGATTCAAATTATTTCCCACTCAAGAAACCTTAATATGACTAAGTGACTTGTTTATTTGAAAATATGACATTTGCAAGTACAAGGGTTTAGTTTTTCATCCTAGTGTGATGAGGAAGAAAGGGCTCTACCGGGTACTCCCCGAGCTTGCCTCTAGAGTTAACACAATGGATTTGGAACTATTTATGTTCCATCTATTGCTTTCAATGGCCATATGACATCTATAATCTACTCCCTCTAAGGGATATACAATTACTGGAGCCTCCTATGGCTAAATAGACTTACTCCTGAGTGTGGCTTTATGGCCGATCCTATCCTTTGTCTCTTGACCCCTTTTGATTCTCTCTCTCTCCTTTTCCCGTTTTGGACCGATTACTATCCCTTCAGCCCCCTGTGGCCCTTAATAACTCATACCTTCAACAACTATGGCCAAAAACCTTCTTGTTGGTAGTTTTCCTCCTATTTATAGTTACACACACATGATCTTTCCTGCTTTTCTCTCCTTTGCACTAGCTCCTCTGAATTTCACACTCAGACTTTGAAATTGAATCTGGACTTTTTACTACCCTTATCCATGTAATATGTCTATGTCCAATATCCTCATGCCACGTCATCTGGTGGTTGGTTCCTCCTTATTGGTTGTCCCATCATCCAACTGTCATTAACCATGTAGATCCATTTTTTTTGTCCCTTCCTTAGTTAACTATGATTGTATTCTTATATTCTTAGGCCTTGTTCTTCATGACAAACTACTTCTTTCTCACAACACTTCCACATGATTCCTTTTAATTCCTCATGCCTTATCTTATTTTTACTCCCTCATGATTTTTTTGTCTCCTTTGCAGTTATTCTCCAACTCCTTGGTTCTTAAACTCTCTCATATTCCCATATATTATTTTTCACACTTCCTTCCTCTTGTGATAGAATAATGTAACTTTGTGCCTTTCTTCTACTATGTTTTCTTATGTAGTTGTATCACCAATTTCACTTCTGTTGTGCTACCAGGTCACACTATTTCACTTTCACTATTGGTTGGGATCCATCTTTCCGCATATCTTTCTTCTACCTTTGGAGTTTATCTCTACATGTGCCTCATTATCTTTACACTTTCTCACTTACCCCTACTTATTCTAAATATAATCTTCTCTTTTCCCATGCACCCTAACTACCTCACATGCGCTATTCACTACTGTTCTTCATGGGTATTGTTTTTCCTACACTTATTACCTTTTAATACTACTTCTCACTACCCCCTTTCTTTTCCCTAATGAATTCACCCTTATGCACTACCCTTTATCTTATGCACATTCCTTTCTCACATGTCTCTTCACTTGTGGCTTCAAGTAACTCTTTTCCTTCTCCTCATCAATTTCTCTCGTGAAATCCCATACTCCTTTGGAATATTCTCCTTATTCTTATCCAAATATTTAATGTTCTCTCCTTTCCTTCTCCTTTTTGACTTCTACTTATTTTGTGCACACCTTCCTCCTTTAGTGTAGGTCTTCTTGTCTAAGTCCCAGGATACCCTTGCATCAAACATCTAGGGTATTTAAAACTTGAGGTCCTCTTCAAGAAAATTTAGTGAGTGGTAGAACCACCCTTTGTAAAACTAGTCCCATATTATTTATCCATTGATCCATTTCTTTCTTGTGCTTATTCCAATGTCTCTTCCAATCCTTAGCCATTCCCTGGTGACTTTGTGGTTCCTCCTTACTTTATGCCATCTAAATTTAACTAAGATAATTAAATGGACCTAACACCAAGTAAGTCCTTAAATAAGTTCATTGAAAGAAATAAATCATGATTGAGCATAAAAGGAAAAGTTATCTAAACTTGCACAAAATGGTAGAAACAAAGAATGCAAGCCTCCCTTTTGATGTTTGGATGTGCTCTGATATATAAATGCTCCCTTATACAAACCAAATTAAAGTTACATGTAATCAAAGGGGTTTTATTAAGGTGGAAGAGATCTCATCAATATGGCTTGAGTTCCATTTTTGAATCTTTTCCTACTAACATTAGA
This sequence comes from Taxus chinensis, assembly GCA_019776745.2. Classification (NCBI taxonomy): domain Eukaryota; kingdom Viridiplantae; phylum Streptophyta; class Pinopsida; order Cupressales; family Taxaceae; genus Taxus; species Taxus chinensis. Next base: position 513,289,149 of record CM034154.1, read on the forward strand.
AAATAGGTTTCTCAATTTATGCAAGATTTCTTGTGAGGGAAATTCTCTCTTGAGATATGTGAATGTATTTCAAGGACATGATGTAAGGTATGAAAAGGTGTACTAGGTTTCTTATATATATTTCCAATTTGGGAGAAGCTTACAAACTAGTGAATGTGGGATAACGTGAATGTATAATTAGAAAGGGGTAAACATGATTAGAAGAGATTAATTAGATATTAGTAACTCATGGGATTTTGGGAAGGTTTAATTAATCAATTGGGATTAATTTATAGGCCAAGTTTAACTTATAAAAGACATTTAGAGATGATTTTGAGGCAAATTAGTAGAATTTGAGGGGTTTTAGAGGGGGATTTAATTAATAATAGGGTTTATTAATTAAATACAAGATTGAAAGGTTAGTTAATTAATAATGGTTAATGAATTAATCAAAAGAATATTTTATCTAATGAAGTGATGTTAATTGGCATCCAAGATGAGGGACGAGGCTATTTAATTAATGAAATGTCGTTAATTGATTGAGATGATGAGGAAAATTAGCTAATTAGAGGAAAATAACTAATTATAATGAAATGATAGAAAATAAGATAATTAGAGAAATTTTAGTATTAAGATTGTGCAGTCAAAATTAGGTGTCTACATTTTTCCATCTTTGATGTGGTTTAGCTCAAGAGACGTCATTTCAAAGATAGTATATAATTTTATTTTTCATAGGTAGAATAAAAATTAGTACGATGGATGATGCCTCCTCAAGCATCGATGGGGTAATAAAATAGGTCGATTGACAATTGAAAATAAGAGAAAAATGATCACAACAGAAGAAAATCCCATCGCGGTAGCTAGGATTCAAACTTGGCTCGGTTGGCCATTGTTTGATTTGATAGATTTTGGTGCCATCACATGACAAGGGATATACAAGGGAGGGAGGGAGGGAGGGGAAAAATAAGATATTATTATAATTGTGTCTCGATAGGTTAAAAGAAATATAAAAGGTTATAGTTAGAGGGAATGTTATGTAGAATGGGGAGAAAGATAGATGATGGTGCTGGATATGACGGGGGATGGAAAAGATTGCAGCATATTACGTATCATCATGGTTCAGGATAATCTTTTATATGATGTAATCATACAAAAAAAAGGTAAAAAGAAATGAAAAATCCATAATACCAATATTTGTACAATGCTAAACAATTGACTCAAAACAAAATACATAAGCAATGCAATACGAGAAAGTAAACAAACACACAATCAAATAAACAAACAAGCACAAATAAATACACTCAAACAAGTAATGTTCAAGTCCATTTTACCAACATTTTTCTTATCCAGCTTTAGTACCCAAATGTTTGAGTTATATGACAAGGGTTAAAATGATACCCCAAGAAAGGATATATGCAAGGGATTTGATGGAGGGCATAAAAGTCTCAAGAAAAGAAAACAAGCACTATGAAATTGCCCCAAGCAATGATATATGTTAGGAAGACAAACATAACAAGAAAACAATATTTTTTGATGAAATAAGATCATAAGATGATTTGAATGCTATGTGCTAGAACTAGCAAATGATGAAGTAGGATATTTTTTGGTATAGTTTCCAATTTTTAGTGTTTTTAAGTTTTTCATTATTTGTAGGTTTTGAGAATTTGTGTTGTTTTTTATTTTCTAAGATTTATGATGTTTAAGAGTTTCTAAGTTTTGTAATGTTCAGTATTTTCTAATATTTTCTAAATGTTTTTAGATTTTTTAAATGTTTAGGATGTTTCCAAATGTTTTTGGATTTTTTATGAATTTTTAGGATTTTCTAGGTTTTACCGAAACTATATACAAGAGAACAAAACACCAAGATGTCCCTAGTGAGAGATGAGAATATATAAGGGAAAATTCCTACACACATACAAAAGAATAAGATAAGCTAGATCAATGCCAATAGGGATAGATTCAACAAGATGATAAACACAAGACAATGAAAAAGTGAGGAGGAAGCAATCATGCCCCAAGTGTGAGGTGCTTGTGAACAATCGAATCCTCCTATAACGTCAAAAACCATTTTTTACCAAAGGACCTATCTAAAGTGCCACAATTGCATGGTTTTCATGTTTGAAAAAAAATTCTCTTTATTCTTTTTTTTTTATATAAATTTTTGAAATATCTCTAATCTTAGGTATATAAACACTTGAGATGCATAATATTCACGAGATCTCAGAACTCTAAATCATCATGATAGGAAAGTTTATAGGTACCTGAACCAAATTTTGCGACCACAATGTATGGCCATAATTTGTTAGGCTCAAGTTTTCCTTTCTTCTCACGTTCCTTAGTGGTATTGAACTAGTTTTATTTAAGGAAATGATCTCCAACCTCAAATTCATGAGAGATAATGCATTTTTTGTAGCTAGTAAAATTTTTATTATGATACACTTTGAGGTGATCCAAGGCATGGGGGTGTTTTTCATAAGGCACTTTCAGCTCTACTAGTCTAGCAATTCTATAATCCTCTTCATTATCCAAATAGTCTTTAAAGGATATTCACAAGGAGGGAATCTCGATCACTAAGGGGATGATAAATTTAGTTCCAAAGACAAGGGAATATGGGGTTACACCTATAGGTGTGTGGATGGAAGTACGATAATCCCATAAGGCAGGATGGATGTGGAGGTGCCAATTAAAACTTGTCTTACTGATCATTTTCTCCATAATCTGAATAAGGTTTTTATTTATGGCTTCTGTTTACCCATTACATTGAGGGTAATAAGGGGTAGACCACTTTTGGTGGATTTTAAGGTGTTGACACAAGGACTTCACTTGTGGTTCTTAAATGATTTTCCATTGTCAGATACAATAGTAAAAGGTATGTCAGAATGAAAAATGACGTAGTTCATGATAAATTTTTATATCTGAGCACTAGTAACATAGGTGAGAGGAATAACCTCCACCCATTTGGTAAAGTACTTATTTGCAGTGATGATGTGTTTATGACCATCAAATGAAGTTGGTGTAAGCACCCCTATGTAATCAAATCTCTATTTGGAAAATAGCCATGGTGTAGTGATGGGTTATAAGGACTGAAATGGTACATAGACTAAGTTGTTGTGCTTTTGGCATAGAAAACATTTATTTACATAAGGACAAAAACCATCTCCTTATTAGGCCTTTAATATTTGACTTGGAGAAATTTATTTGTGAGGACCATACCACTAGTGTGAACACCATAGATGCCTTCATGCACCTCTTTGGTTGTTTGGGTAGCTTATTCTAAATTAATACATCGTAACAAAGTCACATTGCAACCTAAATGATAGAGAGTTCTCCCAAGGAGGGTGTAACATGTTATTCGTTGGATATGGGTTCACTTTTAGGAATGGGAAATGTCAGGTGGAAAGGTACCATCATGTAAGTAGTTATAAATGTCTATATATCAGGGGAAAAAAGGGACCAACACCAACACTTACCAAAAATGATTCCAACATATCATAGGTAGGTACCATTAGATGATCAATGAAGAAATGGAAATCTCTGGTGTTTAGTGATAACCGTAACAAAGATCTAATGGTAGTCATAACATGCTGATCTGTTTTATGTTCATGGGATTTATTGAAAGGTAATTTGAAAAAACTATTCTTGTAGGCTATCGACCACATGTTTATGTGGGATTAACTTCTCATATTTATATTTTCATGCATAATTCACTTTTTTTATGATGAGATATGATTCACCTATAATATCAACTTGTTTTATATTCCATTTGATAGAGAATTTTAAACTAACAATGAGGGATTCATAATCAACAATATAATTTATACATAAAAAGCTAAGTATGAAATGTCATGGGATAAGATCACCTTAGGGGTAATAAGAACAACTCCTACCCATGAGCCATTAAAGGTGAATGAACCATTGAAGTATATTTTCTAGGTAGAAGACTCTTCAATGTATAAGACAAAATCATGTGGTAGATCCAAACTTAATGGTTATGTACCTGGTAATGGTACTTCATCCAGTTGATCGAAAAACACTTATCATTTCACTTATTTTTGGTTGACATATTCAATTTAAAACTCAATGAGTAATATGATCTAGTTAACCATCCTCTCAGTAAGCACAAGTTTGGATAATAGGTATTTGAGTGGGTCAATTTTAGATATGATCTTGGTTTTGTTATTTAGGAGGTAATGGCCAAAATTCTGGAAGGAGAAAACCACGGACAAGCATGATTTATCAATTTGTGGATAATTGAGCTCATAAGATATTAAGATAAAAATAAGATAATAAATGACTCTTTCTTTGTGGTGGTCATCATATTGTGCAAAGAGTACACCAATAGAAAATTTTGTAATAGATATATACCACATTAAGGGTTCACTTAGGGTAGGTTGTAATAGAAAAAATGGATTGCCCAAGTATTGCTTCAGTACGTGTTATCTACTAGAGATGTACCTTTGTAAGGATTGGTATATTATGTCCTTCTCTCTCTCCTCACTTCTGCGAATAGACAATGGAAACACCTCGCCGGCTGTGGGTATCCCTAAAGTGAGGTGAATCTCCAAATTTGAAGGGTTGGTTCCCTTTTAGTGTATCTCTAACTAAAATTGGTGGGGGTAAGGTTTAGAAATAAATATTTTTAAAAAGGGGGTTGATACACTATGCATTTTTGGAGACTTTTTATATGAAGACGTGCAAAAAATGATAATGAAAGAACAAAATTACATGAACCAAAGGATTTTGGGTGAAATTTCAAGGCAAAGTAATTAAAAAATATTAAGAGATTACTCACAATATACAACTTATAATATGCATGGACACTAAAATTAACACACAACACCTATTATTACATTAAGGGTAGGTAGCATAAGTAGATAAATTAATAAATTTAGGGAAATATCACAAGAATAAACTTCCTGAAAGCACAATATTGCAAAAAAAAATTGGAATGACAAAACCACTTATTAATAGTGGGAACTTGCTGGAATTTTTTTGTAGCAATTAGTTACATCAACCAAACTACCCTAATGCTTTAAAAGCACTATTATATACAAGAAAATGAAGTGGAGCTAAACTTCTCAACATATTTAGTTACAACATTAGTCAAGACCCACTTGGAGATAATTCCAATGCAAACTAACATGCAAAAAAAGAGAAGATAACTTCAAGTAGTAGTTTAAGTCGATCATCCTTGCATTATTTGGATTAAAAATAATTATACTCTAAACTTATCCTTGCAAAATAATAAACTAATATTTTCCCCATGTAGTATATAATTTTCCATGTAAAATTATTTATTTTTGGCCTTCACAATCAAATTTGGCATGACTCTAAGTTAGTTTAGCTTAGAAAACGTGAGTCAAGATCATTTTCTCTTATTTTTCTCTATAAAAAACCATCAATTTTTTATTTTATTGGTGTCAACGTGAAGAACAGGATGAGATCTTTCCAACGAGACCTTTTATACTCAATTTAGAGCTATAGAACAAAAGATATTGCCTTATGAAGTTTTGCAAGTTGGGATAAATAGGAGAGTGACATGTGGTGGCCTCTAATTTTATTCGTGGGATTTACTTTGTCTACATGTGTATTGATTTTATTTTTCCATGTGCTATGTGGATTTACATGCAGGTATGTGCTTTTATAAAATGTGAACCAATTAGAGAATTATGCTTATGCTTTAGATTTTGTAGTGTCGGGCTATATGAAACCTCCATTATCCATCATGAAGTATGAACCAATAAGAACCCTCCAAAATTTTTTGTAGTGTCACTCCTTTCTTTTAATATTCTGATCATTGTTAATTATAGGACAATAGGAAAAATCCACGCTACTGGAAATGTAGGTCTTTATCTAAAATAATATTGTCATAGTGTGAAGTGTGAACCAATAAGAGAATTCCATGCTACCTTTTGGTGTCAGTCTTACTTGTTATCCCCCTCTGTCCGCTGTGAAACATGAACCAATAGGGAAGCTCCACACTCCTTACAAATGTTATGTATTGTGTCAAAAATTGACTGACAACTGTGAAAAGTGAGCTAGTGAGAAAGCTCCACATATCTTCAGATTTTACAGCGCTGGACTGACTTTCATCTTTGTTTTTATTGGTTTGGGGTTGAGTTGTTCACATCACGAATTTTAAATTTTGTTCTTTCTTTGAATTTTTAACCTTACTTATCTATTTCCCAGACTTGGTGCCTTTATGGATATTTTATTATTCCATGGAATTAAAGTATGTGAAAGTCTATCTTCTATGAAGAGACCTAAAATCCTGCCACGTAGCCCTTTGCATCATAAGCATTTGAACTTGCTTAGCAGTGTAGACATTTGATGGTCATGTTTGAATGTCCCTATATTTTTTTAAATATTGAGTTTGAGTTATCCAAAATAAAACCTCATGTGATCTATGCTCTGGTAAGAGATGTTTCAAGTGAATATGTTTTCCAACATGACCTTCACAATTATAGTCCTTAGCTCACGTGCAACCCATCCATATAATGCCATTCATAGGAAATTTTCTTGATCATAATATTCCTTTTGACTTCGACGTTTTTATAAAGGACCTATGTTGAGCTGAATCTATCAAATATTTCCTTCTGGATGGGTTCATGATTTATGATGATTGACATTTATTGTTAAGAACATAAGAGATTTTAAGCTCTATTGTTCTTCCATTCATGACCTACATGTATTTTCTAACTCTCTCCAACATTAGAAACAAAAGTTTTGAATTGACTTCTTGCACATGTGTGAGAAATGACAAAATTTCTGACGATTCTATGGGGTTAGCTACCTGCTAACTGAAATGATCTAGTGCCTTGATGTATCCATTGGGCATGGAGTTAAGCTCGAAACAACTCTTTCCTTGAAACAAAATTTCTTCCTTTCCAAACAAACAAAAAAAACATAAAAAGATATGGGAAGAACTAAATCTTGTGCATGAAATGAACTTATGAAAAATAAAAGTTGTTACAAATGTGCATGAACACTTTATTAAAAGAAAACCTAACTACCATACTCTAACCAACATTAAGAAAGATTTAGTAATAATTCTTGGAAAACATACCATTCAAAGCAATTGGAAGTTCCTCTCCGTTCAACCTTACAAGTTGAAAAAAATTATGCTATTTGCAGGATGAAATCATGTAAGCACCACTCCAAATAGTATCAAACTTTGTATGATTTCCTAGCTTTTCTCTTTCTTCATCCCAATTCAACACAATGTCTCCTTCTTAGAAGACTCTCATTTTTGCCTTCTTGTCAAAAGTTCTCTTAACCTGTGCCTGATGTTTTTCCATATTCTTTTGGGTCTGATCCCTTAACTCTTGTAATTCCATCAGCTCTGCATACTCACCTACATAGGCTCATTCTCAATCAACTCAAGTTGATGTAATAAATCTAAGGCTAGTAGCTCAAGAGAGATAGGAATTATTGTGTCTCTTCCATAAACCAATTTGTAAGGAAAATTCCCAATTGACCTTTTGGGAGTTACTCTATCATCCCACAGTGATGCATTCAAATTTGTGTGCCAAGCTCTCTGATTCTCTTTGAGTGTTCTTTTGATTATCCTCAGTAGATTCTTATTTGTACTTTCAGCCAATCCATTACCTTGAGAGTAATAATTGGATGATGTGCTCAAGTAAATTCCATGCTTAACATCCCAATCAATTACCTTTTCTCTAAGAAAATATAGGTCATTATTAGAAATAATTGTAGCTGGAACACCAAATCTAGAAACAATACCTTTGAAAAAGGAAATAATGGATGTCTCAATTTACTTCTTTAAGATCCACAACTTCAATCCAATTAGTGAAATAGTCTGTGGCTATTAAAATCCACTTGTTCCCTTGAGATGAATGAGGATTAATCATACCTATGAAATCAAGGCCCCACTGCATGAAAGGTTGTTCATCTAAAATAGGTTGAAGGGGAAGAGCTGCTAACTATTCTTTCCTAACAAATAATGCACATTGTTTGTACTTCTTAATCCATTCATAACAATTCCTTATAAATCCTAGGCCAATAGTACCCAACTCTCATGATTTTGAGGGTTGTTTTTCTTGTTGAGAAATGGACACCTACAGATCTTTCATGAAACTCTGTAAACATCTGTTCTACTTGGTCCTAATATACACACCTCAACAATATCCCATTTATATCCTTTTTGAAAAGTATTCCATAAATATAAACAAAAGGGATAGTTTGAAAACAAAAGTACCTTATTTTATTTCTATCCATACCTTCAGGGTATGTTCCATGCTGTAAATAACTGATCATATCAGACATCCAACTTGAAACAGGTACTTCTTGATTAGGTTCAGGCTGCTAATCTTCTGGCTGTAATAAAATGGCAACATTTTGAGCTTTCATATCTATAATTAAATGCTCACAAAGTCCTTTCCCTTTGACTATTTTGGCTACTCTGATGTCAAAATCATACTCCATCACCTTAGTGATCCATCCATCCCTCTTTTCATTCAATTCTTTGTTCAACAAGAAATACTTTACACTTGGATGAGATACCAAGACATGTATCTTGTTATTTGAGAGCATGTGCTTGAAATTTTAAAGTCCTCTAACTACTACAAGTATTTGTTTCTCAAGAAATGTGTACCTTGTTTCATAATCATGAAGACTTTTCCCAAAAAAGGCAATTGGACTACTCAATATTATCATTATTCATTTGAGTAAGAATGACCAAAATGGTTTCTACTCCTGTAACAAAATACATAATGAAATCCTTATAGAAATTTGGGTTAGCCAAAGTAGGAGCTTGAGAAATAGCCACTTTGATGGCTTCAAAACATTTTTTCCTTCATTGGTCCATGAGAAATATTTACCTTTCTTGAGCATAGAAGTCAATAGCTTGACCAAAACAGAAAAATTCGGTACAAACCTTCTTACAAAATTTATCTTTCCCAAGAAACTTTGAAGAGATTTCTTGTGGTGTGGTAAAACCAATTACAGAATTGAATCCACTCTTTGTGGGTCAATAGCCAAACAATTTACCTTCATGTACTGAAAAAATTAATTTTTTGGGATTCAAAAAGATCCCAAACAGCCTACAAATCTCAAAGGCATAGTTCAAACGTATTAGATGATCATCATAATTTTTTTTAAAAATAGTAACATCGTCTAAATACACAAGTATGAAATTATTCAATAAGGTTTTGAAAAGCCATATCCATTGCACAGTTGAAAAGTATCACCACCATTAGAGAGGCCAAAAGACATCTTCTTATATGCATAAGTCCCCCATTTTGTAGTGAAGGATTTTTTGTACATGTCCTCTTCTCGTACAAGAATCTGATTATATCCACTATAGCCATCCAAAAGAAATAACCTATCAGAACTTGAAACTATCATCAAAATTTGATCCATATGTGGTAGCAGATAGTGGTCTTTTAATGAGTCCCTATTGAGGCCTTTAAACTCTACACACAAGCAGATTTCACCATCTTTTCCCCCATAGGCACAAGGTTGGCTTTCCAACTAGAGTTCTTTATAAGGAAAGATTATGTCTGATTAAATCAACTTAGACAATTCATTTCTCATCAAAGGATCTATTTTAGGATTTATGGGTCTTTGTTTTTGTCTTACAGGCTTTGAATCAGGTTGCAATTCAATTATATGTTGAGCCAAACTAGGGTCAAAACCTATAAGGTCTTGGTATTTCCAAGAAAACACATCTATGAATTCTTTACATAAACTAACAAATGCTTACTTCTCAGAAGTAGAACATACCTTTCCAATCTGCAGTGAGCTACCATCTTCAACTAATACTTCTTCATAGTTATCAGTATGAGCATATATCTTTCCTTTGTCTCTTCTCAGCTGATCATCAGTGTTGAAGATGTTCTCAAATGTTATAAGTCATTGAGGTAAATTTTTGGTTTTTAGTTACACAATTTGATTACCATATTGATTCTACAAATTTTCTTGATTAGCTGATGAAAACTCAAATTCTTCTTACTTAAATCTACAAATTTTCTTGTCATCCTAAAAAACTTTCCAACTATCTTCATTATTAGATATTGAAGGTATGATAATAAGATTTATTGTGGCTATATTTAGTCATTTTGAACCTTCTCGAGGACATAAAAAATGAATCCAATTGTTGTAAGCTTATCTGCATGTTTATTCATTTTCCCTGGAACAAATTGAATGTTAAAAGCCTAAAAATATTCTATTAATTCCCAAAATATGTGCTTATAGGACTTCAACAGTGGGTTCTTGGAAACATTCAAATCTATTACTTAGTTAATGACCGGTTCTCAATAACCAAAAACTTGTAATGAATTGATTCCTTTTGTTCTAGCCCATTGAAGCCCATGAATTAATGCTTCATATTCAACAACATTACAAGTACAATGAAACTATAAACTTAGAGATAAAATTACCTTTGTTTTGATGGAGAAATCAACACTAAAACAACACCTGCTCCCTTTTCGTTCTTTGCTCCATCAAAATAGATCTGCCACATCCCTTCTTAGATTTTTTTTGTTTTGGACAATGAAGGCATTGAGGTGTTTTCTTCATGGAAACAATATACTAAAAGTAATTTCTCCTCCATTTTGCTATAAGGATCATAACCATACCTTTCTTATGTTCTTTCATCTATGAACAAGTTAGAAACACCATCTAAAGAGGAAACTTCAACATTTCTATCAAAATCCACTTGATCAATTACAACATAATTAGCAAACAAATTGGAGATATGAGGCTCAATATGAAAATTTTCCAATGGTTATGAATTAATAGTAACCTTTGTACCATACCTTGTAGTGAAGAAAAGGTAAGACCAATCTGAAGAGAGGTACCCTCAAATCTTTACTGTGAACGCTCTTGATAAGAAAAGTGCAAAGTAGGAAGGAAAATATATAATTGTTACTGTTAACGCAAAATTACAGCACCCTCAAATGAGTTATGGATATGCTTTTCTAAGGCAGGGTCATTTGGTGTGATTTTCATAACATTGGATCATTTCCCAAGTTGTGGGACTTGCAAATGGGAATGATCCTCTAGAGAAGGCTGGTTCCTCTTCCTAATTCTAGCGCTAAAATACTTCTAAGGAAGGAAATGCGACTATCTACTCCTAATCTAAAAATTTCAAGGGACCAAGGAGAGAGAGAGAGAGAGCATGAAAATAAATAAATCCTACACTATAGAGGTGATAGCACCGAGAAAAGGGAACTGTTGATCACAAACCCAACTGCCTGAAATGGAGAGAGGTGAGCAATGGAGAGGATGGACAGATGCATCATAGACCAAGGATAAAGTTCACACAAAACACCATTTCAAACCCCTTAAACACAACTCCCAAAACCTGTAATGGACATCAGAGATATGCACAATATACCCTACAATGGTGAGAGGCGAGAAGAGACAACAAAATGAGCAAAGGATGGACAAAACGCATCACAAAACAAATTTCATTGCTCTAGGAGTTCACAAAGTACACCATTAATGCTAAAGAGGCAAGAAAATGCCATTACAAAGCAAAGGGGGATGGCTTAAACTCCACATTCAACCCTAGAGAAGAAAGAGAGAGGGGGGGCAGGGAAGAAGAATGAACAACAACCCTTTACAATGAATCCTGCCCTTGTATTTATAGATTTGACCTGAGAGAAGAAAGAGAGAGGGAAGTGGGAAAAGCAGGTTGGAACTCAACCACTACTATTAATGCTTTTGATAAAATCTGCCCCAAATCTGTCTTTACTGCATCGATCCTTGGTTCGGTGCCTTGAAAGAAGTGGAAACAACAGAAACAGATCGAATCCGATCTGGTTGTTGAGACAGATGGATCCTACATTGAAGGCCAAAAGATGTTTCCTCCATTTTTCTTCACCTAACCTCCTCAAAATTAAAGTTTTAGACCTCCGTGGCATAGGTGAGGCTGAGATCTTTCCAATGGTGTCAGATTTGCAATATTTCGAGCCCTAAGTCGAAAGATATGCCCCTTTGAAGTTTTTATCGGGTCCGTACAGGAGGGCGGGCTTTGGCTTGACTCGGGCTCAAACGCTGACTTTTTCCCTTGGGCGGAGTTGCGGCCCATTTTGCAACTTTTACCCCTTTTGGAATAACAAGGGGCAAAAAACCAACTTTCCCCCTGACAACCCACTTTGACCTAGGACATGTGGAGATGCGGGGCTTGTTTGAGCCTCCTTTTATGGATTCATCTTTGGAGAAGCACCGCTAGAACACGTGGTTCTCTCTCTACGACACCGCTCCTTCATTTCCGAGCCCACCTGTAACCTGTTTGTCATCCTGAAATGTGAGCTCATAGGTCTGAGTCATTTCCTTCATAATTTCCTTATGTGTAGGAGTTGTCTTGACCAAATTTTCCAGCGGGTACGAATTTGGGATAACAATTTGGTCACTCACGAAGACATCTGCCTGCTAGATGAAGAGACCAGTGGCCCTTAAAGCATCCATTGGGCATGGAGTCAAGAATGATGGCCTGACACTGATCCTTCTTATAAAATCTCCCCGACTCTCTGCACTTTGCTGACCTCTTCCTGGCTCTGAATCCGCCCACGCATCGGCACTCTAAATTTTCATAAGAAAATCTTAAAATGGAGTTTTTGAGAGTAGAAAATTGTATTGACCCAGGCTTTCACTTGTCCCTGAAATGGACTATTTCGAAATGGCTTAAGTTTCTCTGGATTTGTTCCATTTTGGAGCTAGCAACTATTATAGACTACTATGAGTCTTCTTGCCATGAATATTGAAGAGCCTGGCCTTATGCACCCTTGGAGCAAAATGGACAAAACTTATATATAAAGACCAAATCATACATGCCTCAAATGAGACATGTAGAGCATGTATAAGTACTTCTTCTGCTGAAAACAAACCTACCTACACTACTCTAATCAAGAGAAAAAGGATCTCAAACAAAGCCTGCAACTGACAGGGAAAAATAGCTTCCCTTTCTCAAAAGGGACAACCATACAAATGATTTGACACTAAATATAACTGCCAGTATGAGTGAAAAACCAGCTATAAGCCTGTCCTCCACCCAAATCATCAAGGTATCAACATTAATGGAAAATACCTCCTCAAGCTGACCTACATTGGACTCCTGGAGGTATTGATGGTGACCCTTGGTACTTTGATGCTCATCCTCATGCCCTGGAGTAGGCATGACTGGTTTTGGTTTCTCCTTTGGCTCCAATGAAGCCAAGTACCTGATTGAGCATGGTCTGATCCTTTGGATGTGCTCATTTCTCTGAAATTCAACTCCAAAAATGAAGTCTTCTTGTGGACCTTCTTGGGTGGATGGTGTGAGAGAGATGATGACATCCTCCTGCCTTTTCTCTTCCTCCTCCTTTGAAGAACATGGAAGATCAAGATCTTCCAACCTTGGTTCCAGAGTGCCATTATGGAGTGCAAGCTTTTGTACTTGAATATCCTCCTTCATGGCAGCAGGTTTATGTGCGTGGAAGATGGATGGAGGAAAAAATGATGTGATCTCTATGGGTTACCCTCCATCAAGGAAATCCTCCAAGTCAGACAGGTAATCTGCCTCCTTGTTGTCATGTTGCATGTGCTCTACCTCCTCCCATGGTGCCTTCTTGATCTGCAACTTGATCACCATGGATCCCTTCACTCTCAAACATGAATTTTGAAAGATCAATTTTTTCCTCAACATCAGAGCTTGAAGGGGATGAAGTAGGAGGAAGAACTGAAGGTTCCCCTATAGCCTGCTCCACACTTAGAGCCTCTGGAACTATATGGTCCTCTTCCATCATGGGTTCATCAATCAAATCAGGCCCTTGGAATGAAAGCAAAAAATATTCAATGATGCATTCTTGGATTGAGTGAGCCTCAACACTGATCTGATCTCTCCCAACTGCTCCTCTTCAATAGGGCTTGGGACTAATTGTTCCTCCTCTTGTTCTTGCTCTTCTTCTACTGCAAATTCAGCCTCAACCACCAATAGTTCTTCAATCTTGACCTCCTCTATTGGGTTGACCATCGAGGGGATCTTTGTAAACCCAAATTTGGCAGCCCAACTCTTCGGATTGTCTATCATTTCTTTTCTGTTGGGCTCCTCTTGTTTGTTGTTCTCCTTGACTGGATTCTTGGAGTCTCTTCCCAACATGGGCTTGGGAAAGCAAGAGGAGTGGCAAGTTGGGGTCTCAACCAGTCTTTGCAATTATTTGTGGTGAGGAAGGAAGGCATGCAACTTCTTGGCTCTTGTTCGGAGGGGATGACTGATTTGGAAGGGAAAAGGACAGAAGAAACTGAGATGAGGATGGAAGACTAGGAGATGGAGAAATGAAATCAACACTTGGGGCAGCAAGTGAGGGGCTTGACTCTTGCCTCTATTGAAATGATAAAGATTGAGGGAGAGAAAATGAAAGGCAGGGAGCTGGTGATTGACTTACCCATTGACAAGGTTGTCCCGCACTTTTCTCATAAGCCCCAATGTCCTCAATCCACTGTGTAAGATGAGGCAACACTTCAACCATGAAGTCAAGCTTCTCTTGAGGGTTGTAATGTCTTGGAAAAGGGCCTTCCCATGGACAAGGTGCCCTGTAACCAATCTTGAATGCCTTCATTTGTGCTATGCCCCTTGACTGAACCATGTCAACCTCCATTTTTTGAATCTTCTCTAGTAAACCAACATCCTCTGCATTACTATCGCCATCATATGCGTCCCCTTGTCCTTGATAAGTTTCATAGTCAAATTGTTTTTGACACTGCTCATATGGGTAAGTATAATGGTCTTGGATCTGATTATAATGCTGATCTGGAGGAGTTGGGAAATACATTGGAGGTGGACTGTATTGCTGTAAGTGTGAGTTCTATGAAGGGATTGAAGTCATAATTATACAACCTCATGGAATGGAAGAAAATGGAAGAGATGGAAGAGGAAAATAGATGAAACTGAGTGGAAATGGATGGAAAAGGTCTGTGACTCAGAGAATGGGTTTTTAACCATATGGAGTCGCCATATGTGCTTGAAAGTGCCTCCAAAGGTTGAAATCTTTACCAAGAGCACATCGAACCTGATGAAGTGAAGTGGTAAGGTGCTTCAGACCTGTCCCACCGGGCGTGTCAAAATTGTTAGTGCAAAATCACAACACCCCCAAATGAGTTATGGATCTATTTTTCTAAGGCATGGTCATTTGGTGTGATTTGCATAACATTGGATCATTCCCCAATATGTGGGACTTGCAAATGAGAATGATCCTCCAGAGAAGTCTAGTTCTTCTTCCTAATCTTAACGCTAAACTACTTCTAAAGAAGGAAATGCGACTATCTACTCCTAATCTAACAATTCCAAGGGACTATGGAGAGAGAGAGAGAGAGAGAGCATGAAAATAAAGAAATCCTACACTACAGAGGTGATAGCACCGAGAAAAGGGAATTGCTGATCACAAACCCAACTGCCTGAAATGGAGAGAGGTGAGCAATGGAGAGGATGGACAGATGCATCACAGACCAAGGATAAAGTTCACACAGAACACCATTTCAAACCCCTTAAACACATCTCCCAAAACCTATAATGGACATCAGAGATATGCACAGTACACCCTACAATGGTGAGAGGGGAGAAGAGACAACAAAATGAGCAAAGGGTGGACAAAACGCATCATGAAACAAATTTTATTGCTCCAGGAGTTCACACAGTACACCATTAACGGGCAAGAGGCAAGAAAATGCCATTATAAAGCCAAGGGAGGAGGCTTAAACTCCACATTCGACCCTGGAGAAGAAAGAGAGAGGGGGGCAGGGAAGAAGAATGAACAACAACCCTTTACAATGAATCATGCCCCTATATTTATAGATTCAACCTAAAAGAAGAAAGAGAGAGAGAGAAGTGGGAAAAGCAGGTCATAACTCAACCACTGTTGTTAATGCTTTTGATAAAATCTACCCTCAAATCCATCTTTACTATATCGATCCTTGGTTCGACGCCTTGAAAGAAGTGGAAACAACAGAAACAGATCGAATCCGATTTGGTTGTTGAGACAGATGGATCCTGCATTGAAGGCCAGAAGATGTTTCCTCCATTTTTCTTCACCTAACCTCCTCAAAATTAAAGTTTCAGACCTCCGTGGCGTAGGTGAGGCCGAGATCTTTCCAATGGTGTCAGATTTGCAATATTTCGAGCCCTGAGTCGAAAGATATGCCCCTTTGAAGTTTGTATCGGGTCCGTACAGGAGGGTGGGCTTTGGCTTGACTCGGGCTCAAACGCTGACTTTTTCCCTTGGGTGGAGTTCCAGCCCATTTTGTAACTTTTACCCCTTTTGGAATAATAAGGGGCAAAAAACCAACTTTCCCCCTGATGAGCCCGCTTTGACCTGGGACACGTGGAGATGCGGGGCTTGTTTGAGCCTCCCTTTATGGATTCATCTTTGGAGAAGCGCCGCTAGGACACGTGGCTCTCTCTACGACACTGCTCCTTCATTTCCGAGCCCACCTATAACCTATTTGTCATCTTGGAATGTGAGCTTGTGGGTCTCATTTCCTTCACAATTTCCTTATGTGCAGGAGTTGTCTTGACTAAATTTTCCGGGGGGGAAAATTTGGGATAACAGTTACATCTTGTAAAATTATTACATTAGGACAAGCATGTAACGTTGCATCTAATTTTTTTTATCAAACAAACAATGTTTTTTGTTGGCCCATCAAGCTACATTATGATTTCTATGGTTGACTCATAAATTAGGCCCAATCTATCTGCTATGGCCTTTGGCATGACAATACTACTTGATCCATTTTCCACCATACAGTTGTGGACTAAGTGATATCCAATAATGAGTGTTAGTTAAACACGAGGTGGATTTTTAACATCTCCAGTGTTGAATAGATTTTTCACCATTCATTTCATCTCTTTCATTATTTCTTGCTCTATAGTTGTACGAACCATATCAACTTTACTTTGTTCCTTTTCAGCTGATTTAGAAGACAACTGTAAATTTGCAAGTTCCTTGGCATGAATATCCTTCTGTCCTAGAATATTTAAAGCATCCTAAAAAGAAATATTAACATTTCTCTTTTTCATACATTCAACAAAATTTAAAGAAACTGGAATAATCTTTGAATGATCCTTGGAAAGGACAGATTCTAGTTCTACAATTTTTAAAATTTGTGGTACAAAAACACTCCTGAAACTTGAGTTTTTAGGTGCTTCTTTCTCCTTCTGAGCTGTACTAGAACTGCTAGTAGTTCTATCTAAGATAGGAGGAACATTTTTACCCTTTCCCTTAGTTTGTTCCTCTTCAAGATCCCTCTTTTTAGATTTGGTCAAAACTACACAATGCTCACCTTCCTCATAATTAATCATTGCTTGCTCTAGTTTCCTTTGAATATGATTTTCTTGTTGTCCACCCTCCATTGGAGGTATATGAGATGTTTTAAATTGGGATTGGGAAACAAGGATTAAGTTTAAGTTAGCATTTGGGAAAGAAACTTAAGGATGGGGCTGATTACAAGGAAAACACCATTCTGATTCTTGGGCAATATTGACTAGTAAGAGATCATTAGAAGAAGAAGGGGCTTTAAGATCAGATGATTTTGGTTGATAAGGAGCTCTATAATTCTTATTTTGTTGATAAGGAGGTCTAGTAACTTTATAAAGACTATTAGGCTGAGCTATTTGCCTTATCATTGTTGTTACATAATTTCCCAATGATTGCAAGGTTTTGTTAATTTCAGTTTAAGTTATATCATTAAACTGAACAGAAACAACATGATCTATCCTTTATAGAGGTAGTGGAATAGGAGATAACTTTACAGTAATGGGAATTAAGGGTATAGGGGCAAATTTACCATCCTAAATGAGGTTGTTTTCAACCCTTATGGCTATGTCATAAGATGCATGGAGTGTAGAACCACACGTAGAATGAATCATTGCTGCAATATCACTATTTAGTGCTCTTAAATAGTAAAGGAAATCATGATCAATTAAAGGTTTTTCTGTTGGAGAAATTATGTCCCATGTTTTAGAAAACATCAAATTAAAATTGGTCATTAATTCCTACGGGGCTCTATTGATTTTCATTATTTATTCTACTAATGACAAGTCCTCATATTTTTCCTCAAACTGTTTACAAAAACAAACCCTAATTGGTCCCATGTTCTAATGCTTCCTATGTCTAAACTTATATACCAGACAAGGGATTGTCCCTTAAAATATGTTGAAAATAGCCTCAACGCTACATTCTCTTGAGTTATGTTATGAACATAACACAAATTCGATAAGTCTCTTACATGTTCAAAAGGTGATGTTTTGTTTTCCCCAGTAAAATAAGACAATTTTTTGAGGGCAACTTATGGTATATGGTCGAACTGAGAAAGCAACAAGGGGCTTAACAAGTGAAAGTTACAAAAGAAAGGTTTCTTTGGGAAGCCATTGGGAATGTGGGAATTTGAATCATAAAATTTTGAACAACAATAGGGGAAATTGGCCTATTATAAGGGTGGGTATTTATAAATCTTTCTCTACATGAATTAAGAGGTAATTGTAAGAATTCAGATGGAATACCTCTAGCTGAAGACCTTGTTGTCACCTTAGGCATGGAATGTGCATTTCTGGTCTGAAATTATCTTTTTAGAGTTGCCAACTATACCTTGATTTGAGTCTTTAATTTATGACTACAATTAATTCCTCCTAGGAGCAACTATTCTTCGTTGTAACAAGTATTAATCTATCAAAATCCTCATTTAGAATAGTCAAGGTAGTAAGTACATCTGGTATTGAATTGAATGGTTCTTCACTGATTGCTACTCACAGATCTTCATTTATATCTTCTTGAGTGTTGATCACTCTTATAAATAAATAGGTCAGGCTGTTGATCTGGAGACAACTAAAATTTTAGGTGAAAACATGAGAAGTAACCATATTTCTTTGCAAACTATAAATAATCACTTGATCTGATATGTTGTCCCACTGGGCGTGCCAAAAATTGTTATCCAATGCAAATTGCACCCTTGTGAGGACTGATAGATTTCATCCTTCTCTCTCTTATCACGTCTATGTATAGACAATTGGAAACACCTCATATGTTGTGGGTATCCCTAGAGTGAGGTGAATATCCATAGATTTGAAGGTCTAGTTACCTTTTAGTGTATCTCTAACTCAAATTGATGGCGGTAAGGATTAGAAATAAATATTTTTTAAAAAAGGGGTGATACACCATGAGTTGTTGCAGACTTCTGATATGAATACATGCACAAACTGATAATGAGAGGAGAAACTTGCATGAAATAGAGGAATTTTGAGTGAAATTTAAAGGAAAAGTAATTGAAAATATGTTAAGGGATGACTCACAATTTATAGCTTACAATATTTATGCACACTAAAATTAACACACAACACCTATTATCGTAATAAGGGAAGGTATCATAAGTAGATCACTTAAGAAATTTAGGGAATGATCACAAGAATAAACTACCTAAAAGTACAAGATTGTAAAGATTTTCTGGAAAGGTAAAGAAACTTTATTAACAATGGGCACTCACTAGATTTTTTGTACAGTAATTAGTTACATCAATTGAACTCTCCTAATGCTTCAAAAGCACTATTATATATCAAAAAATGAAGTGGAGCTTAAATGATCAACATATATAGTTACAACATCATTCAAGACCCACTTGGAGATAATACTAATGTAAGCTGACATGCAGAACAAGAGAAGATAACTTGTGAGCTATAGTTTAAGTCCATCATACTTGCATAATTTTCATTACAAATAATCAGAATGTAAACTTATCCTTGCACAAGAATATAATAAAAATTTTCCCCATGTAGTTTGTATTTTTTAATGCACAGTTATTTATTTTGGCCTTCATAGTCGAATTCGCCATGACTCTGAGTTAGCTGAGCTTTGAAAATGTGATTCAAGATCATTTTCTTCTCTCTTTTCTCTAAAAACGCCATCAATTTGTGATTTTCTTTGTCCCAACATGAAGAGAAGGATGAAATATTTCCAATGAGAACAATTTTACTAAATTTAGAGATATAGAATGAAATGATATGGAATTTTGAAGTTTTGGAGGTCGGGATGACCAAGAAAATGACACGTGGTGGCCTCTAATTTATTTGTGGGATTTATTTTTTTTACATGTGCATTGATTTTATTTTACCACATGCTATGTGGATTTGCGTGTTGGTATGTGCTTTTATGAAATGAGAGCCTATAAGATAATTTTGAGGATGCTTTTTTTTTGTAGTATCGAGCTCTATGAAACCTCCATTATCCATCATGAAGTATGAACTAATAAGAGCACTAGATGCTTTCACTGGCACTCCTTTTGCAGTGTAATTCCTTTATTTTACTTACACTACCTAACATGAAAGGTGAGCCAATGAGGAAGGCTCCATGCTACTAGAAATGTCAGTATTTATCTAAAAGAATATTTTTAGAAAGTGAAGCATGAAATAGTAAGAACATTCCATGATACCTTGTGGTGTTAGTATTAATTGTTAGCCTCCCTCTATCAGCTACAAAACATGAACCAGTAGGGAAGCTCCATGTTCCTCACAAATGTCATACTACATTAGACCTTGACTAACAACTGCGAAAAGTGAGCCGGTAAGAAATCTCCACGTATCTTCATATTTTTCAGTGCTATACCGACTTTCGTGTCTATTTTTATTGGTTTGGGGATGATTACTTCACATCATGACTTTTAACTTTTTCTCTTTCTTTGACTTTTCAAACTTTCTTAGTTGTTTCCTAAACCCGATACCTTTATGAAGCTTGGTTTATTCCATGAACTTGAATTCTGTGAAAGTCTATCTGCTATGAAGATACCCAAAATATTTCCACCTAGCCCTTCGCATCGTAAGCATTTGAACTGATTGGTAGTGTAGACATTTGATGGCCATTTGAATGTCCCAGGTATTCTTAAATGGCTGAGTCTGAGTTATCCAAAATAAAACCTTGTGTGAGCTATGCACTATCAAGAGATGTTTTGAGTAAATATGTTTTCCAACATGACCTCAACAATTATAGTCCTCATCTCGTGCAACCCATCCATATAATTCATTCCCAAGAAATCATTCTTTGCTCATAATATTCCTTTCGATTTCAAATTTGTTATAAAGGACTTGTGTTGAGTTGAATCTAGAAAATATTTCCTTTCGGATAGGTTCATGAGTTAAAATGAATGGTATTGATTATCAAGAACATAGAATATTTGAAGCTCTATCCTTCTTCTATTTACGGCCTACATGTCTTTCCTAATGCTCTCTAATATGAGAAATAAAATTTTCGAGTTGATTTCTTGCATATGTGTGAGAAATGTCAATAGTAGGGAAAATGATTGTTAGAATTCAAGAACCAAGTGGAAATCAAAACTCTTTTTAAGAAAATGGGTGAATGAATGGAATTTATCTGCGAGTTGGGAGATGAACCTATGAATGGCCTGAATTTTTCCTTGTAAACTACACATCTGTTTAAGGTTCTTGGGAGAAGACATCTCATTAATAGTAGTGACCTTTACCAGGTCCACTTCAATTCATCATCTTGACACAATGAAGTCCAATAGTTTTCTTAATATCACATTGAACAAATACGTCTTTAGTCAATCTAACCTTATGATCTTGTAGTTGCTCAAAGATATGACAAAGGATTTCGAGGTGTTCTGCTTTGGTTTTGGAAATTTTGAGGATATCATCCACATATTCCTCTACAATATCATGCAACATATCATGAAATATGACACTCATGACACACTGATATGTGGCGATTTCATTTTTTAGGGAAAAAGGTATGATATGATATAAAAAGGTACCCTAAGGAGTAGTAAAGGTAGTTTTATGTTGATCCTCTTTAGCTATTTTGATTTTGTTGTAGCCATAAAATCCATCCATGAGGGATAAAATTTCATGACCTACTATAGAATTGATAATCATGTCAATATTAGGAAGAGGAAAATCATCTTTAGGACATGCTTTATTAATGTCTTTAAAATCTATGCATTTTTTGATTCCAACTAGTTTCTTGCAAATGGGAAGGACATTGGAGATCCACTTTGAATAATCAATAGATATGATAAAACTGACTATTAGTGATTTATCTCTCTCTTCTTTGACCAAGATAGCTACATGTATAAGCATTTTACACAGTTTCTATTTAATAGGATTTGTTGATTCATACACAACTAAGTTATGCACCAAAAAAGAAGGAACTAAGCCTAGCATGTCTAAATAGGACCAAGAAAATACATCTGCAAACTCTCTAAGAAGTATAGTGAATGTTTTATGTTCATGTGTAGAAAGAGAATGTCCTAGCTTGATAATTTGAGGCTCGTCCTCTATGCCAATGTTTATGTCAATAGTCTCTTCAACCAGCAAATTTGAACCATCTTCCATACACATATGATTAAGAGGGAGATTGAGTTCTTCCTCTATTGGTGTATCAATGAGATTTTCACTAATAGAATGCTCTCTTATATTATACATGTTTTATTTTTTATTTTATTTTTCCATAAGTAACTCAAATAGGTTTGCACTATAGGACTTGGATTTTTTACTTTTAGGCTTGTTTGAAGATATTTTGGCCTATTTTTAATTTTTTGTTGACCATAGAAATCATTATCCTCCCCAAAATACACATATGCATCAAGGTTGATAGTGAATTCTTTCTTTTGATATCCTATAGGAATGTCATCATTTAGCCACATAAAATATGCAATTTCTTCTTCATTCTGAAATAGATCAATCAATATGTGTCGTTTTTGGTCATAATAAATAAGGGAGGGTGTATGAGATCTAGTTTATTCATGGAGTAGGATAGGGTTGAGTTAACAATATTGGAAAATAAGTTTTTGGAGGAAGGGTGTTCATAGATACTATAAGGGGACTCTGTTTCGATGTCGTAATCAGAAGAGCTATTAGCCTCACATTCAAAAGAGGTGGCGTCAACTTTGAGAGGTTGTGCCCCATAGGGCTAAGTACCAATTCCATATCTATCCATATTTACATATGGTGGATGAGGTTCATGCATACCCTATTCATGTAATCTACATCCATATCCTTGGTATCTTATGACATACATCATCTTGTTAGGGATAAAATATTTCAGGGATTGATAACAAGAGGCCATCTTCTCATCAGGTGATAGGGATGTACATGTGCTATCCAATTATTCATCTACCAGAAGGCCACCAGGGATGAATTTTTCGAGACTACAAGGCTCATGAGTTCTTTGTAGATGAAAGTTGGGCCTACTATGTGTTTTGGGTGATATGGGAAGGTTAGATTCAAGGAGGGCCTATTGGAGGTCATATTCTCGACATCCAGTGTGAAGGATTTTTTAGCTTAGATTTCCATGTAATAAAAGGGGATACGAAGGTATAATCACCACTTTTATTAGAGTGAAGTGTATTGGGATTGACATAAGAGGTGAGGGCCTCTGTTTCAATTTCCACAACTAATTTTGTAGAAGGACATTCGTAAGTTGCTTGGTAATAACCAACTAATGCTCTATAGTGGGAAAAGCGTTGTGGGTCACTAAGAAGTGTAAGCTCTTATCCTTGGTGATATAATTTGATACAATGTGTTAAAAATGTGTTGTCATTGATGTCCAAGAGAGATGTTATCAGTATTGTCATTGATGTCAAAAGAGGTAAGAGGCATGAAGGTTGATTAATAGTGTCATGTCAAGTGAGTGTCTTGTTGATATTACATGATGTTGCATGGGTTCTTGAGAAGTTTAGTGGCTTGTAGGAGTATGGTAGTAAATTTTAAAGGCATGGAGGATGTTTTGATGATTTCATGTAGTGTGTTGACGGTCCTAATAACTGTTTAAGTGTGCTAAAGTGACGAGGAGATCAGTTTTGATGGAACAAGCATGCTTAAGGTGCTTGTTTGTGATCAGATATAATATGGTGTGATGAAGTACATGTATATATGAGTTGGTTGAGTATATGAAGAAAATGTGTAAGTGGTGTAGGGACACTCACACATGTCTTACAATGTTGTTTCAGGTATTAGACATGGTTTCTAGGTCTCCACTAGACCTACTCTCAAGCCCTAGGTGATCTAATGAGGTGTGAAGGTATGGTTTTAGATTTTAAATGAAAATGTGAGTTATGTTAGAGTTGTGGCATGTTTTGCATATTGTGTTAGTGAATATTGAGTTATGTTATTTAAGAATTTTACATGGAAAGTTGTTTTTAGGTATGTTCCTAGATCTAGCCCCTTGAGAAAGCATGCTCTAGTGAAATGGAGTCAATATTTTTGAGTGTATTTGAGAAAAATTTAGTATTGGAGGTATATGGGAATGTTGATACAAATGCGTGGTCTAAATTTTAGGTTCTAGTGCTGAATAATTTGCAAGTTATTGCATGTTTTACCTTACCGAGTTTCTAGAGGTGAGATTTTGAGCTCAATTTGGACTTTTTGATGCTCATTGGCACGTGTGTGTTTTGCATGGGGATCCAAACTCTTGGGGATAATTTAATAGGTCTAATAAAAAAAATTTCCAAGTGTAATGAGCTAATTTTATCATCATAGTTTTATGAACAATTGTTAAGAAGGAAAACTGGTTTTAAACCCTCTCAAAACCCTAGTTAAGCAGTGACTAGAGAGAACTTGGTCGTAGTTGCCCAAAATTGATTTTTTGATAAAATATGATTATTGTATGCTGTATAATTCTCCTCCATATTTATTTTGGTGGCATTTATATGGTTTGGATGTGTGTGGATCCCACTCAAAAAAGTAAGTTTATGGAAAAGTTCAATTTTCTCTAAAATTTTGCATTCGACTCGGTTACTAATTTAGTTGTGGATGAATTATGGGAGATAAGAAGAAGCATATGAGAAAAGAAGGCTAGAGAGGTGTTTTGGGAAGGAGAGAGGAGAAGAGTGAGATTCATTGTGTCATCATCAGTTGTGGTAGAAAAAAATTAGTTGGATCTGGTTAGTGTTAATTCATCTAGGGGGTTATTTCCTCTTTGTAGGGTTGGTGCTCCTTTTGGGGTTGATGCCTCACTAAATCTAGGGGTTAGTGCTCCTTATTGAGTTGCTGCTCAACTAAATTTAAAACATGTTTATAATAAATTTTTGTTTCAATGGGTTTTCTTACCCTTGAGGGTTTTTGACTTAAATTTTGTGTCCATGTGTTGTTATGTTCTCATTTTCTCTTCTAAATGGTTATGTTTCTTAAGAATGCATGCTTAAAGATTAAGTTAAATTTAACTGCTAAAGTGATTTAATGTTTTAATACCAACTGATTCATTCCCCAGTGGTTGTGATTTCAACAATTTGTATCAGAGTAAGACCTATGAAGTAAGCTTAATAAGGTTGAGGTGATCCCTTGAAGCACAATATGGATAAACAATTAAATAAATAGAATCAAGAGTTGAAATATATGGTCAAAGTTCTTGAGGAGTAGGTATTTGCCCTAAAAAGTGACATGGTAAAAGAAGCCAAGAAGTATGAAGATGAAATAATTATCATGGATGTGGTATATAATAATATCACAAAGGAGAAGGGTTTTAAGATTAAAGGAATGACAACTTGTCTCAAGGTCAAAGAAGAAGAGTATGAAACTAAAGTTGAGTTAGTAACATAATCCCTAAAAGACAAAGAAGAATATTGTATCAGATATGAAGCTGATATGGGGTCCTTAAAGGTAGAGTTAGAGCGGGTAACCAACAAGTTGAATTCCTATGAGAAGTTTGAAAATAGTTCCAAGGACCTAGATGATATTTTGAGCAGTCAAAAGGCTTTAGGTGATAGAACATGCCTAGGTTCCATGGGATACCTAAATATTGATGATACAAGTCAAGAATATGCTTTTCAAAACAAGGAGGATGCTAACAAGGTCAACATTAAGAAGGAAAATTCAGTTAGATAACTAATGCTATGAAGTACGTTGGTTCTTTTCATGGTTACTGTCACACATGTAATCAATATGGTTATAGAGCTAGAGAATGCATAAGCTATTCCAAAAGTGTGTATCCATAGGGAAATAGAAGGAATCATCAGTCAAGAGGTACGTGTAGTGTTATTTGTTATCAATGTCATCAAGAAGGTCAAATTTTTAGCTTTTTTCATCTTGATCCATCTAGAAAAAAGAAGAAGGTTGTTGCTCCA
The DNA here is from genome assembly GCA_019776745.2 of Taxus chinensis. Lineage (NCBI taxonomy): Eukaryota > Viridiplantae > Streptophyta > Pinopsida > Cupressales > Taxaceae > Taxus > Taxus chinensis. The sequence continues at coordinate 513,315,189 of CM034154.1, forward strand.
AAAATTAAGAAAGTATGAATGCTGATGATATTCAAAGAGGAATCAATTTCAATAAATGATGACATGAAGACTCTTAAAGATGCTTATAAGGAAGTATGGTGAGATTTGTGCCTAGAATTATGTTTGGTGACTCATACAAGCTTGAGTTTTTTGCAAAAAAAGGAAGGTTGCTTAGTTGTATCTTGAAGTCTTGAAGTAAGTCACACTGTTATCATCTAAAGGAGCTATAAAGAAGATGGTTACCTATCTAGAGATGTGTTCAAAAGTTGGCTTATGAAACATGACGGAGCCCTGATTTAAACTATGAAGAGATTGACTTATTTATATAACTTAGAATGGAGTGCATAAGATTAAGAGGAGTTGGTTAACATGGTACAAGGTATGTCAATAGTTAACATTTTATTTCTCATTCTTGTAAGATTTGTGAAGATAATTTGAGCAGTCTATGAGGTAACAAGAAAATATTCTAGTTCTGGTTTGAGATTGTCAATATTGAAGGCATGATTACAAGATATTTCTGTCATTGATGGAGATAGGGGGAGTTTATCAGACTTCTTGCTGAAAGTGAAGATGACTAGGTACAAAGTTGCTCATCAATTTGAAGAGGTAAGTGTTGTATAAAGATGATTTAGGTATGAATCCTTTCCATAGAATCAAAGGTGTCATTGTTTTAAGAAAAAGGTATATGATAATAAGGTCAACATTTATATTATGAATGGTTTGTGCTCTTGAGGCATGGAATATATGTCAGTTAGAAAGATTGATTAAAGAATGTAATTAGCCCCTTTAAGGCTCTATAAGATGATAAGGATTTATCTTTGTGGTTTAACAAGTTTGTTTTAAGGTCTTGTTCAAATATGGGAAACATTATCATGAGGAGGTGGAATTTCATATGGGTCAAGAAGGATGACAACAAAGATGGCTGAGGTATGTGTTAGTAAAAATTCACAACAACCCCAAAATGACCTATGGATCTGATTTTCTAAGGCAATGTCATTTGGTGTGAATGCACAACATTGACCTTTGCAAATGGGGAAAGCTCTCCAGAGAAGGCTGGTTCCTCTTCTTAAACTACCTGCCATAAGCTATTCCAGTGCAGACAAGATAATCTAATCCTAATCCAACTATGCCAAGGAGATAGAGAGAGAGAGAGAGAGAAAAGAGGGAAAAACAGAGCCTACACTAAAACGGTGATACACCAGAAAAGGAAAATGTTGAACATCTATCAAAACTGCCATGGAAACAAAGAGAGGTGAGAAATGGAAAGGATGGACAAGTGCATCACAAAACCAAGGATGGATTTCACACAAAAAATATTTCAAAACTCCATGAACATAGCCCCAAAACTTGAAATAGATATTCAAACATGCAAAAATACCTGCAATGAAGAGAGGCAATAAGAAAACAAGCAAAAATGAGAAAGGATGGACAAATGCATCACAAAACACATTTTTTATTACTCCAGAAGTTTTCACAAAACATCATTTCACTAGTAAGAGGGAAAAAACACCATTACAGAGAAAGGGAGGAGGTTCAAACTCCATTTTCAACCCTAGCGAATAAAATAAGGGAGAAGCAGAGAAGAATGATGAACAAACCGTTACAAATGAGCCAAAATTGGCTTTTAACCATCGAGCAGAATGGAAGAAAGGAGAAAACATGGGAAAATTGATTTGGGACTTCAACAACCAACAAGATTCATCTAATGGGCCTAAAAAATGATGGTTTTCCATAAAAAATCCTAGACTTCAAATTACATTGCTTTAGAGAGCAAAACATAGGCCCATACTTCATTAATTTTGGTGGTTGGAGTCGTTTTTTGTGTTTTTTGCATGCCAGATACGTTTTTCCATTTTTCCCCCACAAATATCCATCAAAAATAAAAATTTAAGTTTCCATCGTGTAGAGGATTTCAACAATTTTCCAATGATATAAAGAAACTGAAAATCCGAGCTCGGGATTGAAAGTTATGCCCCTCTGAAGATTTAGGGCAAAAATGACAATTTTAGGGAAAAATTTGGGTTGGTGGGCTGAAACTTGAAAATTTTCCATTTTTTGAATTTGGGAAAATTTCCCCAAAATTCCCCGCGCTCCGCCGCTCTGCTGCCACATGTCACTTTTCCATTAGCTGATGGAAACGCGGGCTCAAACCTCACCTTTTTCACTTTGATTTTTCATTGGGAAAATTTCCCAAAATTTCCCTGTGCTCCGCCACTCCACTCCCATGTGTCACTTTTTGGTTCACCCACAGGTTTTCACTTCAACATTTACCTTTGCACCTTTTGCAATTTTGGAAAAAAACAAAAATTTCCTCCGCGCCCCCAATTCTTGCCACTGACAGGACACGTGGCGTCCTCCGGTTGGTCCGCAGGCCTTCTAAACTTTTCTCCATCCTCCTCGGCGGGCCTATGGGCTGGTTTTTCCTTTGCGCCATTTTCCCACTTTGGTGATTTTTTTAACTTCACTCTGCTAGCCTGACCTCTACCACCACGTGGCATCTTCTCATTGGATGCAGGCCTGTCAAGGGAAAATTTCCCCAAAAAACTCCGCCGAGCCATAACTTTCAAAATATTTGGAGTTAGGAGGAAAATTTTACCTTTCTGGAAAGGGGAAGAAAAATCCTATTTGATGAAGTCATTTCCAGAATCCTTTGAGTGCTTGAAATGTGTAAAAATTTAAGTTTAAGCACAAAGAACGAAAAAATGAAGGCAATTTAGCCAAAATAAATAGGGGGCTCATTTTGGATAACAATATGTTTTTATTTGAGTATCATTCATAAGGTTTTGTCTTATCTTGGAGTCATTTTGAGAGGTTATATAAAAAATTTATGTATAATTGCAAGTAGAAGTTTTGATATGTGGTTTTGAGATCCAAAGTGCATGAAGGCATTTAAGAAGAGTTTAAGAGTCTTAAGACACAAGATAAAAGAAATTTGGGCTTGAAAAGTCATCATAGACAATTTGGTGTGCATAGGATGATATTTTAAGATATATGGTGTTATGTATCAACTCAAATGTCTAAATCAGTTCAGTCATTGTTATGAAGGATGTAGTGTTATTTGTTGTGTAGTTAAGAGAGTGTTATGCTTCAAGAATGTGTTTGAAACCTGATAGTAGAGGGTGATAGTTTGATGGTGATTTTTAGACCTTGTTTAGGTTTATGATGGCTATGAAGAGCTAAGTTTGTTGTGTAAGGTATATAAAAATATTGCAAGAGTTATGAGGGATTCCAAAAGAGATATGTGTTAACATCATATGCTCCTAGATGATGTTTAGAGGTCTGCAAGTAAGAGTGAAGTGATGGTGAACTTAAGATATTTGTGTGATGGTAAAGGAGAGGCAGCTAGTGGCAGAGCAATCTGAGCTTGAAGGATCAAACATGAAGAGACCAGAGTTTGAAGGTCAAATGAAGTGATATATGGTATGTATTTGATGTTGGATCTATTTGGTCATGTTGTAAACAAAGTAATGCTTAGAGAAGATGGTTGAAGGTCTTGACAGGAGTATGGAATGTTTCATGAAGATGTGTCATCAAGAAGTCTGGGATTTAAAGGTAAAATTCAAAGGGATGCATTATGAGGTATGTATATATAATATATATATATATATATATATATATATATTTTGTATCTACACAATAATTTTAAAGGTTTATGAAGACCATGTAGGGAGATATATAGTTGGAAGAAATATCATGAAGGTGTGAGAAGACATATTGCCTATTTGAATACTTTTTGAGCCTAGATCTATGAGCGGTGACCTAATATAGGTATAAGATTATTGTTAAAATAATTTAGATGTAGAGGTGAAGGTTATATATGATTCAAAGAAGTATCAATGGGAAGATAGACAACAAAGCTGAGGAGAGGTCTGTGTTTGAAGCCCTGTTATAGACAAGAAATGTTGGATGATAACTGTTGGTATGAAGAATTTGGTAGATTTTCCACCAGGTATGCATTTGACATATGGCCACTGTTTAGAAGTTGTCTTGAAGACATGTCATATGAATGAAAATGAACAATAAGGTGAAAAATAGTTGTAGGCCTAGTAGGATAGTGAGAGACAGTCTTAAAGATCAAATAACTTAGTTGTGGCATCAAGAAATACATAAAGATCTGTTTGTAGTTTGAGGAGTATGTTTCTTGTTTGAATTCCTTGGTTATAAGAATATGTAATTATCATCAAGATAAAATATCAGGTCAAGTTATAAAAGTGTGTGTTTCATCATGTCAAGGACTCAGGGGGAGTCTATTAGACATATTCTCAGTTCATAAAATGTGTATGACTCAGGAGGAGTTGTTAAGAAACTTCTTTTTGGCCATTAAGATGGACCTAGTCTTATGATATCTTGTTGAAGGTGTATTATATTAGGGGGATTCTATTAATCCCTTGTGTTGGGTTAAGGTATGAATTTGAGCTATCTTGTAGGATTGTTAGATTCAGTTGTATATGGTAGCAAAGTTTGTGATGTTGTTAGTAAGATATCTTGGAGGTAGGGGGAGTTGAGAAGATGTATTTAAACTTCACAAGAAAAGGTACTATGTCAATAACTTATAAAAAGGTGTGTTGATTCTAGATGAGTTGATGATTGAGTCATTGAAGAAATTGTTGGAATTAGAAAAGGTAAGTTGTTTTTGGTATCAAGTTTGTGTTGTCAAAGTAAAGATGGAAGTCAAATACAATGTTGTTAGTACAATCGGTGTTGTGCATTGGTCTATTTGATTCCAGTTAGGTGTTGAAGGATGCTTAATCAATATTGAATAATATTATCTCTGGAAGTCATGGATTTGCTAAGGGGGAGCAAAGTTTCTCAAAGAGTCAAATTCAGATTGAGAAGGTCAAATGGACCTTGTTTTTTTTTTTTTTTATGTTTCCGACAAAAAGGTGAGCCTAATGTGATGAGAGAAGTTTTTTTAGGTATATGTTGTTTTGTCATTAATCTCAAAAGGGGGAGAATGAGTTGATGACACGTGAGTTCCTTAGGGGGAGTTTGAGATTTATGTGTTTTTCCATCAACAGGTTTTCCATCAGTGAAAAAGGGGGAGATTTTTGGCAATGTGTTGTCATTGATGTCAAAGAGAGATATTATCAGTATTTTCATTGAGTGTCATTGATGTCAAAAGAGGTAAGAGGCATGAAGGTTGATGGTAGTGTCATGCCAAGTTGAGTATCTTGTTAAGATTGTGTGGTGTTACATGGGTTCTTGAATAGTGTAGTGGCTTAGGAGTATGGTAATAACTTGCAAAGTCATAGAGGATGCAATGTGTCGAAGGTCCTAACAGGTGTTCAAGTGTGCTAAAGTGATGAAGAGGTCAGTTTTGATGGAACAAACATGCTCAAGGTGCTTGTTTATGAGGAAATATAATATGGTATGATGAATTACATGTGTGTATGAGTTGGTTGAGAGCATGAAGATCACGTGTATGTGGTGTAGGGATGCTCACAAGTGTCTTACAGTATTGGTTCAAGTGTTAGACATGGTTTTTAGGTCTCCACTAGACCTATTCTCAAGCTCTATGTGACCTAATGAGGTGTGCAAGCATTTTTTCAGCTTGTAAATGTAAATGTGAGTTATGTAAGAGTTGTAACATGTTGTTTCTATACTATTAGTGAATATTGAGGTGTGTTATTTGACAATTTTGCATGGAAATTTGTTTTTAGGTATGTTCCTAGATCTAACCCCTTAAGAAAACATGACATATTGAGATAGAGTCAACATTTCTGAGTGTATTTGAGAAAAGGTGAATATTGGAGGTATGTTGTAATGTTGATATGAAGGTGTGGTCCAAATTTTATGTCCTATTGTTGAATATTTTGTGAGTTATTGCATTTCTCCCTTTTTGAGTTTCTAGAGGCAAGATTTTGAGCTGAATTTGGAGTTTCTGATGCTTGTTGGCGCATGTGTTTTTTTCATGGGGAAAAAATATATTAGGTATAGTTTAATAGGTATAATATAAAGGTTTTACAATTGGAATTAGGTCATTTGATTGTCACAGTTTTATGAATAATTTTTAAAAAGGAAAACTGGTTTTAAATCCTCTCAAAACCTTAGTTAAGTAACAACTAGAGAGAAATTGGTTGTAGTGGCCTAGAATTGATTGTTTGATAAAATTTTACGATTGGATGTTGTAGATGAATCCTCTATATTTATTTTGGTGGAATTTAGAGGTTTTGGTTATGTGTGGAACCCACTCAAAAAGGAAATTTTCTATAAAATTTTATTTTTATCTCAAGTTTTGCATTAGACCAGGTGAGTAAATTGGTTGTGGATGAATTATGGGAAATATTATACATTTCCATGATGGTTTAAAATAATGATTATTCCCATAGGAGGTTTGTTGAAGTCATTCTTACATGACTAGTTTTGGAGCATTTTTGGGTAGTTTTAGGTGATCTAGTTGCAAAGGTGTTTTAGTGGCTCTTCAATATGATTTTTGGCATGGTTTGAGTTTGGTAATAACCCTGAGGTCATGATATTTCCATTGGTATATTACACTTGAATTTTTTATGATGTTTGATGAAGTTATGGCTTGATCTTTGAAGACTATTTTTTTGAGGCAACTTGGTTGTGTTTGCTCTCAAGTGGGTTTTATGGCATGAGATGATGATGTAGGGTATTTCATGGTTGTTGAAGTTTGATGAAGGCTTAGAAAACATGTTTAAGTACGTTCCATGTTTTTATAAAGGTGGTTTTTAGCTAGAACATTCTCGTTTTGTTGAGTTGGTTGTTTTTGTGCTTTAGGGCTTTTTGAGTCTTAATAGAGGACTATATGGTTCTAGATGATGTTGATGACCTATACGGTCTTTGGTGTGATGTTTTTATCATGTTATTATGATTTTATTATGATATTACTCTATGATGAATGACCTACATGTATTATGATAATAAGAAAGGTATAAAAGCAAATTAGAAAGCTAATTTGAGCTAGTAGTTGAGTGAGTGGGAGAAAAGTGTGAGATAGAGGGTTGTTTGAAGGAAGTGAAGGAGGTATTTGTGACCATGAAGAAAGGGAAATTATGTTGTGATGATATTATAGAGAGAGATAAGGTATGAGTGAGCTAGGTCATTGGATCAAATCATCTTGAAGAAGAAGCATATGAGCAAGGAAGGTTAGATAGGAGGTTTGAGAAGGATAGAGGAGAAGAGTGAGCTTCATTTTGTCATCATTAGTTGTGGTAAAAAAAATTCATAGTTGTAAAACAAATTAGGTGGCTTTGGTTGGTGATGAGACATATAGAGGGTTGGTGCCTCCTTGTAGGGTTGGTGCTCTACTTAATTAGGGGTTAGTGCTCCTTGTGGGGTTGGTGCCTCACTAAATCCATGGGTTGGAGATCCTTGTTGAGTTGGTGTTCAACTAAATTCGAAACATGGATATAATAAAGATTTTTTTTAGTGGGTTTTCTTCCCTTTGAGGGTTTCCCACTTAAATTTGGTGTCCATATGTTGTTATGTTCTCATTTTCTCATCTAAATGGTTATATTTCTTAAGAATACATGGTTAAATATTTGAATTGAATGGTTGATGAATTTGAATGCTAAAGTGATTGAATGTCTTAATTTCCATTGATTCACCCCCCTTCTAAGTGGTTGTGTTTCCAACACACTGGTGAAAAGTGGAGGAAATAACCTACATGGCATGGATCCATGGGTGACCAAGGAGACCGTGATAGGGAAGTTCCAAGTCAATTACATGGAATCTTGTATCATGTGTGATAGGCCCAACTTCCATAGGTAAATTGATTTATCCTGCTGAGTGTCATTCTACTTTTTCATAAGCCTTAATGGTGATCACATGAGGCTCCAGTTTAGCATATGTATGTCCTAATTGTTTCACAAGATTTATAGAACATGTATTGAGGTTAGATCCATTATACACAAACACCCTTTTAATATTTTTATGGGTAATGATCACTTCTATATACAAGGGTAAGTTGTTTGTTTGATTGTTTGTAGGAATATTATTTTGACTAAAAAATAATTTGTTCAATGGGGTAATTTACACAAATAAGGCTTGAAAGTGCAAAGTGTCATTATATGTGGGAATTCTTGACTCTGGGAAGGTCTTATACAATATTTCCCTATGAAAAATAGATATATTAAGTAGATCCAAGATAGAAATCTTGGCAGTTATCTTCTTAAGTTGTTTTAGGAGATTATAATGACCATTCGATGGAGTAGATAGAGGGGGTCTTGGGACAACAAGATGAGTGCATCACATTGTAACAACACATTCTTGGGATTTTATTTTTATGGTATTGATATGGTCGGTGATAGGATGAACATAACAAATAAAATAATAAAATAAATTAGACGTTTGAGTAACAATGTGGTTGGTACTTTTTCCTTGAGAGGATTGACCTTGATCCAGATTATTTTTCACTTGTTTATGTTTTGTGAAGGGTTCCTTATATATCCCCAATTGATCATTGGATGTTTTAGGGAGGTTTTGTGGGTCAAGTTTGATATCTCATTGATCTAGGATATCTTGAATGGATTTTTTCAATTTCATACATCGATTTGTGTTATGACCTTTAATCCAATGATACTCATAATATTTGTGGTCTTTGTTCCATGATGGTTTAGGCACATCATCATTAAAAGGTGTGGTTGTTATAAATTTGATAGGGATAATTTTAGTGGTGAATATTCATAATATGATGAAAATTTCAATTTAGGAAAATTTGAAAAGGTGATTTTTTTGGAGCAGGTCATTGTCCCGTTCACCTAAAATTTACAATATATATATATTTTGGGGTCGGCTTTGCCTACATTTGAAAACATCTCCTATAAAAACCTAGGTGATTTTCTAGGTAGTATACTACCACTATACTACCACCAATACTTACCAACACCGTGAACTTGCATACTCTAAGCACCAGAGCACAATACATATCTGATTGCTGTAAGTAGTTTAGAGTCGGGTGATAGATGATATTTGTTGATGCGCAACAATTTTTTTTAAGATGCGTGACTCATTGAATTTTTTGATGCGTGAAAAAGGGGTTAGCTGTTGACGTGCCAACATGGGTATTTGTTGATGTACAACTCATTGAATTTTCTGATGCGTGATAAGGAGGTATTGCAGATGCATGACTTAGTGAATTTGCTGATGCATGACTTGTTTTCCTTTAACGCGCAACTTGGTTTCCTCTGACGCGTGAATTAGTGTTATACTTGACATGCGACATATTTTTCTCTGACACGTAACTTGGTTATTTTGCTGATGCACGAATCTGTTTAGAATAATGGAAGGTGCTAGTCCTCAGAATGCGAAGACCCAAAAAATAACTAAGAAATCTCAGAAGTCCTTGTTCAAGTATTTTGGAAACTCTTTTGATACACATAGCATAACTACCAACAACCATATAGATGCCACTGGAAAGAATCAGAATACTGACTATGTGGAAGGTAATATTGAGGTGGACATGCATTTTACACAGTATCAAACAAATGACACCTATGATAATACCATGCAAGATCTTGAAGATATAACTATTGAGATGCCAGATCCTGAAGATATTCTTCCTGTTGGGATACAACCAGGAGTGCTGGTGCATTAAGATATCACACACAAAAATACTCAAAAAATGGAACACATAAATCAAATTCAAATTCTAGTTCACGAAAGAGGAAACTAGGTGATTGTGATATTGCTCAAAATTCTACTAAAAAAGTAAAACATTGAAAACGAACAAGAATATGTAGACCATTGGGAGGACATACAAGTTTGATTGGGCTGCCAAATTTTTTTTATCGAACCTATACAACCATCTAATTCAAAAGACATCCCATCTGAATGTACATGTACAATATGTACGTGGAAATTGAGAAAGCAGCAAAAAATGCAAATGAAGTTGGACACTATAGAAAAACATTGTGGAAAACAACATTTGACTGTAACAAGGGCAGATGGCTAGAAAATCAAAACACACAAGTGGAAAAATGAAAAAGAATACATGCATGTTAAATACACAACAGATTATGAAGCGGAGCAGAAAAACATAGACATCTCATGGAAAAGGGAGGAATGATCACATCGTAAATTGGTAAGATGAATCAAATAAATCTACATGCAAAACTCATACAGTTATCTACTTTATTTCACATACTAAAGAAAGGAAGACCAATTTTGTATTTCCTTGATTTCAAAGTTTAGTATCAATATAATGGAATGCCCAACTTACCTCAGTCTCATTGGTATGAAAGTAGTGCATGGGAAATGGAAAAATTCCTTTTGATGATAGAGAAGGAAGATTTGAAAGAGAATGTAAAAAATCAAAAATTATCTCTCTTTCAATTGATGAAGTGAAAACAGTCAAAAACACTGCATGGGTATGTATCCACATTTATACTTTAGAAAATCATATAAGGGCACCTCATCTATTGGGTGTTATGAAAATGGTTGAAAATTGTAATGCCGAAAACCTACATAAAATAGTTGTTTCTCATTTGAAATATATTACTGGAATGACTGATTATGAAATTACTACGAAGTTGGTATGCGTCAGAGAAAATGGTGCATCAGTCATGTAGGGTCACCAAACCGGGATGTGTGTTATATTACAAACAATAGTGGCCCCATATATACTACCAATTCACTGTATGGATCACATAATGAATTTAGCATATAAAATGGTAAGCAACTATGAAAATGTTGCTAAAGTAGAAGACCTTATAAGAGAACTTCATTCCTATATGGAAAGCAACCCAAAGAAATTTCTTGAGTTCCAAAAATTTTCAATTAGAATTACAGATGGAAAAAAAACTTCTAAAGGATGTTGAGATGAGATGGATCTCTTTGTATGAACCTACATGCAGAGTTCATGAGGAGTATCCTTCGTTGGTTGGTTTCATGCAAAAACATCATCATGAAGTTGACAGGGCAAGGGGCTTGTTGTTCCATTTAATTGATTTGGAGACATTGCTTACATTGGTTGGTATTCTTCTAATGTTACAGGAGATCAATACACTGATGAAGCATGTACAGGGGGGATTAATCTATATTGTGGATTTTATACTGATGAGAAAAATGGTATGTCAAAGTCTTGATGTATTTTACTGTTCCCAAGATAGTTTTGATACACCTTTTTTCAAGAATTGGAAAGCTTTATTAGATCTTAAAAATCCCAGTAACTATTTGAGATTTAATATCCACGATCACCTCTGCATCAATGTTAATGGGAGGGACATACCACTGCACATTTTGCAAAAAATGTCAAGCTATTACAGGATCAGAATGAGAAGATGTTCCTGTGACATGTAATCTCTTTGAGTCTGTTATAGTTGAAACAAGAATAAAGCTTAATTTTTTTTCAGAATCCTTATCATCAGAAATTAGAGAACATTTCTCCAAAGATAAAATTCTTGAAGCAATGGGTGTGATGAATCCTAATTTTTGGAATACTGAAGGTGGTCATGCAGACTTTGTAAGAAAGCATTTCCATAAATCCATGGATACAAAAATGGAACATTTCACAAAGACTTCAGAGTTCAAGGGTATGGAAATTAAAGGTATACTGAATGCTGATTTATTAAAGTTTCAATCAAAAAATTTTGCAACAACAATGAGGAACCAATATAAAAATTTAGACAAAACTTCTGAAAGTGGTGCTATTAAAAGGCTGTGGCGAGGAATCTTTAAAATTTCTATCTTACAAGAAGACATCAGTGAATATTTAAGATTATATGAGTTATGCCAAACAATTATTTTGGGGTCTGTGGAGGATGAAAGGGTTTTTAGTGCTTTATCATTTATAAAATCCAAACTGAGAAACAGGTTAGATAAAAATCTGGAAAGTTGCATGAGGTGTTATGTATCTCACTACTCCATGGAAACCTTTCCTTTTGACAGATCAATTACGCATTGGAATTCCCTTTCCAAAAGAAGAGGTGTGAATAATACAACTACAAGTACAACTTTTCCCAATGATGAGAGTGGAATTGGCACATCGTCACAATCTACAGAAGATAACATCAAGTTTGAAGAAGTTATTGATAATGGATTGTTTCAACTTTAAATAGGTATCTCCTTGACCTTAATTTTATTGTTTGTCACATTACATTTGAACTGTGGTTATTTATTCAATTTCATATAAACTCTACAGATGCAAATATTGACTGAGGCTATTTATCAAAATTTTGTTTAAGCTCTTGTTATCATTAAAGATGTTACAGGTATATATATTTACATTTATTTAAATATAATTATTTCATTTTTTTTTGAAAATATGGGTTGACATCCATTCAAGGAAGCTCACACTTCTCGGTATTGACAATGTTAGGTAACTCACCCATCTATCTACTAATCCATTTCTTGTGTTGAGTTTTCTTAAATCAAAGATATAGCACACTACGAAGGATGATTTCTCAATTTCCTTCCATATGCTTTTTCACAGCCATCTAAAACACAAGAGGTAACTTAAACCCTATCATTAGACATTTCTTGATTTTTTACAATTATGTTTAATTTATTTTTATATTTGCAAAATGCTTTGATATATTGTTTAAACTTTGTGGGATAAAATCACACAATCAAATTTTACAAAGAGAGGAAGATTTTTCCATATTAAGATGTTTATTTCATAACACATTCCAAATTTTATACAATTCATCATCCATGATCGTGCTTGAAACTAAATCTATGTTCACATAAAATTCGTCATCATCCACATCTAATGTCATCATATCATTATCATAATCCTGAAACTCCAATTATTATTAAAACAATTATTTATCTATTTTAAATGTGCAGAAACATCTCTGTCCTAACACATTCCAATTTTTTTTTAAAATTATCCATTATCATCATTCATCATCATTTATATCCATTCTAATGTCATCATATCATTACAAGTAGAGAGAAGAAGATTTTGAGAACTTTTAAATGTCTCTATCATACCACATTCCAAATTTTCTTAAAACAATTTTCCATTATCATCATCCAGATTCCATGATCGTGTTTGAAGCTAAATCTATGTCCACATACAATTCATGATAATCCATATCTATGATTCTATTCTAATGTCATCATCCACATCTAATACAATCATCATTACAAGTAGAGAACATTATGAGAAGGTTTAAATTTTAAGAAACCTGATACAGATTTTGAATTTCACAATTAGAGAGAAGAAGATTTAACTCTTAGTATTAAGATGCATGTGTCATACCATATTCCATATTTTTTTAAAACAAATAATTAACCGTTATCATAATGCCATCACATTAAAATGAAACATAAACACCATATACAATCTAGAAATTCTATACATAATATATAGGAATATATAAAATTAAATATTACAAAGTATTTCAAATTTTCAAATTCCATCACATTCAAGTTTCAAATTTCAAATCCAGATAATAATTTTCAAATACAGACTATAAAGTATTTAAAACTTTCAAATTTAAAGATTCTATTTTTCAAGTTTCCACCCTCAATCATGAAAATTTTCAACCCTCAATTTTCTATACCCCTTTCCCCAATGGCTTCCACTCTTGTACTCCTTTCCCCAATGGCTTCTCCACTTATACCCATTTCTCCAATGGCTTGAATAATCCCATATCTAATGAGATCTTACGCAACACTATCTAGATTCTTTACAATTCTTTGTTCATCCTTTTTTGCATCTCCATGGGATAGAAAACTTGGATCTACAGCTGCCTTAGTTTTGAATAAAATTTTAGGGTCGAAGCCATGCTCTTTAATTATCCGCTTCAGTGTATTGTTTTGTTTTTTAACCAAAACAATATTTTCCTTCAAATTCTTCACTGCAGATAAAGTGTTCTTTGCGGTTTCCAAGTGAACTTGGAAAACCTTTGCTTGACTCTTCAAATTTTCATATTTCAACTGCACAAAAAAGTGATCTCAATTAAACATATTACTAAAATAAGAAAATTTCAAATTAACAAAAAATATTGTTTCAAAGTGATAATACTTACGACTGCTCTATCTCTCTAGGCATTTGCAATTGCTACTAGATCCTTGTCCTTAGACCATTTGTTAAAATATGCCTGGGCTTCAACACTATTATTTTCTAATTTTTTTAATGCTTTATCTAAAATATCATCTTTATAATTATTGTTATACGTGACAGTCCTACTTCTTATTTGGGTAAGTAAGGAATCCATCTTCGTAGATTGATTATGGACTCCAGCATATAAACTATCCCTTTGCCAATAATTTTCAAAATGATTTATTATCTCATTTATTAGTAATTTTGCCCTTTTCTCCCATTCTATGAGCTGACTGATATGATGTATAATAAACTCATCAACATGGGATTGAAAATCATAACCAATTAAGTTCTCTAAAGGAAATGGTAGCAACTGTTCACCATCTGTATCTAAAGAAGATGATCTTGTTGGAGAGATATGGGGGCTTTCGGGTTGATCATCGACTACTACTTGTTTCTGCCTTTGGGTGGCCTGATCCTATTTGTGATAAAATAAATCAATATTCAAATAAATAAATCTAAAGTGAAATGAAATAAAAGTTGAATAAATTATTTTGAAATAGAAGTATACCTGTTGGCCTTGAATCATCTCATGTGTATTGAAAAATCCTGTTGGGTCATTGCTATCAATTCCCAAGTAATCTTCATCTAAAGTTATATTATTTAAAACCAATATGCCCATTGCGTTGGGCAAGCCACTGAGAGGGAGGGTTGGAATTCGAAACGAGTAGGAAATTTTTAGTGTCCCACTAGGGGTTAGAGGAATTGACATGTGTTTACCAATGTTCTTTTTTCTTGATCCTTTGGTTGAGATTTTGAATATTATTGGTGGAGGGGGTGGTGTTGTTGTCTATACAGAAGGAAAAGGACTGCAATATGCTGAAAATTTCAAGAAAAATCATATGAAAAACTATTAAACTATGCAAAAACTATGAAATTATACTAAGTATTATTCAAAACTTGTACTAAAGCAATAAAATCATACCTTGTTGTTGATGGGTAGCTTGTTGTGGTGCTTGAGGTGGTCGTGTTGGAGTAGCAATTGGTGGTTTTTGAGTTGTTTGTTGCTAGGATTTCTGAGGTGGTTGTTGATAAGAGACAATTGCATGTGACTGAATTGAGTGAGTTGGTTAAGACAGTTGACTTTGAGAAGCACGTGTATAGTCCAAAGTCCCTGTAATGTCAACAACAGTCGATTGTATGTAAATTCAATGTGGTAAAATTTAAATGGTAAATTGAAAATACCAATTGGGATTTTGTAAATAATAAATGTTAAGGTATTACTTCTCTAGCGTTTAACGAATTCAAACAATTGGCGGTTTGGTGATGAGTGAACTTCCATTTCAGATTGTGAATTTTCCGATGCCTTAGTGTTTTGTTGGCCTCTTCCTCTTGATGCCACCTTTTTTGAAGGAAGGGCCTCCAAAATTCTCTGCAAACAATAAATATTTAATTAGATTTGAGATGAACATCTTGTTAGTATAATGTCGAAATACAAAGTTTATAGTTTATACCTGTTGTTCTTGAAATGGAATTAACAAATTTGTCAACACCTCATTCATGCAAGTAGGAATTGGTTTTTATTTTAAATTTAGAAGAGCCTCGTAATGAAGGCAAAGAAGATAGTTTGTGGAGTAAATGATTGGTTTTTTTTGAAAGCGTTGCATTTGTAATGTTAGTTTTAATTTTTTTGGATAAAAAGGTGCACCAATCAAATTTTTTCTTTCCGATAGTTGCAAGAATGTATGCAATAGCCTAGTTTGGTATATCCATTTTCCGACCCTACAAAACTATTCTGGCTTGAAAGAAAGAAATCATAGCAGCAAGAAAGTGGTGTGCAATTCCTTGCATATCCACACCACGTATGGATTTATTGACATGAGTTGCAAATGCCAAAAAACCGTTGGAATTAATATCGATTTCAATTGTATCAAAATAAGAAAGTGAATACCAAATGAAAATTGAAAACAGTTTACACTTACAATTAACATGGAAAATTAAAGTTGATTCCAGGTACTTCTTATCCTCTTTGATGAGTCATTTCCTTCATTGTAACAATAGCGTAAAATTTTTTAATAGGAGGCCTGTTAACCAATGAATATCAGTTGGGTTGATACCGAATTAAAACATTCGAATGTCATCCACAGTAATAGTAAATAGACCATCCTCTGTATTATATGAGGAGAGAAGGTAGTTCATAATGGCATGGTCTATTTCAAAATGGGGCATCCTAACGATCCCACCAAAGTCACATGCATCAAGAAAATACTTGTATTCTGAATTCATTAGTAAAACTTTCTGGATGTGGGGGCACAAAAGGTTCTTGTAGAGTATCTTGCCCCTGGATAGGGCTTGTTTGTTTACTATATTTTCCTCTTGATTTTTGTCTTGGGCTTGGGCTGCACTTGTAGTCGCCAGTGTAGTTATCCTTAAGCTTGATTATACATGACCTAGATTCCTGTAAATAAGAAACATTTGGGATCCAGAAAACTGTAAACGTGAAAATGACCAGTTATAGGGTATTTATAGGACAAAATTAGGGTTGCAAAGATCCTAATATGCATGACAAAAACTTTGTTGATGTGAGAAAGGAAACCTTCCTGTCATGTGTCAACTAAATTTTTTTGACATGTGAGTAGGTGCCTTCCTATCACGTCATCAACTATGCATCATTTTATGCAGTATTGCTCTTGCAAAAGATAGTGGGTGAAAATTAAGTTCTGAAAAAATGGAAAATTCACCTTTCCGTGAAACCGGTTCTGGGGATATTTGCCAGGTATTTTCCACCTCCGATTTCCTAGAGGTCTCTTAAAATAAACCTTGAAATTTGACCATATTGGCCAAGTCAAGTTGTTTGAGGATTGATGACAGGGACTCTATGAGTGGAGCATATTCCCTAAGATTTTGATTTAAGCGGCCTCCACGAATTTTAAATATGGGGTGTTTTGAATCACTTGCATATGCTCTGAATCAATGATTTTATCACCTATAAAATTTTTGTTTTTGTTGATGAATTTCAATTTATCGATAGTTTTGATTCATAATCATTTCATTGAAAGGGTTTCAAGACCCCTTTGGCCAATAAACCTTTTTTTTATTTTGATACCCTTTTCTATGACTTCTTCAAATGTGCCTCCACAATACATTTACAAATGAAGGGCTCTTTCAGGGTGTAAATTTGGCACAAATATACTTACAAGTTGTTTTTTAGGAATGGAGAAAGGGAAGTGGCTAGCTAACCCCCACCATTGTTTTAAGATGGATAAAAAGTTCTCATTTTTTTTGTTTTTGGCACTACATAAGTCTAGTATGGTGATATCACTCTCCATATTGAATGAAAATTTATGAACAAAATTCTCAGTCAAGTAGGAAAAATTGAAAATAGACCCTTTGGGGAGATGGAGAAACCAATCAAGTGCTTCGGCCCCAAGAATCCATGGAAACAAGTGAATAAGGTAGTTATCACTATAAGAAACTTCCTGGTAAGCCATGAAGTAGTATTTTACGTGATCATGAGGATCACCTTTATCCCTATATTTGTCAAATTTAGGGCAGTCAAAGATTGGTGGAAAGGGAGTACGTAACATCTCCTGATCAAAGGGGTAGGGAGATATTGTTTTCTTATAGGCCAACAAGTGTGTCTTTCATAGAATGCCATTCTTGTTCAAATATTTGGCCATGTGATGGTGTAGCAAGTATATGTGTATGATTAAATTTGGAGGCTTTACATCCACAGTTTTAAGTATAGTGTGTAGCATACATCACCTTAGGTTTTTCTATGTGGGCAACTCTATGTGTATCCCTATTACCATAGGAAGCCAAAATTTCCAATTGGTGGGTAAGAGCTTGAAGTTGTTACTTCACGATGACATCTTCATTTTTTGGTTCAAGTTGGGGTTATTCACCCTCTATTTTGGCTTCATGGTTTATTCTAACAAAAGCTATATGAGTGCCACTTTTAGTTTTGGATGTTGTTGCTTCCTTATTTTTACCTTCAGGTTATGCCAATGTAGGCACATGTTTATAGTGTAATATATCTTTAACATTTCTAAAATGAGGGGGTTATGTTCATTCTTCTACTTGAATCATGCTAGTGAGGAAGGTTGGGTCGAAATTAGATGGTAATTTAGCCCCTAATTCTACTATGCGTAATAAAACTTGGTATTTGTTGTGAAAGAGATAGTTATCTATGTGTGCAGGCTCCATTCCAAATATGTTACAAGGAATTTATTCCTTACCCTTGTTATGATCAACAAGTTCCCACTCTTCATCAGAGGATGAGTCTTAATGATTCTGAAAAGGGTTAGACCCATGCCTCCTTTGTCATAAACCTGTTATAGGTGTCATGATGGAATGTATTTTGAAAATATTTAGGATGTTTGTATGAATGTAACAAGGGATATAAACAAAAATGGGAAGTGTAACAGTTGTAAGTGGGTTTTTCCCAGATTTAGATGTCAAAAATGTTTCTAAGGTAACTAGGAAAAATTAGACAACGTAACAACGCAATTTTAACAATCAATCAAGTTTAGACAACAAGTTTCAAATATGAGTGTAAAAATGGTTGATGTAATTTCGATAGAGTTTTGAGTAACTCAATTTGATAATCGAATCCAAAATTACGAGAGAAGTATGGTTTATGATGAAAGATATGAAACACAACTTGGATAGAGTTTTACCTTGATCTATCACCAAAACAAGGTTTTAACTCAAACAAATTTTAGATTTGAAAAGTTTTGGTGCACACAAATAATATAGGATTAGTTAGCCTTGATTTTTTTAGGGTTCATAGGGATTTGGTCTATTAGCTATCCAATGCTTTTCTGAATGAGTACATGCACAAGTAAATTTATGGCTATGGACTATGCCCCATAATCAATACGAATGGGGCCATCACCACGGAAAACATTTGGCTTTCCTCACGGGTAATTCTAGTCAAGTAGGATGGGGAACTTCCTGTTTCGTTGGCCGGTTCTCTCAATGTGCCAACTACTTTGGAGTTCCCGTGGTGCTCCTCATAATGAGTTTTATAACTTACACCCAAGTAATTCCCATAGTTGAATGGAATGGTTTTACCCTTATCCAAACCTACAATGACAATGTGTTGTTCATTTTATTGATGTTAACAAAGTTTTTATTTGTCTTTGGCCAAGGAAATCTACATGTAAGGTATTAGTAGTTAGTTGCTTGATATTGTCAGTGAATTTTTCTGATTCGTAATGGTCCTACACACAAATGATTAGAAATTTTCCTATAATCATACTATAAGAAGAAAACCAAAAAATGACCATGGTCATTTCTAATACTCAAGATTTCTCAAGAGCATAAGAAAAGAGCATATGTGCCTTTGATTGAATTAAATGAATGAAGATTTAAAATGCTAGCACTATTTTAACCAATTAATATGCATATTAAAGTATGAAAAACCTCATAAACCAACTAAAAAGAGGAAATAAAGATCAGGAAATTTGAGAAAATGAGGTACACAATTTACCATAGAATGCTAGTTCAGCTACCATGACACTAGCGCAACCAATAGAATGATAACGCATGTAAAAAATGCTAGGTCACCTATGATGACAATACCACATGCAAAGATATGGTAGCGCACCCAGTAGAATGATAACACACACAAAGAGATGCTAACACATGTACTTTAATGATAGCACATGAAGGACGATGCTGGTACACGTAGGATGATGGCAGCACACACAGGATAACGATACCTCAAATATTACGAAATGCATTGTAAAATAACAAGAATGTAGATGTAGGAAATACAAGATAAATGTAGCTAAGGGAACATAAATGCATCCAAGAGCATGCACATGAAGCCAACAAAATGCAAGCACAACCAAAGTGATGCTAACATGGGTAAAAAGATGCTAGCGCAAGCAAGTTCACGGTAGTGTAGGCACAATAACGCTAGCAGCGTAAGAAGATGCTAGTGTGAGCATGTTAATGATAGTGCACTCATAATAATGCTAGTGCATGTAAGAAAATGCTAGAAAAAGTAGGTTAGTGGTAGTGCATGCATAGTAACACTAGTGTAGATTGAGTGATGGTAGCAAAGCTAACCTATACTTGCACACAGAGTGTAAAAAGGGACAAAAATAACAAAAACCTTGAATTTTCCTTGTCAAGATTCAATTTTTATAAAACTTCACCTCCTTTATACCTATAAATAAGAATCAACACTACCAATGTAATGCCTTGCTCCCTCACATTGGCTTGGTACGCCATCTAAGGACTCTCGATGTTGTAAAGTTTGATTGTGGGTGTTTCTCGCAGTTAGCCATTTAAATCCTTGGCGCGACTCATTGCAAACCCTATCTTGGAGAAGATTAACCCCCTTTAATTATATCCACTCGTGATAAAAATCTTTTTAGATAGTGGTATTTCAATCTCGAGTAAATGCACTTGTCTTTTGTTAATATTGAATGCATAATTGTCGAGCTAGGGAAAACCTTGCAAGCATCATTATATGGGTAATGGTGCATAAGTTAATTAACCATTTTCGTGCCATCGTGGATGACATTTTTCGTGATTTCAAATTCGATCTATGTGTTGTTTGCCCTATAACTGTAGAAAATGTCATAATAATAATGATAATGATAATAATAAATTACCACGGAATTTAAAAAGTTAAAATAACTAATAAATTTAACAAAATAAACCAATATATAAAATAAAACAAGTAATGGAAATTATAATTAGATTATATATATACATATAAAATTTAAGTAAAATAATAATAATAGTAATAATGCTAATAAGATTTATTAAGGAAAATAATAAAAAATAAAAAATAAAATAAAACAAGTTTCAAATAGTAATAAAATTCAAATAAATATGTTTGTGTGATTGAGGAATTTAAATGAGTTGGTGAAGCATGGATAAAGGAAGAGTGGCATGTGCAAGCTACTCTCAGGGAATGGAAAATTAATTTGTTGAAAAGACTTAGGGAAATTCCAAAGCAAATAATTTGACAGGGTTAAAGCCAAAACACCTTCACATTACCAGTATACTCCTAAAAGTGCCAATGTGAGTTTTTTTTTAAATTATTCTTGTTGTTTTTATACTATGCGTTGAGATTTGGAAGAGGACGCCTTTGGCTTTGGCATTGTTTTGTGTTTTTTGTTTTTTTTTTAATTTTGCTGGGAGAGGACAGGGATTCAAAGTGCCCACAGACAGGTGTAAATCCAATTCCACAACCTTTGGGAGATTCAATAAGGTATAGGCACATATTTGATAAAGGAGTCAATGAGGAATGTTTTGTTTGCTAAATATGGACATCCACCAAAGCGTACGGACGATGAACAATCCCTTGTCTGCAAAATGTGGCAGTCTACACTTGGTGTGTCAACTCTGAATAGAATGTTCTCTCGTAGACAACAACGATTTATGGACATGCATAGAATGCTTTTTTCGAAAAGGCCATTTATGAAAATACAATCGACAGAGCTGTCAAGCCAAATTCCATTACCTTTACTAGCCGCCTATTGCAAAAAGGGAGCTTCGGAATAGGGTATGGACTTCCTTCAAAGCAACAAGGATACAGAAAGATTGTTATATGTAGCTATGATTGTCCTGGTAGACTTATATTTAAAAACGTGGGAGCATAGGAAAGGCATGCCAATCATTTGACACAATGCTTCAAACAAATGTAGTCTCATGGAATGCTTTGATTTCTGGACATGCACAAATGGTTGGATGAGAAGGTCTTGGAAGGTTGCAAATAATGCAAGAAACTGGTGTTAAACTCAACTCAACAACCTTTTTCCACATATTTATAACATGTACGAAAATGGAGAAGTTTTCCAAATGCGTGCAAACTAGTTGACTAAATGCCTCTTTGAGATGTGGAACTGAGCTCCATAACATTGACCATCTTTGTATCCTCTGGGCATGGTATTTCTACCTTTGTCTTTCATAATCTTTGTATTTTTAGTTCTTCATTTACAATGAAATAGAAACATAAACCCATGGAATATATTACTTTTGGTTATTTTAAAATAAAATTGTAGTAAAAAAATAGTAAAAAGTTACCTTGTGTCTTATGTAACCCAAATTACTTTTGGTTGTCAACCATACTCTTTAACCACCTTCCTAAGATGTTTTAGAACATTACGTAACCAAATTGATTAACTATGAACCCTTTAATTGAATATTTGAGCTTGAGATCTCTTTTAAACCTATTAACCGTTCCTTTGTAAAATTTAGTAAATATCGATTTTCATCTACATGTGAGATACCTCTCTGAAATCCGCATATGAAATGTCTAGGTTTGATCTAGTTCCTTGTCATCATGAGATGCCACAAAAAAATTCACAATGCCCTAAATTTATCATTTGAACTTTTAGCGTAGCATGTTAGGATCCCTTTTGAACCTGTTTGCAACGTCGGGTAGCTCCTAAAAGTTGAAAGTTGGGTTTCGTTTTGGTTTATCGTTTGGACCCTGGACAAAGAAATGGATATCTGACTCCATAAACCTATAGTGTTTTTACTTGGAAATTGCTTGAAACCCTTAGTTAAGAGAAAAACACCTCACCAGTTAGTTTTATAAAGGGGTTTTTTAGGCTTCTAGTTGTTATTTTACCAGGTCAAACTATTCCAATTATGACTGATGGCTTTGGAAAACTAATCACCTTTTGTAAACCATTTGCCAGTTCTATGTTTTGCCAGCTCTTTTGAATTCTCGATATATAGGAGATGGTATATGAATTTTCCCATTGTGTGTTCGCCCATTGGAAGGTAGTTTTTTAATGTGGTTTCTTAGCCCTTGAGCTTGTTGTCATGCAGAATGTCCAACATGAAAAATTGAAAAAAATTGCCATGAAAACTAAGCCCACGCTCAAAAATACTTGAACCGGGTAATGTAAACCTGCCCTCCGACCAATCTATGACTATGTAACCCCTCGTCATGGCTGAGAGAGATGTGATAACTATATTTTTGAAGTGTGTTTCATGTTTAGGTAAGTTGGTGTGAAGCAATTCATAAATTCATTTTGATTCACTT
Organism: Taxus chinensis; assembly: GCA_019776745.2. Taxonomy (NCBI): domain Eukaryota; kingdom Viridiplantae; phylum Streptophyta; class Pinopsida; order Cupressales; family Taxaceae; genus Taxus; species Taxus chinensis. The sequence continues at coordinate 513,338,162 of CM034154.1, forward strand.
TAAAGGAATTGCTTCAGGAGGCCTAAAAAGGCATATTTTTCAGGTCTTTTGCACCTAACGAACACCCTCTGGAGATGAACTAAGAAGATATAATTCCTCCAAGAAGTATTTGAAATATTTACGACATCATCGAAAGCATTTTAGGGAAGTTCTGCAAATAGAAACACATTTAGGAACAAAGTATGCAATACATGGCTACTTGTAGCACAGTGCAATAAAATGATAAAAAGATAGTGAGCTTGTTATGAATGGTTCATGAGCCTCAATTAATTTTTTTAAGTGACCAAATACTCATCATAAATATAATAATGCCTAATTTACATTGCAAAAAGTTTCAGGAGATTCTGTCCTTCAGATTTTGGGATATTGGCCCGATAGTGCAAGTGAAAATCCCCAATCCTGGTGAAGATTATAATGAGCATACTGGGAGTTCCAAATGGATTTGGGACTTGATTCAAAATTAAAAGTGAATATAATTCAACCCTCTATATGATCCATGTGATGAGTTAGAAAAAAATGCAATTTTTTCTCCAGTGGCAGTTAGACCTTTCGAGAACTGCTCATGAGAAGAATAAAAAAAATGGGGGTGAAATTAAAAATTCAGGTATAATTGGATCTTGAAAGTGGTTCCATTGTTTTCCTTTGGTATTTTATAGTCAAAATAATATAAAATTTACACATGAAATTCTCAAGTTAGCTCCGGGGGCAAAGACTCACTCTCCGGTGTCTATTTTTTGCAGTTGTTGGTGAAGATAGGCTTACTATAAGTGTCTAGGTTACATTTATGCACCTTGGATGCAATTTTTTTCACCATGGAACTTGGTGAAAATGTGCATGGGGTGTACAAATTTTTTATTCCAAGGAAGGAGGATGCTATTTTTGAAGTTTCGTCACTTAAGTGACTTGTTTAGGTGTTAGGTGAATGTTATGCACTCACATGAAATTTTGGCCCCATCCTCATGTTCCAGAACCCCAATGTCACACTTAGGAGGCCTTATTTCACGTTTTAACCTGGTGAAAATTTTCAATGGGTGCAAAAAAGTGTGACCCCAAGGGAAGAAGAAGATTAGTCACTTAAAACAACAACTTACATGGTTAGGTGTGCACAACTCAAATTTGTCCCGCCTCCATGGTGATCTGAACCCTTAGCACACTTGGGAGGCTTGAATGCACCTTTTTACCTGGTAAAAAACTGCATTGGGTGAAAAAAATTGTGAACCCTTTCTCTCTCACCCTCTTCCGACACTTAAGCATTCAACATGCTCCCTATGCTCAAGTTAACAACTCACTCCATTGAACAAGCTAGTCCCCCTCTTCATGTTGGCTAACCTGATGGCATATTTTTTCGTGCCTGCTGAAAATTTTCACCATTTCACCTCATGATAAATTTGGTAAGGTGCAATGGAGGATCCCATACCTATTTAGTAAGTGTTAACCCTCACTCAACCCGGGTTAAGGAGAATGTGTGCAAGTGGGTTAAAGGTGAGTTTTCTCAACCATGGTTAAGCATTTTTGGATCCATTTTTCAAATTTCACCTCCATCCATTAATATTGTAGCCTTTTTCATGCTCTGATTTCACCATGAAACCCCATTCCCAGAAACATGTTTTTACTCTTATCTCACAAACCCCTACTCCATTTTCCATGATATTTGGATTGAAGGTTCCTTGCAAAAACAACTTCAAGAAGAGTTTTTTCATGCCTACATTTATGATCTATTCTATTTTATACAAATCCATGAAATTTCCAGCCAAAATTATCCTTTTATCACATCTACACAATCCTAGCGATTGAAATACCTTGAAAATTGGAGCAAAGGCTTGAAATGAAAACAGAAACTTCTGCAAGTAGTTTCTTTCAAATCTGACATCAAGAGGACCACTTTATATTTTTAGTAATCCCTCTTGATAACACCTACTAAAAATATTAATTATGATAAAAATTTGTATTCATACTTCTCATTTCATTCCTCCATGATCGAGACATTGAAAATTTGGCAAGATTGACAAAACTTGCAAAATTGGCCAAAATGGGGTAGTAATGATGGATATTATAAAAATAATAATGGGTGAAATGAGATAAAAGTGGTAATATTTCAATCCTTCACACATTCTACAATGGTCTCGGCACTCACATGATATTTTCTTTTTGTTTTCAAGTCAATTCCCGCATTCTCCGATGTGGTGAGCAAAAAGTGCCAAAACAGGAAAATGCCAACTTTTTCCAAATGGTTGTTCAATTAATTTCACATGGAATACATTATCAATTTGTGGATGAAATTGATTTTTGTTTCATTATCCTTTCCTCACTCCAAAATCAGAAGTATTTTCTCTCATGCTTCACTCATCATCAGTGCTCTTGTAGCAGCAGAATCAAGATCATGGTTGTGTGAACAAAGTGCATCCCATTTCCTCATGTGAATGATTGATCATAAATATGTAGCAGTGTCTCAAGGATCATAAAGATTTTATCAATAAAGGGATTTATCTTCCAATGTTATTGGTGGTCCACTTTTCAAGTGTTTCTCACTCCTCTTCTTGGTGTATCTAGGCAATGTGCTAAGGTTCACCATTTCAAGAGTTTTCAAACAAGGCAAAGTGTTTAAATGGTTTTCATTAGAGCTATTATTCAGTGCATCATTTTAGAGGGTCATCAGGGGTCATATTTCCATCTTCAACTTCTTTGAAGTGAATCTTCATAAAATGCGGAGGCATCTTCATCCATTCTTTGAAGCATTTCTTCTTTCCTCTCCTCTCTCATTCTCTCTTCTCTTCTATCCACCCTTATAATTATTCATTGTAAGAAATCATTGTAATTTGTATTGTTCACTTAAGTCACTCTAATGGTGAATTATAAAATTCCTTTTTGATTTATAAAAAGGGGTCTGATTTTCTCACATCTTAGGAAGACAAAGAGTCACTGGTTGAATAAAGACATGAAGAGTCACGTGGGGGGTAAATGAAGGGTTGAATTGAAAAACTATAAAAGGATATGATCTCCTTATTGTAAAAAGATGGTTATTATTTTTTACTAGCTCCCATATTATCTGTCGGAATAAGTAATCAAATTCTTCTATTCCTTTTCTAAAAATTTCTATCTCCATCTCAACTTCATACTATGAGAAATTGTAATTGTGCAATATCATGCAAGCAAACTTTGTGTTGATTTTGTCTTGTACCTATTATCTTGCCATAGTTTATTCTCATTAAATGCATGGAAATACTCTTGATTTTATGTTGGTAAATTCTACATGTGCTAAATTCAATATAAAATGTCTTCTCATACTTTCTCTCCTTACCTTTCTCTCTCAAAATTTCTCCCTTGTGTTTCACACAAGCACTTTTCCTTAGGTATAGGGAAGTATTCTTGTCTGATCCTCGGTCGTAAGGCCACCCCATAAATTAGATTAGTGTATATATGTTTCCTTTTTTTCAATAAATGGATATGCCCCATTCAAGTAGCAGGACCTAGTCCCAAAGTGTTAATGAAATCTTACAATTTGTCCTCACAACAAATTATTTCGCCAACAGAGCTAAAATTGATTTTTTTCGCAAACTAGTAGAAATCCGTAGGACTCTCATCAAGTCAATTAATCAATGAGAAAACTTGTAGATACTTATAAATGATTGTACAAAACTCTATTTTTCGACTTGTTTTGAGAAACTTGATTGTCAAGAAAATAGTGCTTTTTTCTCTCCTCTCTCCTCTCTCTCTATCTATCCTCGTTTAGTTAAGAAATTAAGTGAAATAAAATGAATGTATCTATAACTCTCTCTTGTGGTGTCTAAAGTATTATTGTTATCCAAAATTCACCCCCCAGGGTAAATTTTGATAACATGCATCAAATTACTTAGTCCCAGGCAAATAAATTGATTCAGGGCCAAAAACTCATGTTTCTAGGGTCCCCTCAGAATTTTTCTAACTCTCCTGTCCAGGTTGAAAAGAGCAAGTTCTGAGAAAAGGTGAAAAGGCTGCAAAAACAAGCTTGGGCTAGGAAAAATCATGAAAAATGGCTAAGTCCTAGTCCTCGCAACAGTCGGGACGTGAGGGACATCTGGGCGTGGATCGGCCGAAAGGCCGCCAGGCAGTCTGCAGGGCAAAGGAACATCCGGGCTGTCGGGACGCGCAAGACGCGGAAAGCCGGTTCAGCCGAAGGAGAAGAAAATTGACTAACTGCTCTGGGACATTTGGGACAAGAAGACGCGAAGGACGCGAACCGCCCGGATTGCCTAAAAAAGAGAACTGTAGCACTGGGACATTTGGGACAAATGGACGCGAAGGACGTGAACCGGCCGGTTTGGCTGAAACAGGAAACTTCAGCACAAGGACAAGTGGGACAAAGGGACGTGCGGGACGCGGATAGCCGAAGGAGCCGAAAGCCAATCAGATCACGCCACGTGTCACCGGCAGAAAAGGGACATGGAAGCCCATTTCAGGTGGATCGGAGGATTCTGTCCTGTGAAGCACTGGGACATCTGGGACAAAAGGACGCGGTGGACATGAAAATCTGGCAGGCCCATAGACAAATCACAGCATGACACGTGTCGCCAAGGAAAAAGGTCCAAAAATTCAAAGGGGTGAGTTTTTGAGCACTGATCCGAACCAATGAAATAGTGCCACATGTCCAAGTTTAAGGGGCCCACAAGAAAAGCCCGCAAAAAGGTGGAGAGAGGGAATTACTCAGCGAATCAGGTCATGCCATGTGTCGTCCAGATGGCAGAGCACGGGAAAAGATTTTAAAACCTGTTCTTGCCTGTTTTGTGCCCTAAATCTTCAGACCTTTGTATCTTTCGATCCAGAGCTCAGATTTGCATGTTCTTTATATCAACGGAAAGCTGTTGAAATTATCTACATGTTTCTGGGATCAATCTCACATTTTGGTGTAGTTTGGAGGGAGAAAATTAATAAAACATCTCTGACGCGTGGTGATAGACAGAAGTAATGCTTTGACTACCAACTTTAATGCAGCAGACAGCTCGCCGCTCCTGTTAGACAGCCCGTCGTTTTGCTAGGATCCACTGCTTCTGTCATAATGAGATGATTTTAAATGCTACCAAGAAGTGGTTGGGGTAGATTCTGGATTTCCTCTCTCTTCCCTCTCTCATTTCTTGATATATATTGTAAAGAAGAGCTCCTTTAAGGGGTCAGACATTTTTTGTTTTGCATCCTCCCTTCTTCCCTCGCTTGCAAGAGAAATTGTGGAGCTTTCAAACCTCCTATATGGGTTGTAATGCCAGTCTTTTTTGCCTCTTGGCCACTACAATGTACTATATCTACTCTTGAGCAATAATATATGTGTTGTGATTGACTCTTGACCCTCTCATGTATTCATTGCTGTCATTTTTATCTCTTATTGGAGTTTGGTTACTTGTGCATGGTGTTTGTATTGCATCTATGTGGTCTGTGTTAAATTTGCAAAATGAGTGTCTAACATTCCTCGGTGCATCACCTTTGTAGTTTAGGTTTTATTCTATGCATTTTCTTACCCTGTCTCCTTGGCAAGTTAGATTAGGTTTTAGCAAACCCTCTACATTTTTGTGTGTGCATCTGAACAGAGGAATAGGAACCAGCCTTCTCTGGAGAATCTTTTCTCATCATTACAAGTCCCACGCTTGGAGAAAAGATTCCATGTTGTGCAATCACGCTGGATGCCTGAACATCAACCTAGAAGCCTGATTTGCATCCAGGGGTACCGTGAGTCTGCAACAACAGTTTTGGCACGCCCGGTGGGACCTTAGAGGTCTTCCATTTCATCTTTTGCAGGTTGGTGTGTTCCTGTGAAGATTTCAGCCTTTGGAGGCACTTGCAAACACATCTGGCGACTCCATCTGATCAACAACTCATTTCTGAAGTCACAAACCCGTTTTCCATCCATTTCCTTCCATATTTCTTTTCATCTCTTTCATTCTTTTCCATTCCATGAGGTTATGCAATAATGACTTCATTTCCATCATGGAATTCACATCAACAACAACAGTATATTCCACCTCCAACATGTTTTACAAATCCTCCAAATCAGCCTTTTGAGTAGATTCAAGATCAGTATGCATACCCATATGAGCAGCAATGCCAAAGTCAGTTTGGCTATGGAGCTTTCCAAGAGCAAGAGTATGCATATAATAAAGACCATCAGATCCAAGACGCTGGTTTGTTGGAGAAAATCCAAAAGATGGAGGTAGAGATGGTGCAGTCCAGAGCAACAGCTCAAATGAGAGCTTTCAGAATTGGTTGCAGGACTCCTTGTCCATGGGGAGGCCCTTTTCCAAGACACTTCAGCCCTCAAGAGAAGCTGGACTTCATGATAAAGATGCTGCCCCAACTTACACAATGGACAGTAGAAATAGAGGCCTATACATTCGGTGTTGAACAACCTTGTCAATGGGTAAGTTCTACACCATCATCTGGTTTTTCTCTTCCCATTACTCAAGCAGCATCATCTCATTTGGACTTACAAATTTTAAACTCTCCATCTGCTGTCCCAAATGTTGATCCCATGTCTCCACCTCTCAGTCTTCCACCACACCTCAATTCTTCTTTCCTTTTTCCTTCCAAACAGTCATCCTCTCCACAAGAGCTAAAAGAAATCCCCCCTCCTCTAAAGAAACAAGATATTTCATCTCCTTTACCACCACAAAAAATTACCAAATCAATTGAGTTGCAACCCACCCCTCCTCTTGCATTCCCAATTCCATGTGGGGAAGAAGAAATTGCAAAAATCAGTCATCAAGGACAGCAAGAGGAAGAGCCAAGAAAAGAAGAAATGATTAAGAGCTTAGTAAGTTTGGCTACCAAGTTTGGTATGACAAAGATCCCCTTGATGGTCAAACCTACAGAAGAGGTTAAGGTTGAACAAATAGTGGTCAGGGATGATTTTGTTGCAGCAGAAGAAGAAGTTCTTGCAGTCCCAACTTGTCCTCTAGAGAAGAAAATTGAAGAGTTTGACTTGAAAAACTTCATGCTGGAGGAGGAGCTCATTCAAGAGCAAGATTTTCTTTGAACATTGGAGGAAGGAGAAGCTGCTCTAGATCCATCAGCAAAGGAGCACATTCTAGCTGTGGAGGAGAAAGTTGTAGATCCAAGAGCTTTGAGCACAAAGCAGGCTACAGGAGAACCTTCAGTTCTTCTTTCTACTTCACCTCTCTCAAGTTCCAGTGTTGAAGAGGAGTTTGACCTCTCAAACTCAATGTTGGAGGGAGAAAGAAACCATGGTGGTCAAGTTACAGATCAAGAGGACACCATGGAGGAAGTTGAACATTTGCAGCAGGACAGCCATGAGGTAGTTTATCTGTCAGATTTGGAGGACTGTTTTGATGGAGAAGAGCCGGTTGAGTTTCCACCATTCTCTCTTTCATCATCCACATTCCAAACACAAGAGTCTGCTGTCATGAAGGAGAACATTCATTTGCAGCAGCCTGCATCTTATAACAACTCTTCGAAATCAAGATTGGAAGATTTTAATCTTTCATGTTCTTCATTGGAGGAAGAGAAAGGACAAAGGAATTTCACCATTGCTTCCACACCATCCATTGAGGGTCTACAAGAAGACTCCACTTTTGGAGTTGAGAATCAGAGCTATGGGTATATCAAATGGATTGAACCTTGCCCAATCAGGTATTTGGCTTCATTGGAGCCAAAGGAGAAGTCACAACCAGTCATGCTTGCTTCTGAGCATGAGGGTGAGCTACAAAGTACCAAGGATCAGCTGTCATACCCCTTCAATCCAAATGCAGAGCAACTAAAAGAGGTATTGAATTTTCCTTCAGCTGATACCTTGATGATTTGGGTGGAATACCAGCTTCTTGGTTGATTTTCCACTCATCCTAACAGCCATGATCAGCTCCAAATCAATTGCATGGCTGCCACTTTTGAGAAAGGGAAGCTATTTCTCACAACCAATTGCAGGGTTTGTTTAGCTTGCCTTTGCTCCCAATTACAGTAGAGTAGGTAGGTTTGCTTTCAGTAGAAGAAGTGCTTGTGCACACTCTGCATGTTCCATTTGGAGCATGTATGATTTTCAGTTCTGTACATAGTTTTGGTGTTGCTAGTTCTGCTCTTGCACAGTTCATTTCAGTGGCATTTTGGTGAGAACAACTCCATGTACGGTGGGTTTCAAGTGGCTCAGAGGGAGGTTTTCAAAGTTCAGATCAGTTGCAGGTTACAACTCATGACTCCATGCCCAATGGATGCTTCAGGTAATTGGTAACTTCATCTAGCAGGTAGATGACGCCGCTGAGTCGCCAAATTGTTATCCAAAATTCACCCCCCAGGGTAAATTTTGATAAAATGCATCAAATTACTTAGTCCCAGGCAAATAAATTGATTCAGGGCCAAAAAATCATGTTTCTAGGGTCCCCTCGGAATTTTTCTAACTCTCTTGTCCAGGTTGAAAAGAGCAAGTTCTGAGAAAAGGTGAAAAGGCTGCAAAAACAAGCTTGGGCTAGGAAAAATCACGAAAAATGGCTAAGTCCTAGTCCTCACAACAATCGAGATGTGAGGGACATCTGGGTGTGAATCGGCCGAAAGGCCGCCAGGCAGTCTGCAGGGCAAAGGAACATCTGGGCCGTCGGGACGCACGAGATGCGGAAAGATGGTTCGGCCGAAGGAGAAGAAAATCGACTAACTACTCTGGGACATTTGGGACAAGAAGACGTGAAGGACGCGAACCGCCCGGATCACCCGAAAAAGAGAACTGTAGCACTAGGACATTTAGGAGAAATGGACATGAAGGACGTGAACCAGACGGTTTGGCCGAAACAGGAAACTTCAGCACAAGGACAAGTGGGACAAAGGGACGTGCGGGACGCGGATAGCCAAAGGAGCCGAAAGCCAATCAGATCACGCCACGTGTCACCGGCAGAAAAGGGACATGGAAGCCCATTTCGGGTGGATCGGAGGATTCTGTCCCATGAAGCAATGGGACATCCGGGACAAAAGGATGCGGTGGACGTGAAAATCCGGCAGGCCCATAGACAAATCACAGCATGACACGTGTCGCTAAGGAAAAAGGTCTAAAAAGTCAAAGGGGCGAGTTTTCGAGCACTGATCCGAACCAATGAAATAGTGCCACGTGTCCAAGTTTAAGGGGCCCACAAGAAAAGCCCACGAAAAGGTGAAGAGAGGGAATTACTTAGCGAATTAGGGCCTGCCACGTGTCGTCCAGATGGCAGAGCGCGGGAAAAGATTTTAAAACCTGTTCTTGCTTGTTTTGTGCCCTAAATCTTCAGACCTTCGTATCTTTCGATCCAGAGCTCAGATTTGCACGTTCTTTATATCAACGGAAAGCTGTTGAAATTCTCTACATGTTTCTAGGATCAATCTCACATTTTGGTGTAGTTTGGAGGGAGAAAATTAATAAAACATCTCTGACGCGTGGTGATAGACAGAAGTAATGCTTCAACTACCAACTTTAATGTAGCAGACAACTTGCCACTCCTGTTAGACAGCCCACCGTTTTGCTAGGATCCACCGCTTCTGTCATAATGAGATGATTTTAAATGCTACCAAGAAGTGGTTGGGGTAGATTCTGGATTTCCTCTCTCTTCCCTCTCTCATTTCTTGATATATATTGTAAAGAAGAGCTCCTTTAAGGGGTCGGACATTTTTTGTTTTGCATCCTCCCTTCTTCCCTCGCTTGCAAGAGAAATTGTGGATCTTTCAAACCTCCCATATGGGTTGTAATGCTAGTATTTTTTTCCTCTTGGCCACTGCAATGTACTGTATCGACTCTTGAGCAATAATATATGTGTTGTGATTGACTCTCGACCCTCTCATGTATTCATTGCTGTCATTTTGATCTCTTATTGGAGTTTGGTTACATGTGCATGGTGTTTGTATTGCATCTATGTGGTCTGTGTTAAATTTGAAAAACGAGTGTCTAACATTCCTCGGTGCATTACCTTTGTAGTTTAGGTTTTATTCTATGCATTTTCTTACCCTGTCTCCTTGGTAAGTTAGATTAGGTTTTAGCAAACCCTCTGTATTTTTGTGTGTGCATCTGAATAGAGGAATAGGAACCAGCCTTCTCTGGAGAATCTTTTCTCATCATTACAAGTCCCACGCTTGGAGAAAAGATTCCATGTTGTGCAATCACACTGGATGCCTGAACATCAACCTAGAAGCCTGATTTGCATCTAGGGGTGCTGTGAGTCTGCAACAACAATTATGATTATTTGAATAGAAAACTAAAAAATGTTAATTATGTTAGATTTTAGGTAGATGTCATGCCAGAGTTGTGCTAACCATGTGGTGGTTACAGGTACCAAGACACAAAGAAAGTGAAGTATACTAGGGATTTCATAGCAACCTGTTATTTGGAATAATGTAATTACATGGGAGTTATCAACAATACTGTTATTTATTGAAATCATTATTATTGAATTTTGTGATAAGTATAAAATTGTTAGCATTTTGGGGTATTTGGAAAAAAATGACATTTTGTTGTGGGTGTAAACTTGATTTCAGATTATATATTGTTAAAAGGGTGGATGTTATACTAACTGAAAAATGAATTGATCTCTTATAATATGTTTTAGTGTGAATTTAATGATTAAATCTCTTGTATATTGTACTATTTACTTGGAATTTTAGGAACGGAGACTAAATAAATGGTCAACTCAAAGTAAAATTATTGTGATTGATTTACCCTTATTGTATGATCACTTGTATAATTTAGAAGACTGAAATTTTAGGATGAGCCTAGTTCCTTGCACTAGAAATAATATCCTAGATGAAGGGAAATAAGATCCTAAATTCAAGTTACCGTAATAGCATGTAAACTTAGCGACATTTTCATGAACCCATCTGATAGGAATGATATTGGTTAAATACTATCTTAAGTATGTGGCCTTTCTCCTAGGATTTTTTTCCGTGTGTGTAACTAGGTGAATAGGTTTCCTTAAATTAGTACCTCAAGAGAATTTGATTCAAAATCTAATGCTACCCTTTTGAGTTGACACATGAGAAAAAATAAGGTTTTAGTGATAAAGATTCAAAGTTACTCTTGAAATAGATTTTGAGGATTAGGGTTATGGATGAATCCCATTCCAAATCCTAGTTATCAATTTGGTTTACAATAACATGATGTTAAGATTTAACTGTGGAAAATAAAAAAATTGTAACTAATTCTTAATCTTTGAAAGTGTGTTCATGAGATGTTGCCCCAAGAGAAAAGTGAAATTTGATCTTTCTTGTAACTTGTTTAAGCCTTCCTATGTTATGAGAAAAGGAACTCATGACATGTAAAATTTAATGTGAACCCAATCAATTATTAGAGTATAAATAAAAAAGAATTGTGAGCCTTGATCCTTTAAATAATAGACCTTTTCCCTCTTGATCTCACACTAGTTCCTCTTGTGTAATGAAAGTATGATGTTAAACCAAGTAAGCATGTTTCTTAGAAATGGATCCTTAGGACAATAACTAGTAGCCTCTTGAGCGTATAAAGGTCCCTATTAGAAAATGAATTATAAAATTAATTGCAACAAGGTGCATAAACCAAAGTAAATGAAATAATTTAAAGTTGAATGTTAAACGATATAAAGGAAAGATAATCCAGAAACCAAAAAGGAGAATGTAATTTCACATTTTAATCACTATTCAAACCCTTAAGTTTAATTATTAAAACATGATGGTAATAAATATGCAATCATGTAAGTGTTGTATAATGGGAAGTTCCCCTTTGTAAGTTTATATTGTAGTTGGATCATTGTTTATCGTTTTCCATTTGGGAAATGTAGTTATGATATGCATCATGTGTTTCGTGTGGTTATGCTATCTTCTTATTGGGGCAGGGTTTCATCATTGATTATTTGTAGAAATAAGGTGTAGCTATTGAAGGGAGGAATAAGGGAAATGTGTGTTTTTCTTGGAGGAACCAAAGGAATTTGTGGCTAGTATTAGTGGAGGGATAAGTGCGTGTTATAATGGAGGGATAAGGGTCATGTTGAATTTGATGCGGTGTGTATGCTTTAGAGGAGCCAAACGCTAGCCAAGATTTCTTCTTGGAGTGTTAAGGGGTAGCTGCAATGATGACCTCTCCCCTATGTAAGCCTCTTAGGTAGGCTTAGTTATGTGTGTCACCTTTCCTTGTGAATCCAATCACTTCTCATATTGTGGTATGTGTGGGTCCATGTTGGTATAAATGCATTGCATGATGTTGAATTATACAAAGTGTTCCCATGTGGTGTCGTGTAACAAGTAATTAAAGTCAAAAATATATTTCGGTATTTTTACTATTGTAGTTGTGTGCCAGTTTTTGTGGCATTACAACCAAACACCAACATACATTTTCAAAATCATAAAAAAATCCAACAAATTGAAAGAACTTACATGTAAAAAAATGGCAAAATTAAACTAAACTAAACATAATAAATGAATTTACATGAGACAAAGTGGTGTCCCACTGAGAGTGTCATATGTATGCATGATAAATGCAACTAAGTTAATTTAATGGACCTAACACCAAGTAGGTCTTTAACTAAGTTCATTTAAACAAATGTTTAATGATTGAGAATAAAAGGAAAGGCTAACTAAACTTGCACAAAATTTTACAAACAAAGAATGCAAACTTCACTTTTGATGCTTGGATGTGCTCCAATATGTAGATTTTGGACCTTATACGAACCAAATGTAAGTTACTTACAATCAAAGGGGTGTTATTAAGGTGGAAATATCTTATCAATATGGATTGAGTGCCATTTTGACTCTTCTCCTACTAACCTTACCATATGCAAGCTTTCTTACGAGGTAAATTCTCTCTTGAGATATGTGAATGTCTTGTAAGGACATGGTGTAAGGTGTGACAAGGTGTACTAGGTTTCTTCTATAGATTTCTAATTTGGGAGAAGCTTGCAATCTAGTGAATGTGGGATAAAGTGAATGTAGAACTAGAAAGGGATAAACATGATTAAAAGAGACTGATTAGATATTAGTAACTCATGGGAGTTTGGGAAGGTTTAATTAATCAATTGGGATTAATTAATAGGACAAGTTTAGCTTATAGATGTCATTTGGATATGATTTTGAGAGAAATTAATAGAATTTGAGGGGATTGAGTTGGAGATTTAATTTATAAGAGGGTTTATTAATTAAGTACAAGATTGAAAGGTTAATTAATTAATTAAAAAAGGATTTTAACTAACGAAGCAACCTTAATTAGCATCCAAGATGAGGGACGATAAATAAATGTCGGTAATTGATCGAGATGATGAGGAGCATTAGCTAATTAGTGGAAAAACACTAATTATAATGAAATGATGGGAAATAAGACAATTAGTGTAATTTTAGTATTAATATTATGTGGTTCAAATTAGGTGTCTACACTTCCTGTGAAATTTTCTTCTCTAGGAGGATCCTTCCTTCTGATCCCTAACAAGTTTCACCTCGCCCTTCTGTTTTTGCTACATTTTAACATGCCCTTTTTTTCAAAATTAAACAACGTCATTCATATTATAGATTTCTTTCCATTACATTCATATAAATCTGGCTAGGGCTAGTAAGTATTAAGCACAATATTTAATTGTGTATGATAAGTGGTTTTGAGCATTCTTAAAATATGTTGGCTATCATCTCATTTTTGATATAAATATGCATCGCCTTGATCGCCATTACACTAGCGAATGTTTAATATGGAGATAAAATTTTGTTTTATGATCTTTCTATTTGGGTTCCAAGTTCATATTCTAATTTTTTTGGTCTTCCCTTTTTGGAAATAAATATCAAAATGCAATGATGACAAAAATAAATCATCTATATTAACTAGATTATCATCAGTACATTTGTAGGAAAATATCTCATTTGCATGAAATGATGTTTTCAAGCATATAGTGGTTGATTGTTATGGATGGTAAATTCTAAATCCTAAACTTTGGTTAAATGATTATCCTATATTCATATATGATAAATTCCATAGTTTAAATATTCAAATAAATGGCATGATAGGGTATAATGTTTGAGTTTAATTGAAATCGAGTCGGCAAACTACCAATTATGAGCTCCTACTTCCTAGGCATAAGGTGACAGAAAGTAATGGGTTAGTGATGATAGTTGAGTTATGGGAATTGAATGTGAAGGTAAGACCATCAAAAGGGTGGAGCTTGCTGGTTTGGTAGTCATTTTGGTTTTTCATTGCAAGATTTGGAGCTCAAAGACACTATGGTTTTGTGCGAGTGCTCACGGTTTTTGGTTTTTAAATGTGTCAAAAGCTACAAGTATGAGCTCAATTTTTTGATGGTTGGGTCTCGATCATGATTTAGTTCTAGTTTAATATTGTCTTTTTAGAAAGAAATGAGTTTTGGTTGTTTGGTCTGAAGATATTTTTGAGCTCACCAATTTAAATAATCTTCTCGCATACCCATTTTTCTCTTAAATACTTGCATGTAAAGATGGGTCTTTTATATATCTATGAAAATATTGGAAAATTTTAACTTAAATCTAGAGATTTTTGTTCAATCGTATAAAGAACATGTGCACTTTATTTGTCATTTCATGATCGTTTTCGTCGCAAGTTCATTCTGAGTTATTTTTTCTCCAAAATGCATGCATGAAATCATGAAGTCATCTCTGTTACTTAGAAAATAAATGATTTTCCTTTCAATCTTATGGGATTGAAAAGTATGTCTGATTATTGTGTTTTTAGGTCACATAAATTGGAAAATGTTTCTTACATTGAGTTACAATGATTTACTGAAGATATTTTCATGTGGGCATATTGAAAAGAGCTTGAAAATAAATATAGTGGTTTACTTTTTTATATATAATTTCAGTTCAGTTAAAATGAGATATTTTTGTCAATCTAGGCATTAGAAATATTTAATGGCTATTTTATGAATAAACATTAATGGAGACGACTAAGAATTAATTTATGAACTCATTGTTATATAGATCAATCGATTTTGGAAGGTTTTATGTAGACTGTGATAAGGTTCTTAAATGCATGCATTTTGTTTTAAGTAAGCTATATAGTTGATGATGTTAGACTGTTGATATTCGGTTTTGAAGTATCGTGATGCAACTTATTATAGAGTATGAAAATGGTTGTTTTCTCATTTTGATACATGCATATGTATAGGCTCTCAATTTTAGTACTAATGGTCTGAGAGTTTTAAGAAGATCATGCATGTTAATGAATTTATCTTGATTATTCGAAGAGTCTATGAATATAGCATGGATAGACAGAAAAGAGGAAATGATATGAATAGTTTATTAGTCAAGATAGTTGTATATGCATGTTTTGAAGATTCATTTCATTTCAATTTTCATGTGGGAATCCAAAATGATTTTTTAGCATGTGGGTATTTTACAAATGACATCTAGGTAGTTATATGGTTTAGAAATGAAATAAAATAGTTAAGATGGTTTTGTAGAAAGATATAAAATTTGTTTATCTTCATGACATGTCATTTATTGTGTTGATTGTCAACTATGGTCTTGAATTGGAAAGTTCCATTTTCAGAAGAATACACATGCTAAGATTTGGTAATCATTTATTGTTTTTACAGATTTTTACAATGTTGCAATGGGATGGATGGGGGTCTAGGAGGTTTGAATCACACCATTCTTGGGGACATAATAATTTTCATGGCCAATCATGGCATAGAGGTTCACCTAGGGCTGGTCGAAGGGGAACTAGTACACTTCGAGGTGGTAGACCCTTTTTCAGGCATGGCCCTACTTGGGTATTTTTTCACTTTGATGCTAATGAGCCTTGTTTACATGAAGTGTTGTAAGTTATTGATTCATATCCCCACAATCCTCCTTCTCGCAGTTTTAATAATCCACCTCTACAAAATATTGAACATATGCATGCTGAAAACAATCTGGTTTCTTCTAGTAGATCAATCCATTCAGCCCCTTCTCGTGCAATCCCACAACATACTCCACAGGCCAATTTTGCACCAGTTTTACTTGAAATAAACTAGACTGTACCTTCTCATGAGTCCCCACATAACTATAAGTGTGCTAGATCCTCTTTTGTTGTGCCTACGGTGATAGAGGTAGTAAAAATAGTAAAATTGGAGTTATCACCCATACTATTATTCTTGTTGAGCTGCATGAGTATGTAAAGATGGTTACTAAGACATGGATGCAACTATTATATTTAAGAAGAGATTATTGATTTTCATACTTTGGTTTGATAGACTTGGTTGGACACATTTGGTATTTTGGATACATTTTCACATTTTGAGATATGATACTTAATATTTTGAGACAAATTTAAGAACTTAATGGTGATGGTATATATATATGGAGTTATGGATATTTGATTGGTTGCTATATAATAATGAGGTGTTAGTTTTTTAATGATGAATGTTAAAATGGATTGTGTTTACTTTATTTAATTACACTATAATGTATCCCTTGTTTTGATAATATACACCTTATTCATTCATTTAAAACGAGTTTAAAATTAGAGTCCCATGTCCTTTCTCTTTAAAAGTTACTTATAGTCTCACTTAAGAATATAAAGTGACACCTTATTATTATAAACTTTGAAAACATCCTTTCTTTAAATCATTAAAATAAAACAAATCAGTTATAACTAACTTCATTCTTAAGGATGTTTTAAAAGGACATGGAGGATTCAATTGCAAAGGATGAAAAACTAGGTATTTTGCAGCTATTTAAAAGTTATTTCATTTTGAAATTAATTATGTGCAATGCATTTATAAGGCAAGTGAGTTATGAAAACATTGTTTTTAGGTTTGTGTGTGAGTTTCAAATACAATAGGTATAGCTAGTTTTGATATTATTATAATAATTATCTAATTAAATATTATGTATTCTTGATCTAACTAATTGTAAATTTTGTCTGTATATCCAGAGCAAGCTTAATGATATATTCACTTCTATCTCAAATAAATGTAATCTGTAGCCATGTTGGATTTGATATTTAATCATGACCTTGTTAAGGCATTGTTTTAGTGATCATTGTACTTCATTTCATTAATGCAAAATCTATTTTTCTTCATTATGTCTATATAAAAAAATTAGTTGATTGTGTAGATATATCCATATGTTAATATATTTCTTTATCTTTTCGCTTGTTGTTTTTTTGTGAGATCGTTGCAACATTAGAAATAATTATGAAGAAGATGTTATAATATCACTCAATTTCACCTTTTTAAAAGGTGACCTTGTCTATAGGTTTCACTCTGTCAAATAAAGGTTGATAACATTTATTTTGATATAAAAAAATTACATTGATATGTGAGTGGTTAGTTGGAATCAAAAGATATAAGCATAAAGATAAAGCTTCTTATCATTTGTATTAATATTTTGGTGATCTTGTTGTGTTGTGTTGAGTATTTTGATGTGCTTTCTTTTATCTTCGTTTATGTATGTATATTCTAATTGTTGCTAGAAATAGAATTTTCCTATATCTTAGGTTAAATCATTACTTGACCTATGTTGAGCACACAATGTATAACACTTAGTTGAAGGCTTATAGAAGATTCACGTGGAAAAGTAGAGAGCATTCAGAGGTGTGGGAGGATTGGGAAGGAATCATGCACGAAGGACAAAGAAATATTTGGGACTTAGCCGTTTTCATGATTATGATCTATTTTTGGAAGATGGCGTGCGCAACACACAAATAGGAAAAGACTTGCATGACATGCATCGAATATTTTTGGAAGAGAGGCTATGGAGTGCTTTGCATGAATACAACCTAAGAATAGAGTTGCTATTGCCAGTTAACCGTGAGAGGTCTATTGTTAGCATTCTTGCATGTGAGCCTATTATTGTAAAGGCGCATGGCTATTCTTAGCATGCGACCTATTTTGGGATTAGATAAGTGGTGAAGGCAAAGTCCCCACCCTTATAAGTGTGTAATGAACTACGTAGTATAGTAGTGGCATCTGAGAACTAAATTATTGTGAGGTTATGATGCCAAATATGATGCACACATAAACTATGGTATTATCTATTGTAATGAGATTTTGTGTATTTATCATGTTTAATGTAATGGAGAGTATTGGATGAATCAGAGTATTAATCCTGAGTATAATTGGTTCTTGCATGTGTTGATTTCATCAGGGTTATCATTTAAGTCTGTTATTCTTTAGATATAGATCTGAACATGCACTGTAGGATGATGTATTAATTATGGATCTGAATGCATTAAGTCTTCGTCATGCTAACATCATGCAACAACAACCCTAAGAGGGGCCTAGTGCCTATGCATGCTTTGGGTGAGTGCTCAATATATTTGAGTGATGTGCCAACACGCCTAGGTGTTTATTGGTAAATTCTAGGTTACATCATTGGTTTTGTTTCGGGACCTCTTTCTCAGTTATTTTTAAGATGGTTAGAAATAAAGATATACCGGTTGAATCTAGCAAGTGTTGAGGAGTGGATACATGACCTATAAGAATAATACACATAGAGGTTCAACACTAGATCTGAGTTTGACGCACGCACGTGGGTGGAGAAAAATCTATATGATTGTTTGTATAAGGGCTTCTTCACTATCTTTCTAGTAGAACTATACGAGTTGTTGGTTTCTTATGTGTCTAAATGGAATTAGTGGTATTGCACACTTGTCTACATGCAGGAAGAATTTCAGACCCTTTATCATGTTGATCTGATTTGGAATCACACCGTGGATACATGGTTCTATGGTGTTTTGAACAAAAATATCTTGGAGTACTCAATTTCCACTTATTCATGCCCAAAGGTAGTTGAATTTCAATTTTTACGCTATCCCACGGGAACTTACCTGCAAGGCATTCCACTGGCGATCAAAATTATGATGGTAACCCTGAACTTGGAGAAAAAACTGATGGCTAACTAAACCCCACCATGCGTGGGGGCAGGAACAGGTTTGGTGAAAGATGGAAGACCTAGTGACAGAGAGGTAGAGAGAAGAAAGGTGGATTAAGTACAATGAGGTGTGCGAGAGGGAGATAGAGAAGTAGTGGGATGTTGCAGAGTGGATGGTGTTGAGGAGAGAGATTGCTCGCAAAGGATTTGGAGCTCACATGGAAGGCATGGAGCCGAAGCATCAGGAACTCCCCCATTTGGGAATTCATGACAAGGAAACCTCCTCGACCTCACATGGAAGCATGCCAGTAGAGATGACGTAGGCCATGGGCGCGTATCTGAATCTACCTGGAAACCTTGCCCTTTGACTTGGTCTTCAAGTATTTAGTACAAAAAATAATTAGCAAGCTAATTTAGGGAATGGGAGAGCATGAGTAAGTAATATAATAAGCACATTGATGGTAACACAAACGTCTTCATTATTATTTAGAGGTACCTTTTTAGGTGTATCTTCTACATAGAATTAGGCACGCAAAATTTTGGACTCTCTTCTAGGAGTAGTAACACTTCACAGACCATAGGGGTGCAGTTTAGTACTACTGTTGGGACAGAGGGGAGTACATCTTTTGGTTTGACTCTAGCTACAGGTTCAGGATCATGAGGTATAGGTGGCTCTATCTATGGTGGATCTTGTGGTTCTTAGAAGAAACATAGGATGTTCTAGATCAGATGGGCAGGGTCCACACCAACCCCATATTATTTACATGGAGATGTCTCTTCATCTTCCAGAGTATAGGGGCATAGAAGATGCTGCTGAACATGTACACATGTCTGAAATACTATGGTGCGCCAATGGAATCATGGCTTCTGAGTGCAGGTCAAGTCAATTTGCTACTACATTAAAAGGGCACGCACACAGTTGGTATAGAAAGTTTGACCCTGATCAGAATTTCATAGACTATGCAGCTTTAAAATATTCTTTCCTTAAAGAATATCATATCCTTGAGTTTGAGCAGAAGAGTATAAGTGCACTCAAGGACATTAAGCAAGGCACTACTAAGAGTGTCAGAGAGTATGATGATCATTTCAAAATGTTGTTATCTAAGCTTTCTTATGATATTCATGCAAGCCAGCATGTGTAATGGTTTGTTGGAGGTCTGATTACACCTTTTAGAAGGGCGCTATAGCATAAAACATACATTGATCTATGCAAAGCACTTGAAGCAGCCTTATGCGCTGAGGCAGTTGGAAGTATAGACATTGGGGTGAGCCCATTTCTAGAGGCACCGATCATAGCTATGTCAAAGTAGTTGGAGAAGCTATCAGAAAATTCAGCACATGAGACACGTACGAGTATTTGGTGCATAGATTTTGAAGTGGAAGGTCACACAAAGGATAGTTGTCCCTACAAATTAGTACACTCATTGCCACTGGAATGTGAGATATGTCATTTAAACCATGATGCTAGCCACTGCCCATTATTATAACGCGCAATGAGGAATAACATCTCTTATTACTATAAATTTTGTAGGTCCACAACTCATGACACAGAAGACTTCCAACTGATTGGTCAGATTCATGATGCTATAGACATTGGTGTATGATAGATAGGAGTTTCAGATAACTCTAATGACAAGAACAAGCATTAGGATAAAGATCAAAATCAGGCACGCTATGATAAGAGTGAAGTGGGTTTTGAAGGCAGTCGTGGTAGAGGTCAAGGATACCATGGTGAATTCGGAGGATGAGGCTGTGTTGGTGGATGAGGTGAGTACCATTACGTAACATGTTATACATGTGAATCTCCTGACCACTACATTCTTGAATGTCCTCAAAATATTACATGTTCTTTTTGTGGAAAGAATCATAGTTATGAGAAATGCTCAGACTTGTATAAACATCTTAGTAAGAAAAATAAACAAGAAAAAAAGGTACAAGGATGGTTAGGATACAACGCATTATAGAAAATCATTGGATGCCCAAGTTGGAACCATAATTTGAGGCATTGCAAGTAAGGATCACTACCCGTGCTGAAGTGACGAGCGCCAAAGAAGCATTGCAATAGAAGCCTATCATCACTAAGGAGGAGTTTCTACATGCACGATACCTAGACCTTTCCCATCAGAAGGAGGTTTATCAAGAAACCATGGAGGTACTTAGAAATATTCAGGGTGAAATAAAATATTTAAAGGATCATGTAGACACCAAAATTGGGTCACACTCCCCTTTCGTCCCTCAATAGATAAATACCTTGAACACATCCACCTAGCCATGGCTCTCTTCACCCCACTATAATATTAATTTAATTATTTTAATTAAATTAATTCATTATCCTCACCATATTTATTATTTAAATATCCTAATTGGGATAATACCCACATATCCACCTCACCTAGACACCTCATCAAGCCACCTCACCCTAAGACCTATTCTTAGTAAGTTGCCATAACTAACTAAGACCTACCAAAACCCTAAAAATCAATTCCTACATTCCCTCTAACCACATTCCCACCCGTTCAAAGGAAGCTTCCATGCTAATCCATGGAGTAAACGAAATGAGATCCCAAAAAATCAAGGGGATCTACCCAGTTTAGTAGACCTAGGAAATCCCGCCCTAACTGATGTCGGTTACCCTTAACCGCCGCCGGTTAAGCTGGAACCACTGTCAGTTACCATTTAACTCCCAAAAAAACCTTATTTTGAGGTTAGTGTTTTTCTGAGAGAGATGGAAATCTTCTGAGAACAAGTGACAAAACTAGAGCCACATGCAAGCAGAACCAACATCCGTACAAGCATCAGAACATCCATAGCCAGTACCTGAAGCAATCACATAGCCACCTGCCTTCACAGGAGCATCTGGAGAAGTTTCAGTGCTACACCAAGTTAATTTGATCACCCACCATTACCAACCAGGCATCAAGCTCATACAAACAATAAGTTTTGTTAATCTGCATTGGTTCCTTATCGTTTTAGCATATCCTTTCACTTCTATTGTTAGTATATGTTCCCATTTCCATTCCCCACCATTTTACCTCAATGCAAACTTGACCATCTCTTTACCCACATCATTGAACTACCCATATCCAGACTTTCATCATTCTTGTGCATATCCAGGATCCATACGGATCTTTCCATTTCCCTTCTATCTTCATTCAACCTCAGACCTATCACCCAACCAAGTTTTATTGAGTTTCCTGAATCTGGACCATATCGATGCCGGTCACCCACAACCATCGCGGGTTAGCCTAAACCATTGCTGGTTAACCTAAACCGATGTCGTTCTTTGTGTCTTTTACTAGAAACCCATATCAGAGCCTAAAACCTCCACAAAATACCTAAAAACGCCCTGAAATTGACCTTGACCAATACCAATACCTCGACAGTGACCTTGACCTTCATATTCAATCATAGCCTAGCCTGTTATGAACAAATTTTCTTATTGTAGATGAATGAGATACCTAAATTGTTTTGACTACAGTAGGATTTACTCTATTATCAACATTAATTTGTTTTAAAATAGTGGATTGACAACCGTCTAGGAAGTATCACACTTCCCAGATCTAGCACGTGCTAGGCAGTCCACTGCATATATTTTTTAAATTTTATTTGGTGGTCTTGTGTTCCATTTTAGGTAGTTCCTCCAAGTGAAAAGGAAGCTCTCATGATCAGTTGTGGATCCAGAAGTCATACGAGCGTAACAACCTATAACCAACATTTCAACAAGTATTCCTCCTACGCCCGTTACCCTAATTGTTTCGTCAACATTCTTAGAAACACTCTAGATTTAGGTGAAATATTTTGGCACGCCCGGTGGGATACATTCGAGGTTCCTTACATTTTTCTTCATTTCTAGGTGAAAAAATGTTTGTTTGTTTCCTTTCTGAAAGGTTCCCACATTAAAATTTCTCCCTTGGAATCTTCTCTTCTTTCTATTGTCTCAAAGCAATCATGTTTTGGTGCTTAAAAAGAACACTTCTTCCCTTTCATCAGTATCACATTAGTGAAAGATCATACTATCTCATATTCCTCTTATTGTATCATCAAATTCCATATTTCAATTTGGGCTTAAAATTAACTTCATTTCATTCTACTTTTCTGCATTATCTCACATTAATTAAGGGTAACCTATACACTGGAAGTCATGCCTAGTTGATGGTTGACAAATGAATCGTAGAAAATCACTTCTTTCTCTTTCTCCGAGTCTTATCCAAACATCACAAATTTAAAATACACATTCTTAAACAACATCTTTCCTGGTAGAAGATGTAGATGATCACACAATCATAGTATAGTGGGTACCCAACTTGCTGCTCTGTCAAGTCATACTTCAGAGAAAAGCCCGCCCCTACCATAACATACCTAAAACCTCTCCTTGTATATCTCCTTTTTTGTAGGAAGCCATCCTCACCAAAAAAATCTATTCTACAGTTCATGAGTTATTCCTTAAAATAGCATAAGCTAAACAAACATAATAGAAAAGGCACTCTTAGGATCATATTTTTCTTAGTGTTTCTGCTTGGCTTGCGTTTTTAGGTGAGAGGTCACACTCTTCATTTTTCCTATTTCTCTTTACATGCTCCTCATCACAGTTGGTGTATTCCAGCTTCATCTGAGTGTACCTGGACCATCTTCTTATCATTTCCAAAATTCTAGGTTTGATTCCACATCAAATTTTAACTCACAACCACATTTTCATAGTAACCGATGTCGGTCCAATGACCATCGTTGGTTACCCTCTGACCATCATCAATTTTACCTAACCAACATCAGTTACAGTTCTTTTGGTCAACCTACCCAAAAGGACACCTATTCACATTATTTTCTTTTCAAAGTCTCAATCACTATCATCCTATTCACTTTACTGGTAAATCCCATTAACATCTTGCGTACTTGGCAAATTATCAGCCTTTTACCTTGTTTTGACCAACTGTCGACTTTCCACAGTGACCAACCATTGTTACCTATGACTGGCGTCGATTTACCCTAACCGACATTGGTTAGCCTGTGTCATTTTCTAGCTGACATTTAGTACCTAATCCACTTATTATTGCCTTTCTCTCCTACTTTTGCTGTATTTCAGTTTCATTTACACAAAACAGTCCAACCTAATCAATACCTGTTCACATGGTGCTGACCCGACGCCAAGCGAATGCCCTCATATTCCACGCCAACTGTTAACCACTCCCACCTAGTCCTTCACCACCTTATATTTTATCACCCATGGATCCTACCCAACCAATCACTATCGATACCAGAGACAAGGAGTTCACATGACTCCGTGACCAAAATCCTGTCACCTTGTAGTTTTACCTTCCCCCTCATCCACTCAAGATGCCTCGGGTCAGTTGATATACGACATGTCCGTATCTATCCCCCCGACTCTCATTCCCACTCCTGCCTTAGCCCCATATAGCTCCGCACTACCCGCATCTACCTTATCCCCAGTCATTTTGTAGCTAGGCCCTATACCTATTATGACCGCGACCTTTGTCACATCCGTTATACCTGCCACATCCACTATACCTTCATCAATCACCCAGAACACACCTCATCCACCCCTATTATCTCACATATACCCATAGCTACACAACCAACCCCAGTGTTGGTGACCCCTAACCCTTTTCAAAATGTCATCCTTTCTATTCCACAATCTTTAGCCCCCATTGCCACTAGGGTCACCATGACCGTTCCACCTCCATATATGTACTATCAGCAGCCTCTTGTTTCATCTATTATTCACTCTGGGTACATACCTCCTATTTCACTGCCTTCTTCTCAATCTACCTATACAGCAACACCATATACTGGAATGCCACCCCCGTTATATGCCTAACACAAACCCTCTTACACTACAAGAGCACCCAGCCATCACAACCTACCAACGACCTTATCAATTTAATGATGGACAAGATGTAGACATTGGAGGCATTGGTTTCTGGCTCCTGCAACACTCTCACCTATGACAAGATTTGTAACGAGCCTATCCACCCCTCCATTCCTATCCATCCATATCCCATGCATTGGGAAATGCCTGAATTCAATCATTTCAATAGCAAAGAAGACCCACAACAACATTTGTAGTCTTTCAAACATGGGTGCTACCTAATCGCCCATGATGATGCTTTGCTCATGAGGACCTTTCCCATGTCTCTGACTAGACCCATGTTAGATTGGTATAGTGGGTTACCTAAACACTCTATATTTTCATTTAATCAGGTAGCCCAAGCCTTCTTGGATCACTTCTCCATTAATATCATTAAGAAGGTTACCATGACTGACCTATACTCCACGTGTCAGTATGACAATGAATCTATCGTAGATTTTTTTGCTCCTTGGCGTAGCCTAATCAATCAACTCACATTCCAACTACCGCAAACCAAACTCATCGAAATCTTCACATGGGCTTGTGCTAGACATATCTCACTGACTCTGCAAGTCCAAAATTTCCAAACCTTTGACGAAGCATTCACCATGGCATGAAATCTAGAGATTCAAGCCATTGAAGAGATGAAAATTCAACTACGTAATAAGAACTCAACATTCAAGTCAAATGATACCTCTTCTTATTCAAAACCACAGAACAATTATCAAAAGCTAAGGGAACCACTAACATAGTGGTATTGAAAGACAACCTAGCTCATCCATCAAATCAAGCTAGCCCCTCATTTAATCTCTCACCCATTCAGACTTTTCAATTCAGATGGGAACAACAGAAATATACCCCAATTATGAAACCTTATTCTTCTGTCTTAGAGAAGCTCATCAAAGTTGGGGCCATCACCCTTCCTCCTATAAAACCACACACTGGTTTTGACCCTGCTCGCCCCACACCCACATGGTATAAAGAACACGACTTCTGTAACTATCATCGAGTAAAGGGTCACAGTGATGGCAATTACATCACTTTCAAATTTTTTTTCCAAGAAATGCTCGAGAAAGGCAAGTTAACCGTGGATAATCCTAACGCACCTACTAATCAAAACCTATACATATGAAAGAAACCCTTTCCTAATCATGCCCCTTCATCTGATCAAACCAGTGAGACCTCAACTCATGATAGACATACCCGTGAGGTCCACGCTATTTTCAGCGACGCGCCTGTTGCTTCCCAATTAACACATATTTCTTCCATTGAGGAAATCCTAGCTCAAAGTCCTCCTTCTGCATTCGAACCCATGTCACCTATTCCTCCACCCATAAAGGAACACTTTTCACCTCCTTCCTCACCCGTGGAGGAACCTTTCATTAATATCAAGGCTATTTCACCTTTGGCTTCTCCACCTAGGGAACTGTCACCCACAATACTTCTTCATTCCATGGAGGATAATTTTTTATCTCCTCCACCCACAGAGGAGCACCCATAATCTCCTCCACCCACAGAGGGGCACCCATTTTTTCCTCCACCTATCGAAGATCCAGTAGAGATACCTTTTCCTCTAGTTGATCATTCTCCATCAGCTACCCAAGATCCTGCAGACTTACTTTCGGCTCTCTTTTTTTTTTATTAAGGGAAAATAGTTTATTAAGGGTAGACTTACTTACTTTCGGCTCTCTTACCCATGGAAGCCGAAGCTAGAAAATTCCCCATTTCTAAGGAAAATTTTACGAGAATTTCCATTAGGTCTTCATCAACCTCACCTACAACCATGTTCTTCTTATACTTAGCTGATCTCCTAGATTATGTGGATAGAGCCTTACTTTGCGGGTGCCTTTTACTTCCTATCTCAACGTAAATGCAGATGCAACTTGCTGACACTTTTAATATCTACCCAAAGATATTTCAACCATCGAACCGAGCACAACCACCTCTATCACAAATTCTTTCACGACACCCATCATAGCTCAACACACACCCTTACCCATAACCCAACATACATCTAAATCCAAACCTACACCTACATCATCTTCCTCAACTAAACCTATTATTACCTTAGGGGTCACCCCAACCACTAGCCTTACTCATCCACCTATCAAACTAGATTTAGCTATATCCTCCAAAGTTAACACCAAACCTACTCTGGCACCCAAACAGAAAAACCAAGCCCATAGAACTCACACCCCAGCTGCACCAATCACACCTTCATCACCTTCACCCCTTCCATCTGTCTTAGGACCTCAACCTCCTAGCACGATTAAGAAACCTCCACCCATCAGTAAACCAAAAACACAACAACCCATTCCTTCCTCACAAACCTATAACATACACAAGTTCCCAACACGACTTACACCCACACCTATAGCATCTTTACCACCCATACCTCCAATACCATCGATCACCCCTTCACTACCCACAAAAATTCAGTCTCTTTCCCTCACACCTCTGGCATGACCTACACCATCTACCTTCACAACACCTACGTTATCCCCATGGGTAACGTTCCCTCTTCCACCATCTACCTTTCCATTTAGATCTTGTGTGCCTACATCACCTTTCCCTAAGAAGGTGTAGCCCAAGGACAAAAATCCGCTACCCTTCAACAAGGTAGTCAAAAAAATCACACACCCTCCTAATAGTTCATCTACCATACCCCTACCCAAACACATACGACCAACACCCAAGACCACACCAGCACCCAAAACCATAGCTTGACCTAATCCCCCTCCTACAAAGACTGTTCCTCAACAATCTGCCACATCTACGCCCAAACCCACTTTCACTTCCCATTGCGACCCACTAGTAGGGTCCTATGCCAAAATCTTAACCAACCTCCTTGAGACTTCTGTCATCACATTACCATCACTTAGACCTTATGACCCCCTCAAACCCAAGCCAAAAGGGTTTTATGACACTAAAATTTGCACCTACCATTGTGTGCCAGGGAATGATGTGGAGAACTACAAGGCTTTGAAAACCATCCTTATCAAGTTGTGTCCTCCTGAAGCAAACTTTGACGATGATGACTTTCTTGATGAGGACCTTTTTTCACTTACACCCATTTCCACAGTCCTTCCCTCACTACCTACTCAACAACCATGACCTCCACCCCCTTAACTCTTAGAGCCACCCACGAGATTCAAAATTAACATGGTTCGCATCAGAGAACTTGCCACACCATCACCTAAATGTCGTTGCACCTAGCTCACTTCACAAGGATTTTCTCCCTCGGTAGGTTTTTTCCCATCATGTCATTATACCACTCATCCTACACCTTCTCTATTTACCAACTCCCCTCAAATCAACATGATCCACGTTACTATCCGTGCTTAGAAGGAAAAAGGCAAGGAAAAAGCAACTAACTCACCAACCAATCCCATACCCAACATACGATCTATACCCACACCTAAAATCACTATCTACGGACCCATGTATCCTATTTCTAATGGGGTCACACACCGCGTAAAGCTCAAACAATTACACCAATCCCCCCTCAAAATGTCCCTATATGATCTCATCCAAACCTTGGAATCCCATCGTCAAGCTCTCATGGAGGTCCTGCAATCTATTGAGGGTTTACCCAATGACCCTACACCCATAGCCTCCATTATCACACCACATCATGTAGCCTCTCTCACTAAATTACCACCTTTATCCACACTTCAACCTACTCATTAAGTAGCTTCCCTTAGCTTCTCAGGGGAAGAGATCACACTGCACCAAAATGATGACCTAGACTTAGCTCTCTTTTAATCTTTGTCCACATCGATGATATACATGTACGTCATGTTAGATTGACGGGGGCACTAGCATTAATATCATTTCATCCCATGCATTTTCTCAAATGATTATACCTAACAATTACACGTATAAGCATCATGTCATGTTGTGTTCATTCGATGATGTTATCACCTCTGCATTAGGCACCATCATCCTCCACATTTGCATGGGCCCCCGTACTATTCTAGAGTTATTTTATGTCTTGGAGGGGGAATTTCAATATAACCTGTTGCTTGGTAGAACCTGGATTCATGTCATGGGTTGTGTCCCTTCCTCTTTTCATCGTTGTGTGAAATTTGAGCATGAAGGACACACCTATACAATTCTAGCTGACCCATCACCTTTCAAAACTTACAACATGCTTTACCAACCCAATGAAATGCTCATACCCATCAAATCATCTACCTCCATAACCACTACCACGTCACTTACACCTCCCCTCACCAGTGCAACCGCTACTTTAACCACACCTACATCCTACATTCTTACCACTGCCAAAACCTCCATAGCCAAACCATCGGCCTCCTAATTCATTAGCTTCACCTCTGATCCGACCTCTAACACATTGTATATTCTAGCTACCAACATACCAACCACCAATCCCTTGGAGGGCATTTTTCAATGCCTCACTCTGGGGGAGTATCACCTATATAGTGTCAACACTTTCCTTACTCTACAAGAGTATGGAAGTCTTCACCAACACCCTTGTTATGATCACCGTATAGGAGAGCACCTCCTTTATGGTCCTCCCCCCCTTCATACCAATCTCACCTATGGGGGACTTGATACTACAACTTACACACTTGAACCACCGTAAAAAACCCACCCATTTTCTGTCGACCTCCAGTCACTCACCAATCACTGTTTCTCCCACACATTCCTGTACCGATGTGCATGGAAGGGTTTTGGTTTTGGCCTTTATGAGCAAGGCCATCATAATTTTATTCCATGTACTACCCACAAGCATAATGACCGTAGTGGTATCGGCTTTGCTGAACCACCTACCAAGAAGGCCCACATTGAACTCATTGAGGACATCAACCCTTCTCCACCTTCTTCACCACCATCACTTCCTTCGCCGACGGAGTCGATGGATCCAAAATCCATCCCTCCTAATTTTTTTTTTTCATAAACACCATTTCCTTGGGGCCTCTGACTTATCAACATGAGGGAAAGGCTCCATCCTCTCTTCCCTTCCTATATCCTAAAATGATCGATGACAATACACCTTAGATTAAGGTCGTTCAATGTCAAGATGATGAATCTATACTCACATACCTTGGTGTAGAATACTCATATATTCATCAGTCATTACCTTCTGAGACGCAAACCATGTTAAATGAATTGACTATCAGAATTAACATTCATACTTAGGATGACCCACATATCCTAAAGATCGGTCAGTCTTTAGATGTTGGTGAATATGAAGCCATCACCTCTTTTCTCAAAGACCATAACCACGCTTTCGCTTGGTCTTACACAGACATTCCCAATATTGACCCCACCATAGTGGTCCACAATATCGTAACCGTTCCAGATGCCAAACCCGTTAAATAAAAACTAAGGAAAATACACCCTCACATTACCCTTCTCGTTAAATAAGAACTTCAACACCTTATTTCCATTTCCTTCATATTACCCATTGATTATCCTTGTTGGATTTATAGCATTGTCCCTATCACTAAGGCGACAGGGGGACTTCACATTTGCATAGATTTCCATGACCTCAACCTAGCCTACCCAAAAGATTACTTCTCTCTACCTGGTATTGACCAACTGGTTGATCTTACCACTGGTCATGTCACACGAGATGCTATCACTCATGAATGGCTTCTTGGGTAATAACCAAATCTTACTTGCCCCAGAGGATCAACATCAAACCGCATTCATCACTCCTTGGGGGACCTTCTGCTATCGAGTCATGCCTTTTGGCCTTAAAAATGTTGGTGCCACATATCAGTGGGCTATGACTTATATCTTCCATGACATCATGCATTGTATGTTGGAAGATTACATGGATGATATCCTTGCCAAATATAAACACCTCTGAGCATCTCACCATCCTCAAAACCATCTTTGACTACCTCGTTAAATATTGCGTTCACCTTCAACCCAAGAAGTGTGTCTTCACGGTTCTCTCAGGAAAGCTCTTGGGATTTATCGTTTCCTTACATGGTATAGAAGTTGACCCTGCTAAAGTCAAGGCCATTCTCGAAATGCCTCCACCCACTAATCTTAGGAAACTATATAGCCTGTAAGGTAAGTTACAGTCTATTCGCTGTTTCATTTCACAATTATCTAATCGGTGTCAACCATTTCATCATCTGCTCAAGAAGGATGTCTCCTTTAAATGGGATGATGACTACCACAAAGCTTTTGAGGCCTTAAAACAATACCTTCTTCAACCACCCGTGCTCATTCCACCTAAGGATGATCAACCCTTCTACCTGTATATCTCAGCTACCGATCACTCCTTGGGATCCATGCTCGGTCATCGTGATGAACAACACAGGGAACATGAGGTTTATTACATAAGCCGTACTCTTTTGGATTACAAAACTCAATACACCCATCCCAAAAAACTTTTCTTAGCCTTAGTTTTCATTGCCACAAAACTCTGCCATTATCTACTCAACCAAAAAACCTATGTTGTGACCAACACCGACCCCTTACACTTCATGTATGCCAAACCTTATCAAAATCAATGTGCCACATGTTGGCTTATGCTTTTAGCTGACCTCGACCTCAAATTCATTCATCAAAAGTCCATCAAGGGCCAAGCTATTGCTGACCAATTGGCTGATGCACCTATTTCTAGGGATCAACCCTCTAATTTTGACTTTCCAGATGAGTCAATTGCTACCCTTTCCCTAGACGAACCCGCTTACCAAATGACACTCTTCTTTGATGGTTCCAAGTGTCAACGTGGGGGTGGGGCTGGTGTTATCCTCATTCCGCTTGATGGTGAACCCATGCCTTTGTCTTTCAAACTCAATTTTGATTGTACAAACAATATTTCCGAATACGAAGCACTCGTACTAGGTCTCTAAGCTGCCTACGCCCTAGATGTCAAATCAATCAACATCTTTGGTGATTCTCAATTGGTCATAAACCAGGTCAATGGTATATACCAATGTCATAATGAGATACTTCAAAAGTACAAACATCATGTAGACATAATTTTGACCACCTTTGACCGTTACGCCCTTCAAACCATTCCATGTTCAACCAACAAATTTGTAGATACCATGGTCTGCTTGGCTTCTCAAATACCCACTTCACCTGCTGATTCTAAAATCTTTGTCACCATACAATGACTCCATTCACCCTCTTATTTACCTCGCAACATTTACTCTATTGGAACTGCTGCCCCCGACCTGAGTGACCTTTGGTATAAAAATTACTCCAACTATCTTTCTCTCTCCATCTTACCTCCTGCTCTCACTCGTAATGGACAACACACCTTCCTTAAAAAGGTATCTTGTTATGTAATCATGGGGGGCCTCCTCTAGAAGCACAAATTTTATGGTATTCTCTTATGATGCCTCACAAGTTCTGAAATTCCTTATACCATTAAGGAAGTTCATGATGGCATATGTGGAGGTCACTTCTGTGGCCTTACTATTGCTAAGCGTATTCTTTGCCTAGGCTATTACTGGCTGACCCTTAACCATGATTGTTGTGACTACATCAAGCGTTGTGTAAAATGCCAACAACATGCCAACCTTCATCATACACCTAGTCATGCCTTACAGGTTTCCCGTGACCTTTGGCCCTTCTCTCAGTGGGGTTTGGATCTTGTCGGAGAGATCAATCCCCATTCTTCCCAACGCCATCAATGGATCATCACCACTACCAAATACTACACAAAATGGGTCGAAGCCATACCACTTATCTCCATGAAAGCTGAGAAAATATGTGAGTTCATCAATCATCACATCATTTTTCACTTTGGTGTTCCTCATCGCCTCATCACTGATAATGGAAAACAATTCAAAAACAAAACATTGCGAAAACTTTGTGACGCCTTCGGTATTCAACTAAGTTTCTCATCACCTTATTACCCACAGACTAACGGCCAAGCCAAATCCACTAACAAAACCTTAAACAAAATTCTCATGAAAGTGGTTAATGATACTGGGAAGGACTGACATACGCACATTCCTTTCACCCTATGGGCATACCACAGTAGTATCCATACTTCCACTTCTGCCACACCCTTTTCTCTGAGATACGGTATAGAGGTTGTTCTACCTCTCAAAGTCTAGATTCCCTCACTCTACATTTCTCTCCATGACATGCTCAATGATGATGAATTTCATTCAGGACCGTTTAGCACAACTCGAGTTATTAGACGAACACCATCTTAACGCTCTTGACCACCTTCAAGTTTACCAAAAATGTATCAAACGTGCCTATGATAAACTTGTCCATGAACGAACCTTTCATGTTGGTGATCTTGTCCTGAAATAAAATCAACATGTAACCAAAGAAGAAAAAAGTAAACGGGGAA
This sequence comes from Taxus chinensis, assembly GCA_019776745.2. Lineage (NCBI taxonomy): Eukaryota > Viridiplantae > Streptophyta > Pinopsida > Cupressales > Taxaceae > Taxus > Taxus chinensis. The sequence goes on from CM034154.1 coordinate 513,371,089, forward strand.
AATTTGCTCCTAATTGGCTTGGACCATACATTGTGACCCATACTTATGGATCAGGTGCTTATCGTTTATCTTCACTCGATGGTAAACCCAAACCTAAGCCCCTTAATGCCTTGCATCTTTGACCATTCTACTATTGACTCTTAGTCCTACCTCACCTTTTTCCTCTTTCCATGCTCATCCCTTGAGTGCTATCCACTTCTTACACCTCACCAATGATTAAACAAGAATCATTGTGTGTACCCATCACTTGTTATCTTCTCTTGAATATGTGTACCATGGCGCTACACATAGCATGATTCTCATGGATACTTTTCGTCTACCTTTAGATGAGATCTCATGGTCATTTCACCCTACTTTCTGAACAAGAATCCTATTCTTCACCTTGGTCTTGTCCATGACTTCAAAGCCCTCACATGGGACCCAACTCCTTGAGTCAAACTTCTAATAAAAATATGACTCCCTCAAAAGGACATCTTCCTCTCTACAATCGCTGCTATAAATAGACTACTCCCTCAAAGGACAACTATGTAAAGCTCTTTCCAAAAAAAAAAAATGAGAGAATCTGAAGCTTCCCACATCGATCAGCTTCACGAAGACCTCAAGGAGTTAATTTCTTCATCCCATATAGACTTCCCACATCGATTAGTCTATCTCAAATACAAGTCAACACAGAAAGCCTTTTAGTCATGGACTTGCCCATTGTGACCTTGGATCTCTTGCCCAAAGAGCATGCTACCTCATACCATATAAAAATTAACCACCTTTCACCCCTCTCACCATTCACACTCCCATTTCCTACCGCCTCAAGGGACCTCTTCGAAACCATGCCATTTGGTGATCATGTGACTACTTTTCACCCTTAGAAAAATTAATCATGCAATGTATTTAGGGTCTTACGTTCATCACCTCTTCTAAGGTATTTTCATGATCCTCGCCAATTAGGTGGCTTTTGTGCTCCCTCTTATCTTTTAACCTTCTTTATTACGTATTGATTACCTTATACAGGACTTAGTCCTGACACTTACCTTTGGGGTAACCTTCTTCTTCTACCACAATTGAAATCACCTATACCAAGTTACCCACAACTCACCCACACCTAATAGACCTAAACCCAAATTATGCCTATGACCTACCATCTCATTCTCATACTGCCTCATATTCTTCCCTAGCTTATGGGAGAACTACATCGGCCTGAGGTCCCTTTTCACTGGGACTATGTAGGTAGCACTCCGAGGGCATGGGCCCTTGAAGGTTAGCTCGGCCACTCTCTACCCTAACCAATTCATATTTCATTTTCCTAAATCACATTCGACCCTACTTAGTTTCCTTTTTATATCCAAAATTGGAAATTAAACCAAACAAACAACAAGTTGCTTCACATTTTTATCATCATTACAACATACATTTATTTTGACTACCATTTCTTTACCATCATCATGCATATATTATAAAACATCTCACAAGTGACTATATCATCATTAACCACACACATTAATGAATTACAAACTCACCCACTTTTAACTCAACCATGCCTATGACCTGACTCCACCATGCCTAAAACCTAACTTCATCCATGCCTAAAACCAAACCTGCTTCATCCATGCCTAACACCTAACTAACTCAACCATGCCTAAAATCAAACCTGCTTCAACCATGCCTAAAACCTAACTCAACCATGCCTAACACCTAACTCATCCATGCCTAAAACCAAACCTGATTCAACCATACATAAAACCTGACTCAACCATGTCTACGACCTAACTCAACCATGCCTACAACCTAACATCAATCCATGCCTAAAACCTAACTCAAACCATGCCTAACATCACCTACCATAAGTCCATCTATGGATAATAATAAAATGTTCTCATACACAAACACATGAATGCCCATAATCACCATCAGTCTATATAAATACAATACTCTCATATACACAACTATCACCATGTCTTTCGGCACACAGCCCGGTGATATACAATCAAAGATCCCTAAAACTCTTCTATACATCCTCACTGTATTCGGAACACAGGTCAATATATGATCAAAAATATAACAACTCTCTTGACATGCAAGACGGTATATATCAAAAATCAAAACTACATCAAAATCGAGGAGCCATATATCATACATCCTCTTGGAAGACATCCTCCATATGTGTATCTCCTATGTCCCCTCTGCCTCCTCGGCCCCTATCTGGTGACCTGCTAACATCTCCCCACACATCATAGGTGGTGGTTGGGTCCCTGCTCGTACATCAACTTGAACTGGCCTCTAGGAACTGGTGGCCTCACCCTGACTATGTCTTGGGACTCGATGACCCACTGTTCTCTCCATACGTTATGGGTGTGTGATCAGGTCCTCTTACTAGAGGCCTGATGTGCCCTATAATCAGAATATGATAGATAATCTATCCATGCCACTGTCAGCTGGTCCTTATAATAACGGGCCTCATATGTCACCTCCTGTAGTCTAGATACAGCTACTATTTGTGGTGTCCACATCGGCCTCTGACCCTATACCTGTTCTATGGGACCTTGTCCCACCCCTTCCTGTGAACTAGGAACTTGTCCAGGTGCCTATGGTGGTGCCATTGGCCTCTGCTCCTGTGCCTGTATCTGGGCCTGTAAGGCCCCAATCTGTTCCAGTGTCATGGCTAACTAGCCCTGTAACCCTATGTTCTATACCTATAGGGCAGCCACCTGACCATCATCACCATCTCCATCTCTATCCCCATTATGGGCCATCTGTGCCTGAAGACTTGCTACCTGTGCATGCAACTCATCCACCTCCCCTCTAAAATTTCTAACTATCCCTGCACCATACCTAACTGGGTAATTAGGGTCACCACCTACCCTTGTAGGGCATCTCTCTACACTATGATAATGGCTAAATATGGCTGCCCATGCCTGGGTGGGACTACTCGTAAATGAGCTGCCCACCACTCTCTATACCTATTATTCACACTGGCATCATCAATCTATTACTCTGTCACCTACTCCTTCTACCCTTTCAGATCTGTCTGCTATGGTAAGGGCAATGGCTGTCATCTCTCCTGTACTGTGGGAAAGCCAGAGGTATGTCCTTTCGTAGCCCAAACTATTTTCTGACCCTAACAATGGGGGATCATCTCGTTCTCTCCTGCATGACACCCATTTATCCATCTGAGTAGCTAAAGGCCAGACTAACTCCCCCGCCATCTGTCTGTATGAGGGATAACCCACATATGGTATCCATATAATGTATACCCCCAGACAATCCCTCCAGTAACTGCCTGTAATGGGCCACATCATGTCTCACCCTATTTGATCGCCGCTCTTCAATCATGGGTACCCATCACCTGTATCCCACCCACACAAAACCTAGCTCAAAAGCATATGCCTGGAGGCATGTCCACTAGACGCACACAAACACTATGTGCTCGTAAGCCCAATAATGTAGAATGAAAGTGCAGCACAGACTAAACCTACGGAGCCACCCAAACACCCATAGCTCTCTATATAGCTTTACTAGGAATGCTGGCGCCCAGGAAAATATGGTCATCATCATCATCATGTCATGTAACACTCCCATCAGTGATTGTGTGAATTTCCCACCCTCATTATCTAGCAATGTGAAATAGTAGGTTTCCTCCATCAGTAATACTACTAGCCTCGTCTCCTCTAGATGGACTAGGTACATCTCTTCATACCTAAGACTGACATTGTGGAATGTTAACTCCACCATCCCTTCCCCAAATACCATCAACATCAACTACTTAGATTCCTCTTAGGAGATCAAATATACCTACATCCCTAGTATGGGTAACTAGCAGGATCCTGAACATGTCCTCCAAGGTGACTATCATCTCACTCGTCAATAGGTGGAACATGTTAGTCATGGCATCTCATCTATCGATGAGGGTGACCATCAGACTCATATTTCAGAATACATGTCGGTAGTGTCAAACCCCAATCAGACCCACCTCATCAACATGCTACAACTCCTTGGTTGTTACTACACCTCAAATTGTCACGAGAAGGGGTGGTACCCTGTCTCTCATCCTCAACTAATCTCTTGCCTACATCCAACCCAAAGCACAATTGCATTCTTCAAACATGACCATATTTTCATTCAACCATACCCACTCCCATTACCCTACCACCTCTACTTCGTTACTTACCCGTTTATCCCATGGCCTACCCTCCACCACAAACTAACTTGCACCTCCCTACTTACCCAACCCAACCCTAACCTACCGACCTACCTACCTGAACCTACCCAACCCAATATCACCTTACCTATTTACACACACCTCGACCCCTTCCCTACTTCCATTTTACTCCAATTCCGATTGGTACCGGTTACGCCTAACTGACCTCAGTCCCCCTTCAACCGGCATTAGGCACCTAATGTGTGATCGATACCGATGCATTGACACCGATGTCATCTAACCTCTAACCAATGCTGGTCACTGTCATGTCAAAAATTGTGACAGCCCAACCCCTATTTTACCTCAAAATCCCCTTTTTGCTCCTATTCACCCACTTAATCCTACCCAAATCTTACATACAAATTTCCACACCCCTTTCTTCACCCAATCACCTCCCTCCCCATTCCTATTTTCATCAATTCACCCTACCACAATTCAAAATTTATTTTCCCCCCCAAAATAAAAACCCCATTTTCCATTACCTGACTTTTGATTCAATCTATTAAACCAAATAAAGCGTAGGATTGAATCTTACCTCATCACTCTACTATCTGCGTGGTGGCACTTCCAACCGCTGAAGTGGTGGTCAACTGGATCCCTCTCCTACCTCTGCCATCACCAAATGACCGCTCGCTCTCCAATCACTCAATCCAATCAAATTGATCTAACCTAGCTCATGGATCCACCTATCAACCAACTCTCATCAACCACATGGCCTTGCTAAATTAGTCCTTAGCCTCACTTTTTCACTTTCCACCTTTTCTCTCTCTCTCTTCTTGTCATTTTCCCAATTTACTAAAACAAAAATGATTTGCAAAAAAATGTGGATTTCTCTTTTTTATAACACCCCCAACCTCACTGATGTCATTTTTACCTTCATCTGGCATCAGTCACATGCCCTACTTTACTATGGTTTGTTACCCTATACCGTCATCGGTTACCCTTGACTAGCATCGGTCACCCTCTCTTCCACATTACCCAGAATTCCACCCTATTACCTTGCCCGTCACTCTTTCTTTCCCTCACCCAACACTTACCCTGACCATTCACCTCACCCTCCTGACCTCATCCTTTACTACCTAACCTTGTCCTCATTTGGGGACTTGTTATTTTACCCATACCTCAACCCTACCTGTGCCGTGACCTAGATTCTTGGACCTGAAACATTGCTAGTGACCATTGACCTCATGTTTTCGCTATACCTTACAACACTGTTACCTGTGTTGATTGACCTAATGACCTTACCTTGCCTCTTTCCATGACCATTTATCCTAACCCAACCCTCGGTGTACCAGAACATACCTAAACGTTCTTGCACCTAACCTGCACTGTGTTTCCTGACCATATCATATACCTTGGATACCGGAATCACTTGCAACCTTATTTGGATAAACCTATCGACCTTAGACAATGTGGAGTTTGCCTGCTCTTCAGCCTAGTACCATGTTACAGTTTATACGTGTGCGTGCGTTTGACTGTTACTACCTTTGACCCTGACCCATTACCTAGATTACCCAAGTGGACCTTTTTCCTTCTTCCCCCATTACCCCAACTTCCTCTTCATCACATTCACCTTTTAATCAAACCACTCACCGATTCTTCCTTCTACCTCATCAGTTCCTGGTTTGAGGGGGATCACCTTTACCCATACATGGGGCAACCACATCTTATTTTTGTCAGCGTCGCTTACCAATACAAGCTACGCAACAAAAAGGGGAAAAATGTAGACACCAAAATTGGGTCACACTCCCCTTTGGTCCCTCGATAAATAAATACCTTGAACACATCCACCTAGCCATGGCCCTCTTCACCCCACTATAATATTAATTTAATTATTTTAATTAAATTAATTCATTATCCTCACCATATTTATTATTTAAATATCCTAATTGGGATAATGCCCACATATCCACCTCACCTAGACACCTCATCAAGCCACCTCACCCTAAGACCTATTCTTAGTAAGTTTCCATAACTAACTAAGACCTACCCAAACCCTAAAAATCAATGCCTACATTCCCTCTAACCACATTCCCACCCGTTAGAAGGAAGCTTCCATGCTAATTGCATGGAGTAAATGAAATGAGATCCCAAAAAATCAAGGGGATCTACCTAGTTTAGTAAACCTAGGAAATCCCACCCTAACTGATGTCGGTTACCCTTAACCACCGGTTAAGCTGGAACCGCCGTCAGTTACCATTTAACTCCCAAAACAACCTTATTTCAAGGTTGGCATTTTTCTGAGAGAGAGGGACATCTTCTGAGAACAAGTGACGAAACCAGAGCTGCATGCAAGCAAAACCAACATCCGTACAAGCATCAGAACATCCATAGCTAGTACCTGAAGCAATCACATAGCCACCTGCCTTCACGGGAGCATCTGAGGAAGTGCCAACACTACACCAAGTTCATTTGATCACCCACCATTACCAACCAGGCATCAAGCTCATACAAACAGTAAGTTTTGTTAACCTGCATTGGTTCCTTATCATTTTAGCAGATCCTTTCACTTCTATTGTTAGTTTCTATTCCCATTTCCATTCCCCACCATTTTATCTCCATGCAAACTTGACCATCTCTTTACCCACACCATTGAACTACCCATATCTGGACTTTCATCATTCCTGTGCATATCCAGGATCCATACGGATCTTGCCATTGCCCTTCTATCTTCATCCAACCTCAGACCTATCACCCAACCAAGTTTTATTGAATTTCCTGAACCCCGACCATACCGACGCCGGTCACCCACAACCATCGCCGGTTAGCCTAAACCATCGCCGGTTAACCTAAACTGACGTCGGTCTCTGTGTCTTTTACCAGAAACCCAGATTAAAGCCTAAAACCTCCACCAAATACCTAAAACCACCCAGAACCTGACCTTGACAGTGACCTTGACCTTTAGATTCAATCATAGCCTAACTTGTTGTGAACGAATTTGATTATTGTTGATGAATGATATACCTAAATCATTTTGAATACAATAGGATTTACTGTTTTATCAGCATTAAGTTATTTTAAAACAATGGATTGACAACCGTCTAGGAAGTATCACACTTCCTAGATCTAGCACACGCTAGGTAGTCCACTGCATATATTGTTTAACTTTTATTTGGTGGTCTTGTGTTCCATTTCAGGTAGTTCCTCCAAGCAAAAAGGAAGCTCTCACGATCAGTTGTGGATCCAGAAGTCATACACACATAACAACCTACAACCAACATTTCAACAGGTATTCCTCCTACGCCTGTTACCCTATTTGTTTCGTCAACATTCTTAGAAACAATCTAAGAAAAAGGTGAAATAGAGTACTCATTTGAATATGGTTTGAAAAATGTTTCTTTTTCTCTTTGTACTAATAGGATGATGGATGTTTTTGAGATATAGTGTGCATATTATATTGCATTTCAGGAGAATATCAATGGTCCACTGTTTTTGGAATTGGTTAAAAGTATACTACTTCATATGTGCATGGATTGAGACTTGATGGGATAGTCCTACATTAAAGTCTTCCCCCTCATAGCCTATATCATCAACAAGGGCATCAGTCTAAATGCTCTAACTATGGATCTTTGGATTCCCTTGAGTAAGAGGTTGATTGATACAGGTGCGGAACTACAAATGTCTTTTGACAGATATATGTCCAACTGGGTAAATCATGGGCAGATATCCCATGGATCCCTCTTCAAATGTTTTGTTCATGGCTAACTGGACTAATGCTACTCCAATTAGTGTTTTAAAATATGCCTCCATTACCATACAAATAGTCAAAGATTTATTTCTAGATTTGGAGGTTGTAGCTCATGGCATAGGCACCTAGCTTTTTGAGGTCTCTAATATGTGGCATCCTTATTGCTATACAAATAATGTTAATCTTCGCATTCATTTATGTGTGGATGGTAAGCTTGTTGAGTATTTTTTGTGATATTGTGGTTATTATCCCATTAAAATATGGAAAAAAATGTTCCCTCTGTCCAGCCCTTGGTAGTGAGTGAATGACTTGAATAGTATATACCCTGTGCACGTTGTCTTGGACCCAGAGTGTGCATGAGTCATCTAAAGATTGTTTCCTAAAATGTGGTAGGATGCACGTATATATATAGCGATACTATATAGTATATATATATGATATATATGGGATCATATACACTTAAAAGTTGGCAGGATATGTTGTAGGATTTGGTATATGGTTGTAAGTTGACCGCAGTCTTGTTTGAGTTATATATGGAGAATAACTAATGAAGTTGGCATGTACTTATGGTTACACTTGAGTCTTGGATGACCTTATGATGTTCTTAGCAAAGCTATGGAGGAACCCTAGTGGATAGAACAATTGGAAATGCATTTTCAAACACATGCTAACATATAACTTATTAATAGTGAAAATGTTAAGGAACATTGGAATCGAGTAACTTTACTTATGATAAAACTACTAATTATGGAATGTGCATTATGAAAAAACTTGCTATCAAGAAATTCTTCAGGATATGCTTATGAAATTTATATTAAATTTGCTACTTATCATGATAATCAACCTAGAAATCATCATGCAAACATAAACAATTTGAGAAAATCTACAAAAAAATGTAGGAAGCTTTCCCTTCTGGTTGCACTTTTAGTGCATAGGGTATTTATTCCACTTTACAATGACATTACGTCGCGTGTTTACTATGTACCTATGCTTACTTACTCACTTTTAGAGCCTGGATAATTGTGTCAGGATTGAGAATTGTAAGAATCTTACCCAAAGGTAGGGAAATGTAGTTCTCTACTAAACCTTTGGTGGACAGAAGTCTCCATCATAGCAAGTTTTATAAATTGCTGTACCTGTGGGTGATAGTACAGTTTGGTCTCATCATTACTCATTCAAGATTTTTTTCTTCTAGCCTTCTGGGTGAAGGTGATTTATCATGATGATTTGGCTAACAATGGAATATAAACTCATTTTTAGGTGTTGAAGTACATGCTTGCGTTCATCAAGATTAATAAATAAGGATATGTTACAAATACTATAGTGGATTCTTGGAGTAAGTTTAAGACCTATATGTTGTCCCATTGTCACCCTTAAACCACCCCACTCATTTTTAAGACAAGTTCAAAAATTTTGATCTCACGCCCTCCATAAGTGTTCAAGTAAAGCTAGAAGTTTGAAAAGATAGAGAAATTCATGATTTGAAATTGTTTGAACTCTCTAGTCTGTATGTTTTGATAAATTTTCTGTTTTCCTGTCTGGATGCGTGAAAATTTTATTTTTGTCCTCATTTGAATGAAATTGTCAATATTTTTATGGCCATGGATCATCAAACCTTGTATTGTTTTCAATTCCTTGGTTCGCGAAAGAAATTTTAAAATTGGGAGCAAAATGGTGGAGTTTTCTTCTTCTCTGCATTTTTCCTCAGTCGTGAATGATGGGTGTTTTCTTCCCTGTCAAATTTTGGCCCCACTATTCATGGGTATGTGGACATGTCTAATTGGATGTGGAAAGGTGGATCCTTTTTGCATTTTAAGGCATTGTAGTGAAAAGGAGAAAAGTCATAAAATGACCCGCAACCCCGATCACACTATGACTAAAAAAGTCAAAGCGGGGAAGCGGGTCAGCGGAAGCCTCCACATGTCATCCTGGTGAAAATTTAAAGGAAAAATCCAAAGGAAATTTCCAAATGAGCGCCAACTCTCCACATGTCCAGGGTCAGATATACGGCCCCACCAAACAAAAGGGAGAAAGTCAAATGTTGAGCCCGCATTGAAATTCAAAGCGGGGAGGTGAGTCATTGGGGAGATTTGAGAATTTGAGCCTTATTTTCATTAAAGGGGATTAAAGTTAAAAAGTGACCCGCAGCCCCACCAACACCAAGGAATAAGTCAAATACTAAGCCCGCATCGAAGGTCAAAGCAGGGAGGCAGGCCGACGGACAATTTGTGTTTTTGAGCCTTTTTGTAAAAAGGGATAAAATTCATAAAGCGAGCCATGATTCCTTCGCCAATCAAGTGAGGCCACTTGTCAAGACCATATCAAAAGTGGGTGAACAAACCAAAAATGTAAAAAATGCTAAATCTCTATAAAATCACAAAATGCAAAATGCATCCTCCACACCTGCTCCAGTAAATTTCTCCCACATGGATGACTCTGGTTTAAAGCTTCAAAGGCAAGATGAATGGTTAAAATTCAAAGTTACAAAATGAGTGTAACGACTGCATTATGAAAATTCTGGTTTTTTCCACCACGGGTGTTTCTTCACGAATCAAGAATTTGAACGGATGCGAAGGATTGAAGAAGTTGTAACCATTTCTTGCTAACAAAGAAGTTGTAGCCGTTTCTTGCAAGATATTTAATGGATTCTTCAAGCATTGTATTATGGTTAGCAATTGATATTATAAACTCATGAGTACATTGTACTTAGAGAAAGCAAAGGATATAGCCAATTTTCTTCTACTTTCCTCCATTATCAAATTTCTTCCATTCCCACATTATGTACAATCTCTGTTTAAGCATCAATACAAGAAGAAGGATTTTTTAGCCTCTTCGATGAGGAGATTTTAGAAACTTTGAGTTCAAAATCTTATCCCATCTTGTTGCCATTTGTAGGGTTGTTTGTTCTCATGAATGCATGTGTTGAAGTTTCTAACTAGTGCGTGTAGGAATATGATTTTCTACCCATGACATTAGTTCTCCTACCTCTTTTCTCACTTCCTTTCCCACCTTCATAGAAAATTCCCCCCTTGCTGATAACTGCAAGCATTTAATGTAGGGTTAGTGGAGTGCCCCTGTTGGATCCCCGACCAAAAGGCCACCACAAAAATCCATGCTTTCTCGCGCATGCATACATGACATTTACACCGGTTAAGTAGAGGGACTTAGATTCCCAGAGCATTGACAAGGAATTCACAAAATTTTCCACTCGATAAATTCCCTTGCCAATAGTTTTTGGCACCCACCGTGGGGCAGATTTAGCAGCATCTGCACCTGAATGCAACCGCAAGGTCAGAAAATTCAAAATTTAAAAAGAGAAAAATTTCTAGAATTTGAATGGCTATATGAGCCACATGGATTCAAATCATGGATATTCCAGGGAACCCTCCTTTTGAAAGACCCAAATTTCTCTTCCACATCCAAGAAGACGTTACTTCAAATTTTAGGGAAGTTATTTGGCATATTAGACAAAGTGTCAATCACTACTTCATTGCCATGAGAATTCTGGACCTTAAAGAAGAACGTGCTACTGAACTGGAGAGGCAAAGACAAATTCCAGCACCACAAAGAAGAGCATATATTTTCAAGCTGGCAGATATAAGATTCACCCAACAACAAAGATAAGGAGGACAAACTGATCCCATTTTTGAGGAACTTCAAAGGAGACAAGAGCTACTCGGAATCTAGAGGTTTCCTTTTCAAGCAATTGGTCATGTTGGGAACATGAGTGTTGTCAATCCTTTAGATGGTGAATTTTCATACATCAATGAGAACCTTGTAGACTTCACTGAAATGAAGACGAAAGAAGAAGCTAGAGAAAGAGAGGTGAGAGATGAAGAAGAAATAAGAGCTCAACTCGAAGAAATCGAGAGACTTCAAGCCAAGGAAGACGAAAGAGTAGAAACAAAATCCGCAACCTTAGCAAGGTTGAAAGCTAGAAACAGAAATAGAATGGGATATCATGATCGTGAGCATGAACATGATTGTGAGGTCTGTAGGCCTAATGTACCATGGGGAGGAAACACTGGTCCACTAGATCTTACTCAACCATTCCATGAGCTACCGAGAGGCTCAATAAAAAACTTCCCAAAATTCAGAGGGGATGGTTCTCAACTCCCTGAAGAGCATGTATTAGCATTTATCACTGCTTGCGGCATGTTGGATGTTGAGGATGAAGATGTGTTAGTCTGAATCTTTGTGGAGTGACTTTAAGAGAAAGTTGTTGAATGGTTCTACATGCTACCACCAAGGTCCGTCACCTGTTGGGAGGATATAAGAAGTGTATTCAAACATAGGTTCAAGAGCATAGAAGATTTTCAGGATCTTCTGGTCCAATTGGTACAAATGAAGAAATAAACCTTTGAGTCAATGAGGGAATTCGTAGTAATAAATAACAGAGTGATAAGAATAATCCCTAAAGATGTGGTGCCTCCTAAAAATAATTTGAAGAGATTCTTCATCAACGCCTTACCATCAGAAGTAGGTTTATTTCTTAGAAGAACCCAACTAAGAATAGTAAGGGAAGCTCAAGACCATGCAATAGAAACCAATGATGATCTAATCTTCTCCGGAAAGGTGAAAGGCCCTAATGGAAATCAAAAGGGTTAGAACTTAAACTCTGTCACCAAAGATCTGATGTTCCAAAAAATGGAAAATGACCTGGTTGCCTTGAAGAAGAATCTATCTCATATCACAATGTGGAATGCTTCAAGGAAACCAAACCCTCTATATAGGCTAAGGTTTGTTCCACCTCCTCATTGGCTTGCTCTTGAAGCACCACTAGTCAATGCCATCTGTGACACTAAAGACCCAAAGGAGGAAGTAGAAATTGATGAAACTGAAGAAGAAAATATGGAAGACTATGAGAACTATCTTGAGGTCAAGGAATTTGATATGCATAATGGCTTGATTAAGTACGTTGATGATGAAGATGAGAATGATGAAGAAGCTCCAAGTTTCTCATGTGTTGTTTTCACTCGTGCACAATCTAGGAAAGGTGCTTCATCCTCAACGGTTACAGTAAAGAATAAGAAGAATAAAGAAGATTCTCCACCAGAGGTCACACAAAATAAAATCATCGGTAGAGGATCACCATTACCACCTTCTATGGAGTCGGCCAAAGAAAATCCAAACTCACTGGTTGTCAGGGATCATGCTACTGTGCCAAGTAAGTCATCTAATTCTGCTCCTAGTTCAAAATTTTCTAAGAAAAATGCTCTTTTAAATGTTGTTCCTGCAAAAACATCTAAGATTCAATTAAAAGCTACACCCTCACCCCCTTCCAAGCCAATTGCTATACCCAAAAAGGATAATTCAATACCCAAAGTAGCAAAGCCTCTACAATGTAAATCTTTCTCCATTTCCAGAACATCTTCCTCGCTCACCATAACCCCATTTGAATTTGTGGAACATGCAAGCAAAACCAAAGTCTAGCTCTCAGAAATAGAATACCTACAAACACACCCTACCCAACTTAACAGGTTCATTAATACCATTCTGGTGGTAACCTTGTATCCTTGAGTCCTAATTCTAAAGGCTTACTACCCACACCATCCACACCACCTTCCAAAAACATGTTAGCCCTCAGTGCCTCCAAAACCAACAGGGTTTAACCTTTCTACCTATCACTCCTCATTAAAGGCTTCCAGCTAAATAATTGTATCATAGATTCCAGAGCCTCAGACAATGTGATGCTAGACAAAGTTACAAATGCTCTAGGCCTCACCTTGACTCTGGTAAATGGCACCTACTACTCAATGGAATCCAAAGACATGCCATTGGTAAAAAGAATCAAAGATGCACAGGTAGCACTAGCTAATTTTCTAGACAAGAAGGTGTTCCTAACCATACTGGTAGTGGACATCCCAACATCATTTGGTATGCTATTGATTAGGAGTTTCTATAGAGACCTAGGTAGAGAGATAAAAATGGATTGGTCATCTTTAACTATCCTAGTAAAAGGAAAGATGAAGAAGATACTACTAGTAAGAAAGATGAAGTTCACAGTATGAAAGTCTGATGATCCGAAAGCAAACATTCTCTTTCAAGATTATGGGCTAGGAAACTACTTCCTCACATCAAAAAAAGAGGAGAACTTGCCACTTCTTATGGAGGAAGAGGAAGATGAAATTTAGACAATGGAATTTGATGGTAGTCATTCCAGTGCGGGCTTAGGAGCTGGTGTAGTATTGTACTCTCCTTCCAATGAGTTGTTCCCATTTGCCTACAAGCGGCAATTTGATAATACAAATAAAACTATAGAGTATGAAGCACTACTCTTAGTCATGAGTGCAACAGAGAACATGGGAATCAAGAAATTGAGATGTTGAGGTGATGTAGAGGTTGTAGTAAAGCAGGTCTGCCAACAATAAGTGAAGAATTCAAGACTCCAACATTACAGAAACAAAGTCTGGGACTGCAATGAATCTTTTGATGCATTTTCCATTGAAGCAATTCCAAGGGAATAGAATGAAAATGTTGATTCTCTTGCAGTGTTGGCTTCCCTAGTGACACCTCATCCTTCTTTTGGTAAAGAAAAAGTGACCATTGAAATGGTATTCATGCCTAGTGTACCAGATAATGCAAATCATTGGCAAGTCTTCAATGATGATAACCAAATTCTAGCCTTTTTAGAGTAAAGGGATCATTTCAATAATCTCTTCTTTGAAGGAGGTAAAAATCCATACCGAGAAGAAGTCCCCAAAGAAGAGAAAGAAGGAATTGAAGGGATTAATGATGAGGGAATAATCAAATTGAAAGGGAACAAAATTCCCAAATGCCTAGTCTCTTTAGAAGACCTATTTGAAAAACATGACAAATTCATTCAAGAGAAAGAAAATCACTCTTCGTGGTGCCCAGATGAATTTGATAAAGAAAAAATTGGTACCCTAGAGGAACCAAGGATGGTCAATATTGGAAAAAGTTTCTCTTCTAAAGAAAAAGAAGGTTTGTTGCATTACTCAAGAAATACTCAGATGTCTTGGCCTACTATTATGATGAACTCCAATCCTTCCAACCAAAGGAAGTGCATCACTCAATTCCTTTAAAGTAGGGTGTTAAGCTCTTTAGGCAGAAACAAAGGCCGTACAACCCAAAGATTGCTGATACCATCAAGGAGAAGGTAACGAATATTCTTAATGCAAGGATCATCTTTCCCACCCACCATTCAACGTGGGTGACTAACATTGGGCCAGTGTGGAAGAAGAATAATGAAATAAGGATATGTGTAGATTTTCGTAACCTGAACCAGGCATCACTAAAGGAAAATTATCCCCTTCCTATTATGGACCATATCCTACAAGTAGTCACTGGATCTGAAATGCTTTCATTACTTGATGGATTCTTAGGATATTATAAAATCAAAGTGGCAGAGAAGGACCTCATCAAGACATCCTTTATAACACATTGGGGAACTTTTTCCTACAACAAAATGCCTTTTGGCCTAATCAATGTAGGAGCTACATTCCAAAGGGCGATGGATTTGGCCTTCAAAGATCTGAAGAATTGTATTCTAATATATCTTGATGATCTCACAGTATTTTCAAAGAAGATGGGAGATCATATCTATCACTTGGAACAAGTACTTGTAAGGTGTAGGAAACATGGCATATCACTAAATCCAAAAAAGTGCATTTTCAGAGTCACAGAAGGAAATTTATTGGGGCACATCATGAAAAAACATGGTGCACACATTGATCATGAGAGGATTAGATCCATTCAATCATTAGCCCTGCCCACAAACAAGAAAGGAGTTCATTCATTCTTCGGAAAGGTGAACTTTCTTCATCGTTTTATGCCTAAGTTTGTTGAGTTGATGAAGCACATCGATTCCATGATGAAACCCCAAGAAAAATTCAAATGCAATAATGAAGGAAAGGAATCATTCGAAGAAATCAAGAAATCCATTGCCAAGGCTCCGACTCTTGTATCTCTAGATTTTAACAAAGAATTATTCATGTATTGTTATGCATCAGAGCATACACTCTCTATCATTCTCATTCAGAAAAATGATGAAGGCGTGGAAGCACCTATTTCTTTCATGAGTTTTCCTTTGAAAAAGAATGAGCTAGAATAAAAATAATTGGAGAAGTAAGCCAATGTAGTGGTCAAGGCTGTAAAAAACTTTAGGTTTTACATCCTCAATTCCCATACGGTGGTGATGGTCCTCGGAAGTGAAATCAAGTCCATCTTGACACAACAGGATCCTCGAGCTAAAAGAAGAAATTGGATTGCAAAGACTTAAGAATATGACTTGGAGATTCAACCCTCTAATATGGTAAGGGGAAATGGCTTGTGCAAGTTAATTTCTAAAGATGAAACACTCAAAGTTCAACATGGCGAAGAAAATTGTGCTTTCTCAATTTGTTTAGAAGACAACCCACAGGTTCTCTTTGTCACCACTATTGATGACTAGTATGCTGATATTACCTATTACTTGACTTATGGAGAATTCCCTCCCCATCTTGACTATAAGAAAAGGAGAACACTCAAGCTGAAGATAGCTAAATTTGTAATCTAGAATCATGTGCTTTACAAAAGAGGCCTGAATGGTTGTTTCCTCAAGTGCATAGATAAAGAGCAACAAGAAAAGTTGTTTAAAGCATACCATGACCAAGCATGTGGTGGACATTTTTTAGTAATGGTCACTGCACACAAGATCCTCTGAGGAAGGTATTATTGGCCCACCACATTTTCATACACTCAAGATTGGGTTTCTAAATGCAAAGCATGCCAACAGTTTGTTGGAAGACCACAACTCACTGCATTACCACTCAGGCCTGTGGTTATTGAAGAACCATTTCAACAGTGGGGGTTGGAATTCATTGGTGTTCTGAACCCTCACTGAAGCATAGGGCACACCTATGTACTCACAAAAATATACTAATTCACCAAATGGGTGGAAGCCATTCCGGCCAAACAAGCCAACATTAAAACAATATGCAACTTCATCAAGGAGAATATCATAGTCCATTTTGGAGTGCCACATAAGATTGTAGCAGATAATGCTACCTATTTCTCTTCAAGAGATTTGACCAAGTTTTGATATGGCTATGGAATCTACCTATCTCATTCTTCTAACTACTATCCACAAGGAAATAGACATGCTGAATCAAGCAACAAGAACATTGTGACCATTGTCCGTAATCTTGTAAACAAGAATCAATGGAATTGACACAAGAGGTTGTATGACGCATTATAGGTGGATAGGATCACTCCCAAGAAGGAAATAGGTATGTCACCATTCCAAATATTATATGGAGTCAAAGCATAAATTCCTCTCATGATCGAGATCCTAGCTCTCAATCTACTATAGGCAATAAAAGATGGTCAGTACAAGGATTCCATTGACAAGAGGATCCTATTTCTTGAGAAAATGGAAGAAAATAGACTCTAAGTGGTGAATCACATTAAGGAGAACCAATTGAAAGTAAATAATATTTTTGATAAGAAGGCCAAGGCAAGAGAATTCAAAGTTGGAGACTTCATCCTACTATGGGACAAGAGAAGAGAACCAAAAGGTAGCCATGGAAAGTTCGATTCATTATGGCTCGGCCCATTCCAGATTCATGAAGCTTGCAGCGAGACCATTTTTATTCTCTCATATTTGGATGGAATGCCACTAGAATTTTCCTTGGAGTGGGTAATACTTGAAATTTTATCATCAGTGAAAGAGGGTTGTTCCCCCACCTTGTACCATAGGTGTGTTTCCCTTTCCGTTGTGTGATTTTGTTTCCCCCTTCTATTGTGTGTTGTGTGTTTCCTTCCCATTGTGTGCTTGTGTGTTTCATTATTCTATTCTTTCTTTCTCAAAGTTTTATATGACTCTACAAGGCCCAATGGATAAGGCACTACTCAACGAATTATAGGGTCTAGAGATTGAGATTCTGGATTCCCATGTCATGTCTTCACTATGCTCAGTCCATGTCATGTCCCAAGCTAGAGCCAACTGTTGTTGCCCTCAAAATGCCCCCCTTATTTTTAAATCCAATTTCAAAATTTTTTAGTTCACGCCCTCCAGAAGTGTTCAAGTAAAGATGGAAGTTCAAAAAGATAGAGAAATTCATGCTTTGAAATTGTTTAAACTCTCCAGTCTACACGTTTTGATAAATTTTCCGTTTTCCTGTCTAGATGCGTGAATTTTTTTTTTCCTCATTTGAATGAAATTTTCAATGTTTTCATGGCCATGGATCATCAAACCTTGTATTTTTTTCAATTCCTTGGTTCGCGAAATAAATTTGAAAATCGGGAGTAAAATGGTGGATTTTTCTTCTTCTCTACATTTTTCCACAATCATGAATGATGGGCATTTTCTTCTCCGTCAAATTTTGGCCCCACTATTCATGGGTAGTGGACACATCTAATTGGATATGGAAAGGTGGATCCTTTTTGTGTTTTGAGGCATTGTGGTGAAAAGGAGAAAATTCGTAAAGTGACCCGCAACCCCGATCATGCTATGAGGAAAAAATTCAAATGTTGAGCCTGCATTAAAAGTCAAAGTGGGGAAGCGGGTCGGCAGAAGCCTCCACATATCAGCTTGGTTCAGCTTCAAAGGAAAAATCCAAAGGTAGGTTCTAAATGAACGCTAGATCTCCATGTGTCCATGGTTAGATATATGGCCCCGCCAAATAAAAGGGAGAAAGTTAAACGTTGAGCCTGCATTGAAAGCCCAAGCGGGGAGGCAGGCCATCGGGGAGGTTTGAGAATTTGAGCCTTGTTTTCATTACAGGGGCTTAAAGTTAAAAAGTGACCCGCATCCCCACCAATCCCAAGGAAAAATTCAAATACTAAGCCCACATCGAAGGTCAAAGCAGGGAAGCGGGCCAGTGGAATAATTTGTGTTTTTGAGCCTTTTTGTAAAAAGGGCTAAAAGTCATAAAGTGAGCCACGATTCCTTCACTAATCAAGTGAGGCCACTTGTCAAGACCATATCAAAAGTGAGCGAGCGGACCAAAAATGTAAAAAATACCAAATCTCTATAAAGTCACAAAATGAAAAAGGCATCCTCCACGTCCACTCCAATAAATTCTCCCACGTGGATGACTCTGGTTTAAAGATTCAAAGGAAAGATGAATGGTTCAAATTCAAAGTTACAAAATGAGTGTAACAACCACGGAAACTACATCAGTTAAGTAGAGGGACTTAGATTACCAGAATGTTGGCAAGGAATTCACAAATTTTCCCACCTGACAAATTCCCTCACCAACAAGACCATTTAATAGGTAGGCATGAGGTGTTGGACAGTGCAAATAAGAGCATGCATTCCTATCATTAACCTATGAAGAAAAAGAAAGTGAATTTTGGATCATATGTTGAGCCTAAGGAGGCCGTAATTGGAGACTATTGGTCAGACTCTGAAGTGGAAAAAATCATTGAGTTACTATGGGATTATCAGTACTTATTCCCTCGGGGTACTATGAACTTAAAGGTGTGCATAAATCATTAGGAGAAATGAAGATAAAGCTTAAAGAGGGTGTGCACCCAGTTAGAAAGATACCCTACAAGATGAACCCCAACTTGTGCAAAAAGGTCAAAGAAGAGATTGACAAAATGTTTAAGTCTGGAATCATCAAACCCATGGACGAATCAGAATGTGTTAGTCCAATGGTGATCATTATCAAAAAGGATGGTCAGATTAGGATTTGTGTGGACTATAGGGAGCTGAATGCTACATGTGTGACTGATCTCTTCCCTATGCCATTCACTGAGGAAATACTAGAAGGCATTGCAGGGTGTGAAATCTATTCATTTACAAATGGGTTCTCTAGGTATCATCAAATTAGGATTTCCTAGGAGGATCAAGAAAGTACTACTTTTACTACCTACTTCTTATAGGTTTATTTAGATGATTGAATGGTGTGTGGACTTGTTAAAGATCATTGTGACAATCTACGCTTAATGTTTGAAAGATGTAGATAGTTAAGTATCTCTTTGAACATCAAGAAGTGCATATTTTCTACACCATTTGGAATATTGTTAGGACACATAATCTGTAAGGAAAGTTTATTGGTTGATCCGGCTAAGGTTGTAGTCATTATCGGCCTAAAAGATCCTACTAGTCAAAGTGATGTGCGTGGATTCTTGGGTTACACGAGGTATTATAGAAAATTCATAAAGGGGTATGCCAAGGTTCCTGTACCTTTGGATGAGTTACTGAAAGGAAAAGGTACATTCTAATGGGGAGAACCGTAGCAGTGCACATTCGAGACATTAAAGGAGAAACTTACTACCACGCCTATTCTGCACTTTCCTTCATAGGACCAACCATTTCATGTACATGTGGATGCCTCTGGCATGGCCATTGGCGCAGTGTTTTCTTAGCTTGGAGAAATTATTATAGATCATCCTATCTATTTTGCTAGTAGAAAGTTGACTCCTGTGGAGCAGAATTACACAACTATAGAGCGCGAAGTTTTGTCAATGATCTATTCGCTACATAAATTTAGACAAAACCTTCTAGCTACACCATTTATATTTTATACAGATTACATGGCATTGAAGTATTTGGTAAACAAGTCTTTTTTACAAGGGCACATATGCAAATGGGTACTCTTATTTTAAGAGTTTGATTTCACAGCTATGGTAAAACAAGGGAAAAGTAATTCTAGACTAGACCATTTATCCAGAATACAGTCATAAGAAGAGGAACAAGCCATTGAAGATACCATTCCTGATGCACATTTATATAGGTTATAATGAGCACCATCAAAATTAGAGGACATTGTTATCTTTCTACGAACATGTATATCGCCAAACAGAATGAAATCCTTAGAGAAGAAACAACTTGCTATATGCATGACACCCTATATTTTGATTAGCGGTGACTTGTACAAGTTATGTCAGGATGAAGTATTGTATCGCTATGTACTGGAACATGAACGCACAAAAATCATGGAGGAAGCTCATGGTGGTACTGTAGGTGGCCACTATGCAGGTGACACCATTGTACACAAGATTATACTCATTGGATTATGATGGGATACCCTGTATAAAGATTGTAAAGCATATTACAAGGATTGTGATCACTGTCAGTGTCTTGGGAAACTAGGTCAATGAGATAAAATTCCTCTAAGACCTATTACTAGTGAAAAACCATTTGAGAAATGGGATATTTATTTTGTGGGTTCTATTTCACCATCCGCACGCAGGAATGGATCACAATATATCATTACTTACACATACTATCTGACAAGGTGGGTAGAATCAATGCCTACAAAGGATTGTACAATAGCTACAACAGCCAGGTTTCTATGGGAAAATATTATTACAAGGTATGCAATGTCTTTTGAGTTTGAATAGTGATAGGGGAAAATATTTTTTGAATGAGATAGTCAGGATATTATTGGATGATTTTATGATTACACACCATAAAACTACACCTTATCATCCTCAGGATAATGGAATTGTTGAGGATTTCAATAATATTTTGAGCCAGGCATTGTCAAAAATTTGTGATGTTGGAAGGAATGATTGGGATGATAAAGTGTCTGTAGTTCTTTGGGCATATCACACAAGATATTAAAGGTTGAAAAAATCCACACCATTTCAATTAGTATTTGGCACCGAAGTAGTTTGTCCTATGGAATTCATGCTACCCTCTTTATGTATTGTGTGTGTTAGAGGTCTGTCTGATGAACAAGCATTAGAAGGATGGATTGAAAAGTTAATCAAGTTGGATGAGTGGCGAGAAATAGCACATTGGATTCAGAAGAAAGAAAAGGATAGGAAAAAAGCATGACATGACAAACACATTAGGGATAAAAAGCTTGCGATAGGATAGATGGTGCTTCTCTATGATTCTAAGTTTATCTGCCATCTAAGAAAACTCAAAGTACACTGGTTGGGTCTGTATGTTATCACTCACATACTTGAAATAGGTGCTTGTCAATTAGAGGCGCTTAATGGAAAACTACTCCCTAGTTACTTCAACGGGAGTATGTTGAAGCCCTACGATAAAAAAGTCTTCTTGGTGTTTGTAATAAGGCAGTGTTGCCATTTAGATTAGGTTTTCAATTATGTATTTCCTTAATGTATTTCCTTCTTCGTCACTATTCTTTGTCAATTTAGTTGGTGTTTTGTGGAATAAGCACATTTGTGCACCAGAAGCTCGTTATTATTGTTGTCGCCAAATCACGGCACCCAACGAATAGCCTGGATGTGAATAGGACGTTCGGTGTGATTGGGACACATGGAATCACCTCTCAAGTTGTGGGACTTGGGCTCGAGGTGAACCTCCGGAGAATGCCAGCTTCCTCTTCCTAAACTAAGTGTTGTACTACTCCTAGTGTAACAAAAATGATTATCTAATCCTACGCTAACATTTTTATGGGGTTTTAGGGAAAGAGATTTACAGAAATGAAACTATACTAGGGATGGTGATGCACCAAATAAAGGGTGTCTTCAGATTCAGGAAGGGTTAATTTGAAGAGGGTGTGTGCACCACAGGTCAACTTCACCTACTGCAACTTAGAGAGGATATAGGATACCACAAACTAAGAGACACGCGTTCCCTTTGTTAAACTTTATCAGACCAAGAAATATACCAGTTTCCCAATGAAGAAGGATGAACTAAAGAAGGGTGAACAGACACCATAACTCAACTGCATGCAATACTTCACCACTCGATAAGCACAGAACTCCAAGAACCTGCAATAGAACTTAAACTTGCATAATGTACCTGCAAGTATGAGAAAGGCACAAAGAATCACAGAAGGATGAAAGGACCGAGATTAGTCACAAAACACACACTCTTATTGCTTCAATAACATGCACAATGCATCATACATTCAGAAGAGGAAATATTTTCCATTATAGTCTTGAAGAGGAGGCTTGAAAGTTCTCTTAACACACAAGAACAACTTGCAGAAGAGAGAGGATTCTTGAAAAGTATACACTCGCTTGAGATATCTAACTGTCCAACTTGTCTGAACTGTTGGAACCCTTTGAAATGAGCTTCCAACTTACATTTATAGAAAAATATGTGAGAAAGAAAAGGAAAGGTCATAATTACATTCCTAAATTGAAGGCCCATGATGTATTTATTACAGTTAGTTGAACCACCTGAGAAGGTTCCATCATGGGTTATTAATTTCCTGATGACCTAGTCTTCTCAATTAATTAAAAGAATATTTAAATAAAATATTTAAATAATAATAATAAATATTATTATTAAAATATTTACATAAAAATATTAATTTAATTAACATAATGTTGGGACCCCCCCGTTGACCCGTTTGACTTGAAGAGGAGGGGGGTCCATGTGGATAGAGTCTGCACAAATCTCAACTCGATGAGCTTTGAATCCTCTAACTCGGTGTTGCAATCGATTTTGAACTCCACACTAATTCTTTCCTTGCTTTGGTAATCGGGCTCTTTTGCATTGAGTCCTTCGAATGGTGAGCTATCAAACTCGATTCTTATCATTTTCCTCTATTAACTCGAAGCCATTTATGCATTCCACGTTCAAACTTCATGAAACATCACCACGAGCTCCCCACGAAGTCACCGAGCTCTTCATCCAGCAACGATCTTACCTTTCCTGGGCTCAAACTCACTTGAATACTAAGCTTAACCCAACATTTCTGAAAAGAATGGTTTTACCACAATGCTCGCGGTTCTTCCTTATCATATAACGCTTGTAGTAAGAATGTTTTAGCTTTTCCATAATAAGCACAATTGTACCCTCCAAACGATGAGAAAATGCCATTATCAATAAAGACCTAATGTTGCCATGATGATGACCCAGGGTCATGCCCGTAACATGTCGATAGACACCCTTAAGAATGATTTTTTGGCCAAAGATCCCTTCGGTATTTTGGTAGTGCACTCAGCAATCTCGGCTCCAATCAACAATTATGCCACTATTGGGATCTTAGTATGGCATAGGTAGCTATGAGCTACACCATATACTCATTTTTCTAGAAACTAAAAGATCCTTTATGTTACAATTTGCAACACATAAAAGAAGCCCTTTAAAAAATATGTTGAACAACTAGGGCAACCAAAAGGACCTTGGAAAAATGTACAGGTAACAACCATATGAATTCTTCCTTAGTCGTGGATAAAAGCTAATAGAAATAAGCTAGATAAAATCAGCGTGAAACTACAGTATAATCATCCATTGTTTAAAAACAAGCTTCTCTGAACCTGGTAAAAGAATATTTTTTATTGTCTGATTGGACATACATAATGGAAGGGTATAAATATTGCCTACTACCCACAGAGTTTCTCAAAGAGACCATTTATGAGTAACAAGGATGCAGCATGCAAAACGGCCAACTAGGTATTTCAGAATTGACCTTCACATTCAATTCGTTTCTAGGAGAAGAAATGCTGAGCAATATGAATTGTTTCATTCTACACGTAATAAAACTCCATCTCCTGGTTCATGGAAATTTTATGAAGCCTTGAATGGCGTGACTCCAATCCATCGTACACGGTAGTGAATGTTTGTTTCATGCAGCTGTCATTCAATTTGAGTTTAGAATAAGGATAGGCATGCATTCGATAATGAACAGATAACAATACAGTTGGACAACCTGCTTGTTTAAACACGTTCAAAAGGCTTTTACTGTACTGCATATGCCTGCTGACTGTGCGTGGGAGCTTGTCTTGCGACCACCGAATGCTCAGAGAAGTATGCTGGCAAAGGAAAACTGAACAAGAGCTAGGAGAAGTATGTTGGCAAAGGTGAAATGATCAGGTCGGGCATCTGTTTGTTGCATTCGGAAACCTGTGTCTTTTGTAAACTGTAATTACGGTATTCCATGAGAAGGTGTTTCTTTTTTGTGAGCCTGAAACTAGATACTGTTTCCAACGTCGACCCATCTTCAACCATCTCGCCATCATCTCCCTTATCGCTCAGAAGATTACTCAAAGCCCAATTTGCAACTGCCACTTTAATTCTCCTGGTAACTCGCACAAAGACTCGGACTACTCCAAACTGCGTGGGGTTTTCATGACGGATTTCCATCTTAATATTTCCCTTGGCAGTTTGATCTGATTTCTCCCCAGTTTTGAGCAGCGCGCGAGATTTTCAGCTTGGCCTGCCATTCATAAAAATCCACTTGGAAATCAAGCGAAATATTTCCCATGCGTGGAAGTCTGATCATGGCTTACCACGGTTATATTTCCACTTGGCAATGCTCACCTTATTTCCCATGTCTAAGATTGGAGTGTGGGTTTCGTTATCATTTGGCCATATTTCATTTTGGACAGATGGCCACCGATCTCCACTTTTGCACCAGCGCGTGGGATCTTCACGAATCTTCTCCTACCGAGTTTTCCTTCAACAGATTTGAGGATAACATTAAACTCTCAGTGCAAACATTTCAGCTGTAGCTTATAAGGTGTGATAATTTCAACATAATCATTTATGCCTGCCAACTTAGTGACTCGTTGAAGATGCTCATATAATTGCAAAGAAAATTATGCTCATGAATATTCTAATATGAAATAGTTCCACCTCTATGAGATTCGCTTCCATGAGTTACATCGTAAAACCAGTAAGGTCTCAATAGAGAATATTTGTAATAAATTTCATCAGGTCTCCCAGTAACGCTCTCACTGTCACTTAATCGATTTTCATAAAAATATCTTGAAGGAAAATCCTGAATTTGAGGATGCATTCGATGCTGATAAGATAAAAACATAGTTGGGCGACCTGCTTGCTGGAAGTGCTCAAAAGAACTTCTACTATACTGCAACATGTCAACTGCTTGTGCACCAAATGCTTGGCCGAGGAAGGTCTAAACACCATTATAATTCACAGCTCTTTTTAAAATGTCGGTTTGACTCAATTTTACATGGGTATTCCATGGTGCTTATACTATCTTCCTGGCTCGATAGAATTCCTTCCATTATGTAATTACAAACCCGAGATTCAATGATGTTGAACCTCCCATATCTGCATAATTTCATATCATCTCGGTCAAACAAGATAATTCTCCCAAGTGGTTGGTCGAGCACTGTCTTAATGGATTAAACCTGGCATCATGTTGACTTTGACTCTCCCTGACTTGACCTTCAGATCTTTTTGCATCAATCTCCACCGAGATCCTTGTACAGTTCCTTTCATTTGTCAATTTTCAACGAGCAATATTTTGCATTAACAAGACCATCGTCGAGCTCTTACAACTGAGAGTCTCTACTTAGATGATTTCCAAGATGACTATCAATTTGACACCGGGTTCTTTAACAACTCGACCCTGAACTCTTCACTGAGTCAAGATCAACTAGGTGCCTTTCGATGCTAGGTGATCTCTTCATATGTAATTTAGGAATTATTTTTTAATTATTGCATCTCGATAATAACCGAAGGTGGGTTCCTGGGACTATTATTTCATTTTGAACGTGACAGGACCCCCTTGTCCAATCTTACCAGGTGTGTAAAATTGGATAACATTTTTGGCAACCTCTCGGGAATGATTGCCTGCTAAGCATGATTCCAGTAGCCTTAAGTCATCCATTGGGCATGGATTCTATGTTGGAATCTTGAAAGTAGTATGATTTTCTTTGACACATCCTGAAATCTCCTTGAGCATTGCCGATATCCTGGACCTCCTTGGAATTCTAAGCATGAAGTATACTAAATCTGTTGAATTCTTGACATCCATGGAACACTGCAAAAATTTGAATGAAGCATATTTTGAAACTCTTATGGAAACCTTGAACCTTTCTTCTCCTTGACACCTTCCAATGATGAAGCAATGTGCAGAACAACACAAAACACAACAACAAGGAAAACAAAACAACAACACGCAACGATGTGCACAAGCACTTGGAGGAAAACACCTAATTTAATTGTACAAGGGGTGGAACACTTCTCAAAAACAAGCTTTGAGATGTATCCCATTCACATGAATGGGTAGTTCTTCTCCATTGAGCCTAGATAGACAGAATGAATTTTCCTCTTTGCAACTTGTGACGATGTATGGCCCACTCCAGAGAGTGTCAAACTTGGCATGCTTTCTTGGTTTGGCCCTGTCTTCATCCCATTTGAGAACTAAATCTCCCTCTTGAGAATTCCTGTCCGATGCCTTCTTGTCAAAAGATTTCTTAACTTGAACCTGATGCTACTCTAAAGTTTTCGTAGCCTTGTCTCGTACTTCCTCTAACTCCATGAGTTCAGCAAACCTTACTGTCAGAGGATCACTCTCTATAACTTCAATTTGATGAGCTAACTCCAAAGAAGGTAACTCCAATGAGAGTGGGAGTTTTGCCTCTCTTCCATATACAAGAACGAAAGGAGAATTTACGATGGCCCTTTTAGGTGTGATTCGATCTACCCATAAGGCAGTCTTAAGCTGTGTATACCAAGTCCTCTTGTTAGTCTCCATTGTGCGCTTAATAATCCTTATGAGGTTTTTGTTGCTAGACTCAGCCAATCCGTTTCCTTGAGGATAGTAATTGGACAAAGTTTTGAGGTATACCCCATTTTTAATAGCCCATTCACTCAATTTCATACCAAAAAAATCTAGCACGTTGTCTGAAATGACTGTAAACGGAACACCGAACCTCGTCATTATACCCTCCAAAAAATCTAGAACTGCCTTTTCATTGCTCTCTTTTAATGCTACCACCTCTGTCCATCGAGTAAAATAGTCTGTTGCGGTAAGGACCCACTTATGTCCGTCACCGGATGGAGGATTAATCATTCCGATGAAGTCCAACCCCCATTGAACAAAGGGTTGATCCACTTGAATTGGATGCAGTGGAAGAGCTGCCAGCTTCTGCTTACCTGTGAAAAAGGCACATTCCTTACATTTCCTTACCTAGAGATGGGCATCCTTGAATTAATCCGGCCAATAGTAGCCGGCTCGCATGATCTTGGTAGCTGTTGTTCGTGTGGAATAATGTCCTCTAGATAGGCCATTATGAAATTCTTCTAGTATCTTACTTACCTGTTCTGGTCCTACGCACCGAAGGAGAACATCGTTCAAATCTTTTCGAAAGAGAATGTTATCTACCAAAACATATGGGATAGATTAAAGACGGAAAGTTCGTCTTTGGTTTTTATCCATGTTTGTCGGGTATGCTCCTGAGAAGATGAAATTCTTCATTTTGGATAACCAGTCAGCTTGATCAACATCCTCATCAGTATTTAGGAGTGTCACGTCCTCATTACCTTTTGATTCCATGTCTGCAGCAAGTTGCTCACATAAACCCTTACCTCTGACAAGTTTAGTGACTTTGATGTGCACGTCATACTCCATTACCTTCGTGATCCATCCAGCACGCTTTTCGTTCATTTCTTTGTTCAGCAAAAACTCCTTGACACCTGGATGAGACACCATCAAATGAATCTTGTTGTTGGACAACATGTGCTTGAATTTCTTCAAAGCTCGAAAAACCGCAAAGACTTGCTTTTCAATGAATGAGTATTTGAACTCGTAGTCTTTGAGGGATTGACTGAAGAAAGCGATTGGTTGCTCCATCAGGTTGTTGTTTTGTTGGGTGAGGATCCCTAAAATGCTCTCTTGACCTGCAAAAGCATAAAGGATAAAATCTTTGTCAAACCTGGGGTTCACAAGCATGGAAGCTTGAGAAATGGCTGTTTTGATGGCTTCAAAGCTTTCTCTTCCTCCCTTTGCCCATGAGAATGGCATGTTTTTCTTTAGCATGGCTGTCAGTGGTTTAGCCAATGTCACGAATTGAGGGATGAATCTCCGCACGAAATTTATGGTTCTCAGAAAACTCTGGAGGCCCTTCTTGTGACTTGGGAGAGATAAGGACATAATTGAATGAATCATGGCTGGATCGATTGATAATCCTTCTACTGAAACCACATGCTCCAAAAATTTTCCCTCGTGCACTGTGAAAATACATTTCTTGGGGTTAAGTGAAACCCCAAATTCCCTACACCTTTGGAAAACTTTCCTTAGATGCGTGATGTGATCTTCTGCATGCTTAGAGTATACAATTATATCATCAAGGTAAACTAAAATAATATCGTTGATTATTCCCTTAAATGCCATGTCCATGGCTCTTTGGAAAGTAGCCCCAGCATTGGACAATCTGAATGGCATTTTATTACAGGCATACGTGCCCCACTTGGTAGTGAAAGCCGTTTTGAATTGGTCGAATTCTTGGACTAGGATTTGATTGTAACCTAAATATCCATCGAGCAAAGAAAATCTTTGAGCTCCTGCCACCGTTTGAAGGATCTGCTCCATCGATGGAAGAGGATAATGATCTTTTAATGATGCACGATTCAAATCCCTAAAATCTACGCATAACCGGATCTCTCCGTTCTTCTTCCTCACGGGCACCAAATTGGCTACCCATGAGGAATGCTTGATGGGAAAAATTATACAAGCCTCGATGAGCTTGGTTAGCTCCTTTCTTATTAGTGGCTCAATTTTGGGATTAATTGGTCTCTGTTTCTGACGAACTGGCTTAGCATTAGGATCTAGTTCATTGGTATGTTGTGCTAGACCTGGATCAAAACCACGCAGATATTTAAATAGCTCCATGCAAAGATGTCATGATACTCTTGACAAAGTTTGATGAGAGCTTCTTTCTCCTCAAAAGTACACACTTTTCCGATCTTAAGAAATTTTTCATTTGATACTTCAACTTCCTCAAAATATTCTTCTCTGACCACCATGTTAGGGCTTTGTCTTGTGGCTTGGTCATCTGAATTGAAAATGGATTCCAAAGTGACTAAACCTTTTGGTAACTTGTTGCTTTTCAATTGAATAATTTGCTTACCATATGACTCCTGCAACTTATCTTGATTCTTTGTAGTAAACTCTGCCTCTTCTTATAGGAAGAGTACAATTTGTTTGTCACTATCCAACACTTGTCAACTACTCACATTATCAGGGACTGCTGGTCGAACCACCATTTTAACAAATTTCTGCCCTTCTTTCATGATATCAACTGGTATGTTGTATTGTGAACCAATTGTAGCAAGCCTATCTACATCTTGATTTTGATTTCTAGGGATTGCATGGATTCCAAAAGCTTCAAAATCTTCAATCAGGTCCCAGACTCGATTCTTATATGATTGTAAAAGATCATTTTTGGATGCACTACATGCCGAAACTTGATGAACAACTAACTCATTATCTCCAAAAATAGTCAGGGCCTTGATTCCCTTCCTTTGGGCTAGCTGAATTCCTTGCACAAGAGCCTCGTATTCAGCAACATTGTTAGTGCAACTGAACTGCAACCGGAAAGATGAGAAGTACTTATCTCCCTCTGGAGAAATTAACATAACACAAGCACCAGATCCATTCTTACTTCTTGAGCCATCGAAGAAAAATTGCCACAGTCCTTTAGAATCACTTGGTGTTTTGACAAGTTGTGGTATGATCGTATCTTCTTCATGGATACAGTAAGTACCTAATCCTGTTTCTTCCAAAACTAGCAAACCAGCTTCTTCTTCTTCCAATACATCAGCATAGGGATCGTATTGATGATCTCTACTTACTTCATCCAGCAAAGTATCAGGAACTTCTTCAACAAGGGTGGTTGGTTCATGATTGGCATCTTCCTCTTCTGGATCACCGATGGTGTAATTTCCATTTATGGGACTAGCAGTGTAGGGTTCTACATGATTATGGCAGATTGGTTCTGCCCTTATAGTTACTTTGGTTCCGTATCGAGTCCTGAGAATCATATGTGACCAATCGGCTGATAGGTAATCACCCATCTTGGCAGTGAAATCCCGTGATAGGCAGATGGCAAAGAGGGGAGGGAGATCAATGACTGATATGTCTTGGGTGAATGAAAAACTTGGGCTTGCATGAATGGTAAGTTGAAGTCCTTTGATAACCCCAACAGGCTTAACAGCTGTGCCATCTAGCTGAACAACCCCTCTTGTAACTGGCACATATTGTATGCCTACTACATCTGTAATTTGTTTCGGCATGACAGAGCTACTGGCACCAGAATCGATCATGTAATTATGTACCAGGTGGTCGCCAATGATCAGGGAAATGTAGAATGGCGGTGGTTTGTTTTCCGTAGGAATGATTTTCCCTTCCGGTTGACACAAATTTGTAGCATTTTTCATTCCATGGCTTGGTGATCCGCTGGTTGTACTAAAACTGTTCAGAGCTTCTCACAACAGGTTTCTTTGGGAAGGGATCGAGAGTGCATCCCACATGGTAACACTCAGATTGGTTTTCTTCATTTTTTCTACTATGCTGAAGGGAATTGCTCCAACTTTGATGACACTTTTTTGGGCATTGGGGTCCTCCTTTGGAAAATGTTTGTTGGGTACCGTGATGCCTGGAGAACCATCTTTCCCTACGGTGTGGCTAGCCGGTATTTCTGGTGATTTCTTTCCCGCATTTTTATCAATTGCCATTTGAAATCCAGGTTGAGAAGTGGATGCTAGATCAGCTTCGAGAGGTTGAGGCTCCATTGCTCTCTTTTTGGAACGAGTGTTTTCTACCACCGATGAAGAATCTATATTTAATCCACAAAAATCTTCTTCTTACCAGTTTAGCAAAGCGGATTCTTCAGGTGCCTGCGGTTGATCTGCTGCTTCTTGTGTAGATGAATTGTTTGTTAACTCTGAAGGAGCAGATACAATTTGAACCATAAGGGCCTAGCTAAGAACCCCATTGGGAAAAAGATTTTGATTGTGAGGTTGAGAGCAAGGATAACACCATTCGTAATCTTGAACCAGATTATTTTGAACAGGTACTATAGCTCTAGATGAGCTAACTGCAAGAGGGTTCTGAAAGTTCAAGGGCCTAACATTTGCAACTTGACTTGTAGTTTGATTTTGAGGCTGATTGTTCCCTTGAAAAGGAGAACGGTTAGCTTGATACTGCTGATTTTGTGGCTGATACAGACGATTGTATTGAAATTGTTTCCTTTTGAGTGCAACGAGATCATTTCCAAAATTTTGCAGTAGTGACTTGACTTCAAATAGGTCATTTGAAGAGGCAGAGGAAGATTGATATGGTTGCTTGGAGTCTACTGGAATAGGAGCAATGATAGGCTGATGATTCATAAGATCTGGAGAAAAGGGCATTGGTGGTCGTGGAGCTATCTTTCCAGCCTGAATCAAAGAATTCTCTACACTTATGGCAACTTCGTAAGCATGAGGAAGTGTAGTCCCTCCCATGGACTGGGTCATAACTGCTACATCACTATTCAAGGCTCACAAATAGTACAAGAATGCATTATGGGCAGAAGGCTTTACGAGCGCCGGAATCCTATTCCAAGTTCTGTGGAATCGGAAGTTGAAATCACTCATGTATTCTTGGGAAGCTCTCTTTATGGTAGTAAGTTGTTCGAAAAGTGATAGGTGATCACTTTTGTCTTCAAATTGTTTACATAGCTTTTCTCCCAACTCGTCCCAAGTGGTTATAGTGCCAACACCTAACCCACGAAACCATTGAAGCACTTTTCCCTTGAAAGAGGTAGCAAAAAGTCTAACTGCAACGTTGTCTTCGGTGATATTATGTACTGCACAGATGCTGGCTACATCAAAGATATGCTCCACTGGAGTAACGTGAGTTTCCCTCGTGTAGAAGGGTAAACTTTTGAGTGCCGCAATAGGTATCAGGTCACATTGAGCTAACATAAGAGGACTGCTTGCATTGAAAGGGGGAAAAACTTGGTTCCTCGCCATAGCATCGAAAGGTTGATTGTTCCTGGGTGGAGGAAATCTTCCGTAAGGAGGAGTTGAATGACCCCTACTAGGTAAATCTACAACTGGGGATGTGGAAATGCCTCTTCTGCTTCTCTTTGGAGGAGACAAGGAAAGTTTGATATGCTGATACTTTCCTTTCTTTGAAGAAGCTCTTGTCTGAATTCTTCACATAAGTTACTGCACTGAGATTTGGAATCCAGAGATATAGAGTCGCCAGGTACTTTCACTTGTGTAAGTGAGAAGAGAAGTACCAACTCTGTCCCACCAGGCGTGCCAAAAAATGTTGTGTGTGGTCACACGGTGGCTTAGGATTTCCTATTTGATAATGAGACACCTTTGAAAGATGGAACTCTAACTTCTGTGATCTCCCACCGGGCGTACCAAAAACTGTTGTCGCCAAATCACTACACCCACCGAACAGCTAGGATGTGAATAGGACGTTTGGTGTGATTGGGACACATGGGATCACCTCTCAAGCTATGGGACTTGGGCTCGAGGTGAACCTCTGGAGAAGGCCGACTTCCTCTTCCTAAACTAAGTGTTGTACTACTCCTAGTGTAACAAAAATGATTATCTAATCCTACGCTAACATTTTTATGGGGTTTTAGGGAAAGAGATTTATAGAAATGAAACTATACTAGGGATGGTGATGCACCAAATAAAGGGTGTCTTCAGATTCAGGAAGGGTTAATTTGAAGAGGGTGAGTGCACCACAGGTCAACTTCACCTACTGCAACTTAGAGAGGATACATGATACCACAAACTAAGAGACACGCGTTCCCTTTGTTAAACTTTATCAGACCGAGAAATATACCAGTTTCCCAGTGAAGAAGGATGAACTCAAGAAGGGTGAACAGACACCACAACTCAACTGCATGTAATACTTCACCACTCGATAAGCACAGAACTCCAAGAACCTGCAATAGAACTTAAACTTGCACAGTGTACCTGCAAGTATGAGAAAGGCACAAATAAGCACAAAAGGTTGAAAGGACTGAGATTAGTCACAAAACACACACTTTTATTGCTTCAATAACATGCACAATGCATCATACATTCAGAAGAGGCAATAGTTTCCATTACAGTCTTGAAGAGGAGGCTTGAAAGTTCTCTCAACACACAAGAACAACTTACAGAAGAGAGAGGATTCTTGAAAAGTATACACTCGCCTGAGATATCTAACTGTCCAACTTGTCTGAACTGTTAGAACCCTTTGAAATGAGCTTCCAACTTACATTTATAGAAAAATATGTGAGAAAGAAGAGGAAAGGTCATAATTACATTCCTAAATTGAAGGCCCATGATGTATTTATTGCAGTTAGTTGAACCACCTGAGAAGGTTCCATCATGGGTCATTAATTGCCTGATGACCTAGTCTTCTCAATTAATTAAAAGAATATTTAAATAATAATAATAAATATTATTATTAAAATATTTAAATAAAAATATTAATTTAATTAACATAATGTTGGGACCCCCCGTTGACCCATTTTACTTGAAGAGGAGGGGGGTCCATGTGGATAGAGTCTACACAAATCTCAACTCGGTGTTGCAATCGATTTTGAACTCCACACTAATTCTTTCCTTGCTTTGGTAATCGGGCTCTTTTGCATTGAGTCCTTCGAATGGTGAGCTATCAAACTCGATTCTTATCATTTTCCTCTGTTAACTCGAAGCCATTTATGCATTCCACGTTCAAACTTCATGAAACATCACCACGAGCTCCCCATGAAGTCACCGAGCTCTTCATCCAGTAACGATCTTACCTTTCCTGGGCTCAAACTCACTTGAATACTGAGCTTAACCCAACATTTCTGAAAAGAATAGTTTTACCACAATGCTCATGGTTCTTCCTTATCATATAACACTTGTAGTAAGAATGTTTTAGCTTTTCCATAATAAGCACAATTGTACCCTCCAAACGATGAGAAAATGCCATTATCAATAAAGACCTAATGCTGCCATGATGATGACCTAGGGTCATGCCCGTAACATGTCGATAGACACCCTTAAGACTGATTTTTTCGCCAAAGAGCCCTTCGGTATTTTGGTAGTGCACTCAGCAATCTCAGCTCCAATCAACAATTATGCCACTATTGGGACTTAGTATGGCATAGGTAGCTGTGAGCTACACCATATACTCATTTTTCTAGAAACTAAAAGATCCTTTATGTTACAATTTGCAACACATAAAAGAAGCCCTTTAAAAAATACGTTGAACAACTGGGGCAACCAAAAGGACCTTGGAAAAATGTACAGGTAACAACCATATGAATTCTTCCTTAGTCGTGGATAAAAGCTAATAGAAATAAGCTAGATAAAATTAGCTTGAAACTACAGTATAATCGTCCATTGTTTAAAAACAAGCTTCTCTGAACCTGGTAAAAGAATATTTTTTATTGTATGATTGGATGTACATAATGGAAGGGTATAAATATTGCCTACTGCCCACAGAGTTTCTCAAAGAGACCATTTATGAGTAACAAGGATGTAGCATGCAAAACGGCCGACCAGGTATTTCAGAGTTGACCTTCACATTCAATTCGTTTCTAGGAGAAGAAATGCTGAGCAATATGAATCGTTTCATTCTACACATAATAAAACTCCATCTCCTGGTTCATGGAATTTTTATGAAGCATTAAATGGCGTGACTCCAATCCATCGTACATGTCAGTGAATGTTTGTTTCATGCAGCTGTCATTCGATTTGAGTTCAAAATAAGGATAGGCATGCATTCAATACTGAACAGATAACAATACAGTTGGACAACCTACTTGTTTAAACGCGTTCAAAATGATTTTACTGTACT
Organism: Taxus chinensis; assembly: GCA_019776745.2. Lineage (NCBI taxonomy): Eukaryota > Viridiplantae > Streptophyta > Pinopsida > Cupressales > Taxaceae > Taxus > Taxus chinensis. Next base: position 513,406,388 of record CM034154.1, read on the forward strand.
GCGCATGCCTGCTGACTTGCGTGGGAGCTTGTCTTGCGACCACCGAATGCTCAGAGAAGTATGCTAGCAAAGGCAAACTGAACGGGAGCTAGGAGAAGTATGTTGGCAAAGGTGAAATGATCAGGTCGGGCATCTGTTTGTTGCATTCGGAAACCTGTGTCTTCTGTAAGCTGTAATTATGGTATTCCATGAGAAGGCATTTCTTTTTTGTGAGCCTGAAACTAGATACTGTTTCCAACGTCGACCCATCTTCAACCATCTCACCATCATCCTCCCTTATCACTCGAAAGATTACTCAATGCCCAATTTGCAACTGCCACTTTAATTCTCCTCGTAACTCGCACAAAGACTCGGACTACTCCAAATTGCGTGGGGTTTTCATGACGGATTGCCATCTTAATATTTCCCTTGGTAGTTTGATCTGATTTCTCCCCAGTTCTGACTAGCGTGTGGGATTTTTCAGCTTGTCCTGCCATTCATAAAAATCCACTTGGAAATCAAGCGAAATATTTCCCATGCGCGGAAGTCTGATCATGGCTTACCACGGTTATATTTCCACTTGGCAATGCTTGCCTTATTTCCCACGTCCGAGATTGGTGTGCGGGTGTCATTATCATTTGGCCATATTTCGTTTTGGACAGATGGCCACCGATCTCCACTTTTCCACCAGCACGCGGGATCTTCATGAATCTTCTCCTACCGAGTTTTCCTTCAACAGATTTGAGGATAACATTAAACTCTCAGTGCAAACATTTCAGCTGTAGCTTGTAAGGTGTGATAATTTCAACATAATCATTTATGCCTACCAACTTAGTGACTCGTTGAAGATGCTCATATAATTGCAAAGCAAATTATGCTCATGAATATTCTAATATGAAACAGTTCCACCTCTATGAGATTCGCTTCCATGAGTTACATCGTAAAACCAGTAAGGTCTCAATAGAGAATATTAGTAATAAATTTCATCAGGTCTCCCGGTAACGCTCTCACTGTCACTTAATCGATTTTCATAAAAATATCTTGAAGGAAAATCCCGAATTTGAGGATGCATTCGACGCTGATAAGATAAAAACATAGTTGGGCGACCTGCTTGCTGGAAGTGCTCAAAAGAACTTCTACTATACTGCAACATGTCAACTGCTTGTGCACCAAATGCTTAGCCGAGGAAGGTCTAAACACCATTATAATTCGCAGCTCTTTTTAAAATGTCGGTCTGACTCAATTTTACATGGGTATTCCATGGTGCTTATACTATCTTCTTGGCTCGATAGAAGTCCTTCCATTATGTAATTACAAACCTGAGATTCAATGATGTTGAACCTCCCATATCTACATAATTTCATATCATCTCGGTCAAACAAGATAATTCTCCCAAGTGGTTGGTCGAGCACTGTCTTAATGGATTAAACCTGGCATCATGTTGACTTTGACTCTCCCTGACTTGACCTTCAGATCTATTTGCATCGATCTCCACTGAGATCCTTGTATAGTTCCTTTCATTTTTCAATTTTCAACGAGCAATATTTTGCATTAACAAGACCATCGTACAACTCTTACAACTGAGAGTCTCTACTGAGATGATTTCCGAGATGACTATCAATTTGACACCGGGTTCTTTAACAACTCGACCCTGAACTCTTCATTGAGTCAAGATCAACTGGGTGCCTTTCGATGCTAGGTGATCTCTTCATATGTAATTTAGGAATTATTTTTTAATTATTGCATCTCGATAATAACCGAAGGTGGGTTCCTGGGACTATTATTTCATTTTGAACGTGACAGGACCCTCTTGTCCAATCTTACCAGGTGTGTAAAATTGGATAACAATTATTTGATGAAATTTTTATGCACAGAGGACTGCACATACCATTAGTGTGGGGTGGATATTGATATCTAGGTACAAGACTATTGAAAATAAGTGCACATGAAAGGAACAAATTTCTACGAGTGCTATCCAAGTTGGAGAATTGTTAAAAGAGAGAGAGAGATTGTTTCTGGAAATGAGGACCATCTGTGGAAATGAATGAAGAAACAAGTATAACGCGAGGTAAGTAGGGGACATGGGAATTACTAAGGGAAGGAAAAATGGTGAAGTACTCAGGTGCATGGAGGGGCGCTAAAGAGAAGTCCGCGGCTAGAAGGTAGGAAGGCATGCTAGAAGGTTATATCTTAGGCATGAAGATGTACTGCGTGGAAAGAACGAAAATGGTCGATTAATGAGAGGATTGTTGGGAGGTGAAGGAGCAATAAATGCACTAAATTTTTGGAATTCTATATAAGGACAAGATGCAAGTTCATTCTTATTGTTGAAATTTTGAGAATTTGAAAAGAGCTAAGTGTAAATGAGCCTAATGAATCATGTTGAGGTGCGAAGAGTGTGAAACTAGACATGGAGATAAGATTTATGCACTGGAGAAGCTTGCGTCCCCATAGGTGAAGGGTTTGAGAAAAGAAGATGCGTTACAAAAGAGCTAGGGCACATGATTTCCACTAGGGCATGGAGATTCAAATTGGGTTTTTAAATTTCTCATTACAGAGGATAGAAAGGAGATATTTTCAAATGGCGCCGAAGAAAGCACTTGCAAGCAGGAGTAAAAGGAAAGAAGAAGGTCAAAGTGGAAGAAGAAATTGTCCCTGAGAATAATTTCTCACAAATGCAGTATCTGGAGGGTATGATTGTGGGAGAAGAATGGGATTCCCACATCCATAAATGGAAGATCAATGATTACAACCATTGCACAAAGGATAATAAGAAGGAACTAGATGTGTTTTTTAGCATGAAAACAAACAAGAACATAACAGAAGACATGCCAGTATACAATGATGCTTGAGAGAAGTTGCTAAAGTAGATTGGAGTCTACCAGTTTTACTAGCTGTCATACTTTGGAAAGTATGAACCATTGTATCTATGGTTGATGAGCAGAGTCCATGAGGACTTCTTCTCCTTCGTCGGATGGAGGGTTAGAATCAAAACCACCTTAATTTTAATAGTAACAGGATTCAGGGCCTCAAGAGTAGATCTGGAGAATGAATTAATAAATAAAGCAAGGATCTTGGAGACAAGGAAGGAGCTAAGATATACCAAGGGTCCGCATGGTATGGATATTGATAAATTAAAGAAGTACCCAGTGATATAGGTAGTTGCACATCTAATAACAAAATTGAATGACCAAGAAAGGTGGTCACAGGTGAATGTAATGTGGTTACACATTGCAAGGAAAATGTCTCAAGGGGTGATCTATAATATCGAGGGTTACATAGAAGATACAATCATTGTAGAAGTGCGTACAGGTGACAAATTTAGTTTTAGCACTATTTTATTGTAATTTGTGTTTATCGAGATTGGAGTGCCTGATGGGCCAAAGGAAAAGATCTGGGAGTGCCCCACAGAAAATAAATCTATAGCAGAAAGATTTGATAAATACTTATGCGAAGGGACCATGGGTGGGCCATTTAAACAAAGCGTAGAAATGTGGTATGACAGGCTCCACATGGCGTTTGAAGGGGAGTGGTGCATACCCAAGGAGTTACCTTTGGTGGTGGGTAAGGCAATACAGTTCATAGTTTACCAACATTTTTGCATTGCATGATTTGCAATGAAGGATAGAGCTTGGAGCCCTTGGTGGAAACTACCATATTCCTTCACAACACGCTACTTCCAGAAATCAATTCACCGGTTCATAGATGCACACCTCATAAAATTTATCATAGATAAGGTAGATTGTGATTATCACACTCTGAGAAAAACATATGTATATCCAGGATGAACTACCTATAATGAGAGGCTTATCTTAGATGTAATAAACAGGAAGCCGGTAAGCTTAATAGTCAAATACGTTGGAGCATAGCTTTTGTATCTTCAACTCAAGCCCAAGTTGGAGAGAAACAAATATTTGGAAAATGAGTTCGTGCTTCCAAATCTACCTAAGGGTAAGCATATAGTAGAGAATGAGCCAACTCCACAGCCTGTAGAGACTATAGTGGTGTATGAAGAGGAGGATGAGCTAGAATATAGTGATGGCCTAGAGCATAGAGGATGAAGGTGGCCTACAGACAAGGTAGCAATTGAGCACGTGAAAACACCACCTCAAGTGCAAGAAGGAGATGATGAGGACCTAGATGTAGTACAAGGAGAGCGCCACTTCAAAAGGGTATTCAGAAGAACCAGAGCCCAATGTGCTACACCAAAATCCATGTGCAAATCACCACGAATCTCTCCATAAAAAGAGACAGTTGAGAAAAGGAGGAGAAAGTTGAAGTTGGATGAGGAGGTAGAAGAATCTGAGGAGAGCATGCGTGAATCTCCTACGCCACTAAAGGATATGGAAGAGCCAAAGGATGAAGAAATGAAGGATGTAGAATAAGGAGTAAAGGGGGTAGATGGGACAACACAATAGACTACTCAAGGCATAAAAAAACAAGTTCTGAATCTTGGCGCTCAAGTTCCTAAGGGGATAAGATCAAAGAGGACAAGTGGGGAGTATACTACACTGGTCATGGGCTATGCTGAGGACATAAGTAAAATTGTCTGCGCCTGTTTCCAAAGCACGATGGGCCTTAAGGAATTGTATGGATGTGAGCAGATGGATGAGGACATGGCCACCATGCACACAAGGAAAAAATTGCCTTGGTCAATGCAGACACATATGGATGAACCAGACTTTGACGTATGTGAAGATTCTTGTGTATTAAGAAGATTGAAGAAGACACCTCAAGTGAGACACATAACAGTAAAGCCTACTGTTATGTTGGATGAACAAGTAAGTAATGCCTTGGTGAAGGTATCTATAGAGGTGGAAATGAGGAATGTGGATAAAACTACAAATATTAGGGTGCTAAAATAAGAGATCAAGGCCAAAGATGTAGAGATAGTGTGCCTACAACAAGAGAAGGAATTAGAGAAGAAGAAGAACAATGCTTTCATTAGCATGGCACAGGAAATTGGAGACCATGTCATTAAAGCAAGACCACATTTAGAGTCCAAGGTACCCGAGAAATTTCCTTCGGTAATGCATTATGTACGTACGTTGGTGGATTTGGTGTTTGAGGATGGACCTATGCACATGCCAACACCAAAATATCCTAAGCAGGAAGCAGGTTGAGAAAATGATTCGATGATGAGGAAGATTACATCTTATGAGGCATTACTCAAAACCTTGCAGGAGGAGTTGAGGAAAGCAAACCAAGCATTGAATGTTTTCAAAGCTCTGGAGGTAGTCATCAGGATAAGAACCATGGTAGAGGAAAATGAATTCCTAAAAGTGATGAAGGATGAGACACTAGGTCACACAAAGAGGTTGACATTGGTAAAACAAAAGTGCAAGGCCCTTGCAACAACACAAGAACCCCATAAGGAAAGGTTAGATGAGCTAGGGAAAATTATAGCACAAAAGATGGATCTATAAGAAGGAAGAATGTCTGTAATGTCCAACATTGTTTTGGTTTTGTATAATGAAAAGGGAGAAATTTCCCAAGATGAGGTGGAGTCTATTACGGTAGATATTCCAGAAAAAGTAGAGGCTGCACTAAGTGAGTGGCAGACATTAGAGGAAGAGATTAAGGAAGAGTATCCATAATTGATTCTTCTAGTTGAAGCAAAGGATACTGCTGAGTAAATAATTCTTTCGTATAGAAAATTCTTTACTATCTTCCAATTATATTCTTTCTTATTCTTTGAACATTCAAGAGGTAACCATTTCTAAGGCAGAAATGCAGCTTGTGTGGGGTAATGTTGAGAAGACAATGTATAACACTTAGCAGAAGGCATAAAAAGTATTCACATGGAAAATCAGAGTGCGTTTAGAGGCATGGGAGGCTTGGGAAGGAATCACACATGGAGGAGAGAGACAAATTCGAGACTTAGCCATTTTCATGATTATGATATATTTTTGGAATATGGCGTGCAAAGCACATAAATGGGAAAATACTTGCACGACATGCATCGGCTATTCTTGGAAGAGTGGCTATGAAGTGCTTTGCATGAATACAGGCTAAGAATAGAATTGCTACTGCCATTTAATTGTGAGTGATCTATTGTTAGAATTCTTACATGCGAGCCTATTATTGTAAAGGCACATGGATATTCTTAGCATGCGAGCTATTATGGGATTAGATAAGTGGTGAAGGGAAATCCCCCACCCTTATAAGTGTGTAATTAACTGCGTAGTATAGTAGTGGCATGTGAGAACTAAATTATTATGAGGTTATGTTGCCAAATCTAATGGATGCATAAACTATGGTATTATCTATTATAAAGAGATTATGTGTATTTATCATGTTTAATATAATGGAGTGTATTGGCTAAATCAGAGTATTAATCCTAAGTATAATTGGCTCTTGCATGTGTTGATTTCATCAGGGTTATCATTTAAGTATGTTATTATTTAGATATAGATCTGAACATGCACTGTAGGATGATGTATTAATTATGGATCTGAATGCATTAAGTCTTCATCATGTTAACATCCTATAACAACAACCCTAAAGAGGGTCCTAGTGCATGTGCATGCTTCGGGTGAGCACTTAGTCTAGGTTGAGTGATGTGCCAGCGTGCCTGGGCATTTACTGGTAAATTCTAGGCTGCATCAACCTATATCAAGTTGCCCATGCTTAATCCTATTATTAAGTTAAAACTATGATTAAAATGGTTTGATTCTATCTTGACATTTTGGGATAGGTGAAAGGGTTGATTGGTTGTCGGTCTAATTTTTATCGACAAAATAATTTTGTGACTCCGCTGGGGAGTTTCAAATTTTTTTTCTAAGTGGATTTATTCTAACTATCCACTTTCTCTTTTTTAGAATGTGAATTGTAGAATATATTTATTCTAACTATCCACTCTCTTGTATTTCATCAATGACAATTGGATGGTTTTCACCTCTTTACTAGGGTTGTTTACTTATTTGAAACACTCAACTAGACGTTAACTTTGAAATTAGAACTATTATTTGGGATTCTTTGGCCACAGTTGCACAATTTTCACAAAATAGTGAGTTCCTTAACGATGAAGAGGATAGAGCCTTGACATTTAAAGGCTCATAAGTTATAAAATATAAACACAACATGATATTGTAAACAAAAAACAATTCGGAGAGGAAAAAGAAACCATTTTGAAATCTAAAATTAAATCTAAGGTTTTACCTTTACATGTTATGAATGATCATAAACTTTTGAAACATTTTTGTTAGATTGATTTTGATGTATGTGTCTGTCTAATGTTGATTTCTTTGCAATGGATTAAGAAGTTGGTAAAAATGAAGAAGATAGGGAAAGCGGTACTAGTCCTAACCATAACTGAAATCAAAACAAATTTTTTTGGCTTGAACACAATAGAGAGAATGTCACTGATAAGGAGGCATATTATAATGGAGAAGATAACCTCAGCCCTTGGATCAAAGGAAATCCAATTTATTTTGGAATAAATCCTCCCAAATTACCATCATTAAAGGGAATCCAATTACCGAAGTTCTCTGGTGAATATGGCTCATCTTAGAAGATCATTTAGATTATTTCAAACTAATATGTGCTGCCATAGGGGTAACCAATGAGGGGGATTCTTTGACATTTTTCTCCCAAACTCTTTAAGGAAGATATTATAAATCCTTTATTAGTTTACCTTCAAAATGTATGACAAAGTGGTCAGAAATAGAAGACTGGTGAGAATATTTTTTTGGGAAATATACATATGAATTTGAGCTCGTGAATGAACTGGATAACATGACTATGGATCCTGGTGAAACTATTTATCACTTCACTATTCATTTCACTAAATTGAGAAAAAATATACATCCTAAGGTAATACCTTCAAAAAATATTGTTGCAAGACTTTATTATTGTAATGCTCTACCACTAAAATATAGACTTTTTCTAGAAGATAAAGAAATCTATGACTTTGATGAAACTCTTACTTTCTGTTTGTAGTATGGAAATAAGATGAAGAGAATTGATTTTAAAGATAGATCATCATCTAAATATTTTTCTAAAAATACAAAAATTCTGAATTCCATTCAGAATTTAGGCAATGAGCTGATCGCCGTTAAAATATAGTTGAATGATCATACTTCATCCTCAAAAAACACATCCATAAGATCCACTAATATACATATAGAACCATGAAAATTCAAAACTAAACCCAAAGAGACGTGTTGTATATTTTTGAGTTATAACATGACCCTGACATGTGTAAAGATGCTGAGAAAGTTAGGAAATTCATCAAAGGAAAAGATGTTTCAGAAATGTGTAGTTTTGTTGACTCTGATGCAAATACAATGAAAACTCAGACAAAATACTATGCTAAAAACGATGGTCAGAAAGGTAAAGCAGTTGATAATGATAAAGGGAAACATAAATCTGATCACCATGATAAATCAAAACCACATGATAAACCAACCAACCCTGTTTTGGATGATGTCCCTTTTGGTCTAAATAATGCACAATATCAGCCTTATAAAGGTAAAAATTTTACTAAAAATTCTATATTTACTCATGGTTATGATATTGTGGCTGATATGAAGAAATTTAGGAGTAATATGAATATGTTTTAGAGTCTTGGATTACCTGGACAGTTTAAACAATTGGAAGCTGCCCAAAAAAATAGATCTGAACCTACATCATTGGTGACTGTCCAAGAAAAAAAATCTAAAAGTGAATTTCAAAATGATGAATATCAGGTAATGAGTCAATCTAATTATACACCTTTACATTCCACCTTTCTATGTGATAGTTAAAATTTAGAATAAAATCATAAATAATTGTATATTAGATATAGGTGCTTCTAAGAACATTATGCCCAAATCAATTGCTGATCAATTGGGTATTCCATATGAACACAACAACATAAAGTTGACCAATTTTGATTCTCATCAAACCAAATTCTATGGTAATTTTAGGGACATAGTGATTAAGATAACAAAAGATGAAAGGGTTAGATTTATTAGAAATGTGCATATCTTAGATATGCCTGCTAATTATGCTATGTTGCTTAGAAGAGATTGGTCTTAAGCCACAAGTTATTTTTTTTGAAAGGATCTCACTTGGGCACCAGTAGGAAATATCATAGCTTTCATTCAAAGGACACACTGATATGGGATACTCCTATTGTATGAACTACATCATCTATTGCATAAGTACATCAACTAGGTATGCCAACTTAGGCAGTTTTACAAAACAATGGAAACTGAAAATCCAACAGCCCATGACGGTTACCCATTATCAACATGGGTTAATTATTACCACCCATGAAAAAATTTCTTCAAAGGGGCTTCGCCCCTGAACCCCCTTGACCCACTCACCGGAAATGGTGTTGGACCAGTCATAAAAATCACCCATGAGTGTAAGACAATGGAAGGTGTACCAAACTCTAACAGTTGGTTTTTAATAGGCTCCACAAACATATACACAAATCCATTTCTAATCAATTGGGTATTCCATGCTTGCAACAAGCCTTAAATCTGAAAGCTGACCAAGTTATATGATTCTCGCTAAACTCAGAACTAGTTGTGGTAAGTTTAGGGACATAATGATTTTAAGATAACAAAATATGAACTAGGGTTCATATTTATTACTAAGTGCACATATCTTAGACATGCCTTCTAATTATGTTGTGTTACTTGGAAGAGATTGGTAATATTAACCACATGTGATTTTGTTGGAAATGATCTCACTTGGGCACGAGCTAGGAAATGTAGATATGTTTTCATTCAAATCCTTATAATGTTGATCAGGAATCGACTGCATTTTGAAGGAATTTTATAGGCCTCATCTATACCTGAATTCGTAGAAGACTGGCATGGGAACTTATGGTTTAAATACTATTATGAACATATTAATAATTTTGATGATGAAGATTAACATTACTTTGCCATATCATATTACCTTATGATGATATTTAGCAACTATGGTGATTATTAATGGAGCTAGTTCGAGCAATTTGGAAACTGTCTGCTAGTCTGGTAAGTTTAGAATCTAAGTCATCTTCACGAGGAACCTAAAATATCCTAATCTATTGATTTTTATATGAGAATTATTGAAGCAACAATTTATGTGAATCTGGTATAGATGAAGATTTGAAATATGTATGTTTAGACCTATAACAAGCCTTGAACTCCTAGGAGAAATTAGAAATTTATCTATTAAATTGCTGAGATTTAGAATTCATAGATATATTAGATAGGTCATAAAAAGATTTGATAAAAATAATTAGACTAGGCTTCATCATTACACTTATAAAGTTTAGTCCCTATTAGATTGGAATCAAACTTGTTCATCAGAAGCATTTAATAGTAAGTCACATGTTATTGGAAGAGTTCAAAAATTTTAGGGCTGATAAACATATACCATGTGTTTGAACAGATTTCAAATCCTAGATTTTGTATGACCAGCATTGACTGCATTTTTTAACCAGAAGTTTATAGGCCTATTATACCTGATTTAAAGACTAATTCACCTAGATTTAATCCTGTGATGACCTAGTATGGGCTACGTCCACCAAGAAATGGACAAAATTACTTTGATTCATATGCTTTACAGAGGAAATAAAATGTAGATCTGATTGTCTTCCATACACCTCTCAAGATGTTCAATATTTTTTGCCTCACTCAGGTACTGGTAAGTTCTAGAATCACTATGTTTTCTAACATGCACAATCAACCTGTTATTGTTCTTCTCTCATTACCCTCAGACAATTTCATACATGCATAGATATCTATTATGGGGAAACTATAGTTGTGAACCTTGGTATTAAGGAAGATCATCCTGAAAGTACGTCTATTTAGGTGTCTAATTCTTGAATCCTAAAGAACAAAGAATCCTGTCATTAAATTGTTGAACCGAGTGCCAGTTAATGTCTTAACTTGATGTCGGTCACTTAAAGAATTAAAAGCCGGTATGATAACTAGGATCATCAAACATGCCATATCACTATCTGACCAATGCCGGTCACTTCTTGACCAATTTTGGTCATTGTCAAATCTAGAAACATGTAAAAACAAGCTTTCTTTGAAGCAATTAAGCTCCACACTCAACAATAAATAGGGATCTCGAGAAGATGTTAGAAGGTGGTGTCATTTTTCTAGTTAGATATTGGGAGTGGGTTGCTAACTTGTTGCCGGTATGAAATAAAAATGGATACATTCATATCTGTGCTAATTTTAGAGATTTAGACTCATGCAAGCACCAAATATAACTTCCCTTTACCAAATATTGTTTAAATTTTACAGTAGGTCACCGGGTATGAAATGATGTCTCTGTTAGAAATGGATTTTTAGGTTATAATTCATTTTTTTGTAAATCCTGAAGATAGACATAAGACCAAGTTTCACTACACAAAGAGATACCTTTTCTTTTAATCATATGGATTTTGGCTTAATAAATGTAGGTGACACATTTCAAAGAGTAATGCATGTTACTTTTGATGATTTAATTGGGATAATAATTCAGGTGTACCTAGAAGATCTAACTATGTATTCCAGGAAAAGAAAGAAGCATTTGGATCATTTGAGATAAGATTTTTATTCATGCTGTCATAAGTATGGTATATCTCTCAATGAAAATAAATCTATGTTTCTGGTGTTACTAAAGGAAAATTATTGGGTCACATCATCACACAAATAGGGTATTTCTATTGACCCTCAAAAGAGTTAAAGCTATTCAGGAACTGCCTAACCTTTTAAAAACAAATCCGGTTTACGTTCTTTCTTTGGAAAAATCAATTTTGTAAAAAAATTCATATCTGATTTTTCTGATAAGGCTACCCCATTGCAAATTTTGTTAAAAAATAATCATGGTCTTTCACATGGGATTCACATGTTGATTCTGCATTTGTTGATGTTAAAAAATTCTATTGCTTTGGCACCTATCTTGGCTAATTCTAATTTGTCACAACATTTTGTCTTGTATTTTAATGTGACTAATAAAGCTTTGGGTGCAGTCATAACTCACTACTTTGAATGAAAATAATGAAAAATTCCATTGTCTTATTTCATTCAAACCTTAAAAGATGCTGAATTTAGGTATCCTTTAATTGAAATTTTTTTTTTACATTAGTTTTAGTCTTAGGAAAATAAAAGTATTTGCTGATGGGAAATAAAACTATTGTGTGCATTCTAATGTTCCTGTTTTAGCTTACTTGTTTAAGTAACTTGTGATTGTTGAAAGATTGTCTAAGTGGATTTTCAAAATCTAATAATTTGATCTAGAGCTAGAAATGTGCAAAACCATTAAAGGAAATGAGCTCGTCAAAACATTTAGCTGAAAATTGTTGATTCAAATATCAATGTGGTTATCCTTACAGTTGATGATGCTTTACATGTTGTACCCTCATTTCCAATATATGATAGGTAATGAGTTGTCATCTAAATTTAACATAGGTTTCAACATGTTTGATTAGGATTGCTTATTATCCCAAGTTGATTAGTATCACGATCTTGTTTATTATTTTAAAAACTAATCATGCCATGATTCTTTAGAAAAAAATAACTTAGAGCACTTTGATTTCAAGCTCTTAAATTTTTGCTTTTGGAGAATCTGTTGTTTTTTAAAAATTGTGATGGCATTCTCTTTAGATTTTTAACTCACGATCAAACTAAACGAGTGCTTTGGAGTTGTCATGAAGGTGTTTGTGGAAGACCTTTTTTTGCCAAAACAACTTCTCACAAAATTTTGTGTGTCGATTACTATTGGCCTACTTTGTTTAAAGATGTATATAAATGGGTAAGGTCTTGTGCTCCTTATCAAATGTTTGCTGGTGGTGAATGTTTACCAGCCATGCCTTTAAATCTCGTGATACACAAAATACCTTTCTCAACATGGCGAATTGATTTTATTTTAGATATTCATCCCCTTTCTTCTATTGGTCATAGCCACATTCTAATAGCTATAGACTATTTTACAGAGTGGGCTGAATATTTTACTTTAAAGAGTATTGTGGCTAGTGAAGTTGTCATTTTCTTTGAAAATCGGATCTTTTCACACTTTGGGGTACCTAAGGAAATTATATCTGAAAATTGTCCTTAGTTCATTTCTGAAGAATATTTGAATTTACATAGTAATTACTCCATTATTTTGAGTCACGCATTAAAATACTACCCAAAGGGTAATGGTCATTTTCTCATTCGGATACATGCATATGGTTGTTTTCTCATGATGATACATGCATATGTATAGACTCTCAATTTCAGTACTAATGGTATGAGAGTTTTAAGAAGATAAGGTATGATAATGAATTTATCTTGATTATTTGAAGAGTTTGTGAATATAGCATGGACAGATGGAAAAGAGGAAACAATATGAATAGTTTATTAGTCAAGATAGTTGTACATGCATGTTTTGAAGATTTATTTCATTTCAATTTTCATGTGGGGATCCAAAATGATTTTTAGAATGTGGGTATTTTACAAATGACATCTGGGAAGTTATATGGTTTGGAAATGACATAAAATAGTTAAGATGGTTATGCAAAAAGATATAAAAGTTGTTTATCTTCATGACATGCCATTTATTGTGTTGATTGTCAACTATGGTATTGAATTGGAAAGTTTCATTTTGAGAAGAATACACATGCTAAGACCTGGTAATCATTTACTGTCTTTACAACTTTTTATCATGTCAAGATGGGATGGATGGGGGCTTAGGGGGTCTAAATCACATCATTCTTGGGGACATAATAGTTTCCTTGGCCAATCATGGTGTAGAGGATCCCCTAGGGGTGGCCGAAGGGGAACTAGCATGCTTCGGGGTGGTAGACCCTTTATCATGCATGGCCCTACTCATGTATCCATTGAATTTGATGTTAATGAGCCTTGTTTACATGAAGTGCTCCAAATGATCAAGTCCTATCCCCGAAATCCTCCTTCTCACAATTTCAATAATCCACCTCTGTAAAACCTTGAACATGTGCATGTTGAAAAAAATATGGTTTCTTCTAATAGATCAGTCCATTCCACCCCTTCTTGCGCAGTCCCGTAACATACTCCACAAGCCAATTCTACACCACTTTTAATTGAAAGAAACTAGACTGTACCTACTCATGATTCCCGACACATGTCTAAGCATGCTAGGTCCTCTTCCTCTATGCCTAATGTGTCAGAGGCAATGAAAATAGTAAAACTGGAGTTATCACCCGCACTATTATTCTTGTTGAGTCATATGATTATGTGGAGATAGTTACCGAGACAAGGATGCCACTGCTATATTTAAGAGGAAATTATTGATTTTCATAATTTGGTTTGATAGAAATGACTGGAAACATTTGGTATTTTAGATACATTTTCACATTTTGAGATATGATACTTAATATTTCAAGACAAATTTAATAACTTAATGGTGATGGTATATTAATATATATTGAGTTATGGATATCTGATTGGTTAATCTATGACAATGAGGTGTTAGTTGTTTGATAATGAATGTTAAAATGGATTTTGTTTACTTTATTTAATGTGTGTAATACTTATGCGACCCATATTTTGATAATATAAACCTCGTGTATTCATTTAAAAAGAGTAAAAATTAAAATCCCGTGTCCTTTCTCTTTAAAAGTTACATATAGTCTCACTTGAGAATATAAAGTGACACATTATTATAAAATTTGAAAATATCATTTCTTTAAATCATTAAAATAAAATAAATCAGTTATTACCAACTCCATTCTTGAGGATGTTGTAAAAGGACATGGAGGATTCAATTGCAAAGGATGAAAAACCAAGTATTTTGCAGCTATTTGAAAGTTATTTCATTCTAAAATTAAGTATTTGCAATGCATTTCTGAGGAAAGTGATCTTACAGGAGTTATGACAACATTGTTTTGAGGTTTTATTGTGAGTTTCAAACACAACAGGTATATCTAGTTTTGATATTATTATTATTCTGATTAAATATTATGTATTCTTGATCTAACTGATTGCAGATTTTGTCTACATATCCAGAGTAAGAATGATTATATCTTCACTTCTATCTCTAATGAATGTAATATGTAGCCATGTTGGATCTGATATTTGATCATGACATTGTTAAGGCATTGTTTTAGTGATCATTGTACTTCATTTCATTAATTCAAAATCTATTATGTTCATTATGTCTATATCAAACTCTTTTTCGTTGATAGTGTAAAGATGTCTATATGTTAATATCTTTCTTTATATTTTCTCTTGTTTTTTTTTGTTTGTGAGATCATCACGTGACATTATCAATAATTGTGAAGAAGAGGTTATAATATCACTCAATTTTTCCTTTTCAAGAGGTTACCTTTTCTATAGATTTCACTCTGTTGGATAAAGGTTGATAACATTTATTTTGATATAAAGAAATCAATTCGATATGTGAGTGGTCTGTTGGAATCAATATAAGCATAAAGAGAAAGCTTCTTATCATTTGTATTAATATTTTTGTGATCTTGTTGTGTTTTGTTGAGTATTTTGACATGTTTTCTTTTATCTTTGTTTATGTATGTATATTCTAATTGCTGCTAGAAATAGAATTTTCCGAGATCTTAGGTTAAATCATTACTTGACCTATATTAAAATACCCACACTTAAGTCAATTATTAAGTTAAAAATACAATTAAAATGGTCTGATTCCATTTTGACCTTTTGTGATAGGCGAAAGGGTTGATTGGTTGTTGATCTAATTTTTATTGATAACGCCTTCCTTGACGTAAGTCTCTACTTTCTTTATTTTCTTCCCTTTACCCTCTCTCTAAGGATTCTAAAGTGAGCCTTATTTCGTAGGAGTATTTCCTTACCTTCATATCTTCCATGTGTCAATTTTTTCATGGTCGTATCCTCTTCTATAGTCGAATCTACCACTAGAATTCTCCCTTATGCTGTCACCTTGTCGTTGTGACCTTTTCTCCTAACTCCTCCTTTCTCTATGTTTTAATTCTCCTTTCCACCCTTCTTCCTTTGGGTTATTTTTGAATGCCTCTACTTCACATGTCTCTTCTTTTCATTTTTCACCTTCTTACAATGATGCTTCACATTAAAATTCCTCTGTAATCTTTTCCTTATGTTGTTCTTTTGTTTCTTTGCATTTACCTTTCCTACGAAATTATTGAGGGATTATTCTCTTCCTTGCCTCTCAGGTTATGTTAGGCCACACTTTTTTTATGGCCTTTGATTTATATGCCCTCATAAAGTAGTATCATAGTAGGCTACTTTCTTACAAATGAGGCTAACATATTGATGAACATGAGGAAGGTAGTAGGGATATGTGTTCTTGATTGTGTGAAGGTGGTCCTCCAATGGTGAATGCTTATCCCTTTGCAAACCCTCCACTCTTTGTAATTATATCTCCTGGGAATATTCCCTATGTGGAATATCCTTTTCTTGACCGCCAAGGTTCTAGGATGGCACCTTATCCACTCATCACGCCTAGTCAAGTTAAGTTTTTCCTCAAGTGTCTTCAGAATGCCAAATATGTCTAAGTCCTTTGAACCCATGTCCTGCCTTCTACACGTGCCATTGTTTCACCTAAACCCTCCTTAAACCTCTTTGTCCTACGCACTTGTACTTAATTTCCCTTCTTCTTACTAGTCCTACGCACGTGAGCCCTTTAGTACTTAGCCAATATATCAAGGCCCAACATTACCCCACACTAAACATGTTCTCCATCCTCAGAAAAATCTTGCCCCTTCAAAGAATAAAGAATAGAGGGAAAAAGACATCTGAATAAAGGATGAAAGAATGGAAGAATGGAAGAATCCACTACCGCTGTAGGAGGAATGGGAACTCCTTCCTTACTGTTGCCTCAATCTTTTCCCAAGCATCCACCTCACCCTAGGCCTACTGAAGTAGGTCACCCACTAGAGTTATCACCTCTTCAAAACTAAATTTGTTAGCCTTAGCAATCAGTGTATCAACAATTCCTTATAACTGCTTTCTAAGGTCATCTAGCACGTCTATTTTTCAAGTGATCTAGGGGTATAACTCCTTAAGATGATTCTTAATCAAACCCCGTAAGGCTTCAATTTCTTCCATCTTCTTCTCAACCTTGGCTAGGATTTTATCCCACTCCACCCTATTTACCTTGTATTTTCTTGGAACTCCTTTAGATCCAACTCATGCATAGCAACTAGTATGCTTTCTACCCTATCTCTGTCAGTGCAATTTTCATACGTAGCCTCAACTATTTGTGCAATGATCTTTATAGCAACAAGGAGCTCAAAATACTGTGTAATTGTTTCCTCGATCTTCAGTGTTTCTTCCTCCTTTTGGCATTCCAATGCCTCTTCTATTGATTCCAAAGTGAGTGACTTCCTTTCCATGGTCAGGATGTGGGTCAAGAATTCCAATAATAGCATGGTTGACTTGTATTTTTTCTCAAGTAGGGCCAAGTCTGGGTGCTTCAAGATTATGGAAACTATAATAATCTCTATTTTCTTATAAATCTTGTGCACCTTTTCCTTCTCTTCCCTTAATTCGTGCCTTAACTGTGCACTGATCAACTCCTCTTACTTTAACTCCTTGTTCTTCTCAATGATTTCTTCATTCTTCTTTTCAAGTTCCTCTTCTAGGAACCTTACTCTGTCATTCCTCCTGAAGAGTCTAGGCTCAACCTCCACCGATACCTTGTTGAGTGCATTACACACTTGCTCATCTGATAGTTGTTGACCATTCACCAGAGGGTTTACTCCCTTAGTATCTAGTATCTTCATCAGCACCTCATAGTTGACTTCAAACTTCATCTTGTCAACATGGGACTCAAAGGCCCAAGACAACATTTTCTATGTGTGTGGGTATGCACCCTATTCTTCAAATGAATATCATGTAAGGAGTTGGTTTGTAGGCACGGTGCTTTAGAAACATGTGCATAGTACCTTATTTGGGTCACTGATATAAGTCATTCCTTTCTCATGCACTTCCACCACATTCTTTCCTCCCATGCACACTGCCTTTCGGAAGCTTACCACTAGGTTGGGATCTCCACCCATGCTTTCATATTCCTTCTCTAAACTCTCACTTCCCTTCACCTCCTTGAGAACTTCTTCGACATTGTACACCACCTCTTGTTCCACCAAGTATTTTATTATGCCCGTTACCTCCCTTTCTATGGAATCTTCTAGTTGCTCCTTGGTCAGGCTTGGAGTTCTTTGATCCTTCATGTTAACTTCCTCCCTTACGATGAGTACCTCCTTTATCATCATACTTATCTTCATTTCCCTCCTCATCTAAGTCATGTACATCATACATAGGATGGTCTTGAGCCTCATCATGTTTTTCATCATCCTTGTTGCCCTTGATGGCCTTCATGCTCTATGTTTCTTCTGAGTCCGCCCTTTCTGTTAATTTCTGCTTCTTCCTAATTGGTGATTTTAGTAAAGTAAATTCTTCCTTTTCTTCTTCAGCGGGCCACTTCTTTTCTGGTGACTATTCTTTTTCAGGAGGCTTCTATTTCTCTGGCACCTCTTCATCAGGTGTCTTCTCTCTCTCTTCAGTGGGAGACTTCTTCCTCCATGTATAGGTGCTTAGATTTACGCTCGAATCCTACACATCTGTAGCCTACGTTGTTTTTATACTTGGTGTCTTCTTCTCAAGTGCCTCCTATCTCTCCCTTTTCCTTGGCACAGAATTCTTCCTTAAGGTGGGGTCTTCTGGGATAGAGACATCATTCTCCACCTATGAGCCCTTCTCATATTTTGGCCTTATGCGCAGGTATACCCTTGTTGCGGTTCTCCCAACAACATGTAATGTTGTGGGCTTCACTATATGCACATCATGGGAGACATACTTCTCCCTATAGGCACGCATCTTTGGATATATCAAAGTCTTGCACAAATTGTGGTAATCGTGGTCTATCATGTTGAGGTCAAACCTTAACTTCTTTTCCTCCTTGAATTTGTTAAATAATGCATGGAAGTATTGTGCTGTGAAGGATAATGGTAGCTTGCACTAGAGATCCTTGGTGTCATCTGCTAGAGTAAACTAACCAATACAGAAATGTTGGTATATGGAAAACTTAGCTTCGCCTTATAGTAAAATAGGTAACTGCTTAGGTATCCTCCATTCTGCACTAAATGCATCACACATTTTTTTGTACCATTTTTCTAGGCGCGCCTTATGGGTGGCTATCATAGTGTCATAGGTATACTTCTCAAACCTTTTGGAAGGTGAAGGGTTCTCATCTAGGTATTCCCATACAAATTATTTGGCCAATCAGGAACTCCAATCTTTGAAAAGACAATGGTAAGAAGGACATTATCAAACATAATATTCTCCCCATCGCGTGCGACAAAAATAATTTCATCTACTATGAAAATTGAGAGGTTATAGATGGTCCCCTCTGAGATCTTCTAGAAAATGTTCAATCATGCCTTGTTGATCTGCATCCATCTTTCATGTCCATTTAGTTTTGTGACCAAGCGTACAATCATCCTCATTACAGGGTCGGAAATCATAGAGATGTCAAAGTACCTCGATCCCTTCTTATAGCAATAGGCCTCAATAGTTTTCTTGATGGCCTCCTTGTTGTCTAGTTCATCATAAAACCAATAAACTTAGAGATTATGGGATTTATCCACATTTTGCGTCCTGCGAAATAGAAATGGTCCTCATGCACACACATCATCAACCAATGGTACAACTGCTCTCACTTTCCAAAATAGGGCAACTCATAGAGTTACAACAACCCGACCTTCTCCATCTTCACCTTTACTTCATCATCATAGATCGACATTCTATTTAGTGTCTTTTTATCTGTAGGGAAAACAAGTTCTAATGCCATCTCATTCTCCACAGTGCTCGTTCAATTTTTGTAGTCACTTACGACCATCTTTATAACATGTGACACCCATTCTTTCCCAAGAAATACACCATATGGGTATTGTATCTCTGCGTACCATTCCTCATTGAAGTTGGTGGAAATAAATTATTTCCCTTTTCCCTTTCCCTTCTTTAGTGAAAAAGTGGTTACTTTCCTTGGTGCCATTTATTTTGTTGGGTTACTCAAAGTCCTTTCTTCTGATCCTGGCTCTACTTAGTTCTGTGGCTCTATTCTATGCAAAAGATCCATTTAATCATGTGCCCTAGCTATGGAACCCTAACTTGGAAAAACCCTTCCTTCCATAAGACGACGTCTTCACTTGCGGGTTTCTGAAACTCCGACAACCCTCTCCTTCATGTCTGTGTATTGTTTTTCCACCCTGATTCACTGATCAAACCAGTCACAACCTTATTTTTGCACAACTTTTCTCAAGGATTCCCTAGTTCGCAAGAGATCTTCAATATCACAAATGTAAGGTAACAATAGTGTACCTTGACCTTCTACTTATAGTTTTTTCTTCCTTTCCACAATAAATGCAATGCCTCCTACCATCATACCTTTACAATAAAGGAGAATTTTTCCTCATAAGCCAACCTGTAGTGCTTTTACCTCCGCACCCAATTTTGTGCAAAAACTCCTACAACCTTTTGGCACGTAAAATCCTTACTGACCAAAGATCCTTTCCTGCGCGCTTATAGTGAAAAAGGCACTTCTTCTGTCCTTACCCTGATTTTTAACGTCGCCAACCTCATGTTGTTCCTACACTTCTCACATGTGTACGTGGTCTTCCAAAATCACACCAAACTCCTTATGTCCACCTTTCCTATGCACACTCTTCCAAACTATGTGCTTTTTATCCTTCAATCTGGGCCATCGAAACACAACTTCTACTACCAGCTTCCATTATTTGTCGCATTACTCCACCCACACAAAAACCGATGTGCGGTCCTCTGTGCATAGATTTTTTAAAAAAATAATGTGTGGCTACCAGCGCACAAAATGCACAAAATAACAAAATAAAGGGAACAATCAACGATAAGGGGAAACACAAAGAAAGGAAATGCATTAAGGGAAATCCTAGGCTAAATGGAAATACTGCCTTATTTAATCATACAAGGAAGACTTATTTATAGTAGGGCTTCAGCCTACTCCCATTGAAATGGCCTGGTAACCTCATCCCATCCAGTGCTTGTAATCGACATGCACCTAAATCAAAGATGTACGAGAAGATATATGGCCCTAACTAATGGAATTTGAGTTCAGGATGACACAAAAATTTGGAGTCATAAAATAAGACCATCTGCCCAACCTCAAATTGTTTTTTTTTAATATGGTGATCATGCCATGATTTTTTCATGCCTTTTCAGTCTTCTGACTCCACCTAGCAAGTGATCACCTTTCATCCAACTATATTAACTTCTCCATGCACTCTTGTAGTGCTTGATCATCAACCAACCCTCTTGCACATGCAATACGTAGGGATGGTATCATAAATTCTACTAGTAAAAAATATTCTGTGTCAACATAAATTGGAATGGTGTGGCCTTGTTCAATCTCTTGTAGGTAGTCCTATACCCCCATAATACAATTGAGACTTTTTTATCCCAATCATGTCTTCCCACATCATAATTTTTTGTCAACATGTGACTCAAAATTTTATTAAATGCCTCAACTGTTCCATTAGCTTGTGGGTGATATGGGGTAGTCTTATGGTGGGCTACCATAAAATTTTCCAACAAGATTATTTCTATTTCATTCAAGAAATGGGTATCCCTATCACTTGTTAGATTCAACAAACATCCATATCAGCTGATTAAAATTTCCCATAAAAACCTAGTTGTTGTTGCCACTGTGTAATCCCTTATAGGTGTTGCCTTTTCCCATCTTGTTAAGTAGTTAGTGCAAGTGATGATATAGTGTGAACCAGTCCTTCACGCAACAGGTGAAATTGGTCCTACAAAATCAATGGCCCACTTCTGAAATGGTTTTTCCCTAGCTATCAACCTCAAGGGAATCTCATCCCTTTTTATAGGTTTCCAAAGGTGCTGGAAATGGTCACAGACCTTGCAAAACTCAATGCAATCCTGGTAGATGCTTTCCCACCAAATCCCTACTAGTAGAATCTTTCACATGGTGGCATTCCCTACATAGTGTCCTCATGCAATCCCACCATGCGCTTCCTTTATGATTACAATGCGCTCATATTCTAACACACAGTGCTACAAAACTTCATCATGACCTAGCTGGTATAAGTCTCCACTAATTAACATGTAGGGTGCGACACTTATGGATAACTGCTTTCTTTTTCAAAGTCTTCATTCCCTTCAATGCCATACTTGTTTTGAGAAACAAAACATTATCTTCCAAATCATAGGGCATGCACCGCAACCTAAACCATTTAGAATCTTGCATTGTGTCCTTAATGCTCTACGCATCCTCCCCTGAGTCAATCCTTGATAAATGGTTAGGCCCTAAGTTACTCTTTCCGAGTTTCACAACAATTATAAACTTAAACTCTTGAAACAATAAGACTCACCGACATATGTGCCCTTGAAAAATGGGCTTGTTCACTAAGTACTTCAATGTCATATGGTTTGTGTATAATATGAATGGTGTTTCCAACAGATATTTCCTAAATTTTTGCAGCGCATAGATCATTGATAGTGATTTGCACTCAGTAGTAGTATAGTTCTGCTCTTCTGATGTCAAATTCCTGCTAGCAAAACACAAGGGGTGGTCAACAATCCCTTCTCTAGGTTATGCTAGGATTTTCCTAATCGCCATCCCCGAAGCATCAACATGTACATGGAATGGCTTATCCCAAGAGGAAAAGTGTAATATGGGTGCAATGATAAGCCTATTCTTTAATGCATCAAATGTCATCTACTGTGCCTCTCCCCAGTGAAATGCATGATTCAACAATTCCTCATGTGGCATGATGATCTTGGCATACCCTTTAATAAATTTCCAATAGTACCCTGTATGCCCAAGGAATCCCCACACTCTGCTCTGGCTGGCAGGTTCCCCCAATTCCACAATAATAGTAACTTTGGTAGGATCCACAGCAAACCCTCCTTGCATATGATATGCCCTAACATGGTGGGGTAGCAATGATACATTTCTTAATGTTGAGGGATATGCTCAATTGGTGGCATCTCTCAAACATCAACCATAAATTGTCACAATGGTCTTTCACTAGTCCATACAATGTCCAGTCATTAAGGTAAGCTTGAAGGAACTTACGGATAAAATACTGAAATGCCTGCACCATAATGCATGAAAACATGACAGGTGCATTCTTTACTCCAAAAATCATGACCATGTAGGCAAAACTTCCCCACATAGTGGAAAAATTTGTCTTTTCTTGATCTTCCTTTGCAATTATAACTTGATGATACCCTGAGAATCCATCCGTGAAGGAGTATATCTCACACCTGGCTAATCCTTCCAATATTTCCTCAGTAAAAGGGGTTGGGAAGGGATAAATTACACATACCACATTTAAGTACCTGTAGTCAACACAGATCCTTATCCTTCCATCCTTCTTAATTCTTATGACCATGGGGCTTATCCATTCTAATTCCTCCACATCTTCAATGATGCCGAATTCAATCATATTTTCTATCTCATCCTTGACTCAGATGTGCAAATTTGGATTCATTCAGTAAGGTCTATTCCGAATTGGGTGTGCACCTTCCTTTAACTTGATTTCCATCTCCTCGAAGGAGTGGTGGACACCTTTAAGCTCATGGTACCTATGTAGAAATAAGTCCTGAAACTCATGCAATAGATCAATGATCTTCGAAACCTCCTTTTCCGACCAGTAGTCTCCAATGATAGCCTCTTTAGGTTCTATTTCTAAGCCAATGTTAACCTTCTTTTTTTTTAGGGGTTCATGGTAGGTGTGCAATTTCTCATCAACACTATCCATAACTTTGTGCATACCTTTAGTATGGTTAGCATCCAAATTTTCCACCTCTTCACCATCTATCGCATAGACCAATTTCCCTTTTTCTTTCTCCATGCATGTGCACTCAAATTGTGTCTCTTTTGATTCTTCCTCCTCAAAGCATGCTTCTAAACTAGGTTCACCTAATAACTCATGTATTCTATCCTCTACCATGGAACTATCTCCCATCTTTAGGTGCTTAAAAACCTACAACGCCTTATCCACTGATGGTTTAGTGCTCTGATATTCAAAATCTTGAAGGATGTCAGCCGTCAACTCCTACCAATTTCCTTTCTGACGGTGCATCTCTGAGTGAATGTACCATGCATGCACACAACCTTATAAATTGGAGTATAACTTATGTACCCATAGAGAAGGTGGCAATGTTTCTGTTCCTTCCATCTAGGCCTTATCACATGCTTAGATGTGAAACGAGGTGGGTTCATTCCCATTATAGTATCATATGATGGGTGCATTTCTCTTGGAAAACCTAACAGAGAACATGATTCTTACTTGCATGCCACTTAGAAGGCTATCATGATGTGTTTCCCACCAATGTGTTGTGGTCCCAAGAAAGTTCTAGCTTGAGAATCCTTCAAATTTCGATCTCACTTTTCCACTGGGTTTCCATTTCTCATAAGAAAACTTAAAGGTTGGCTCCTCTAGAATAACTTGGAAACTTCTTTCCTCCTAGGTGCTTGACTGAGTGCATATTTTTTACTCTTGTAATAGAGCCTCTTAATTTCCACCCAATTAACTCATAAGTCCTGTGCACCCAATTGTCACATGATACACTAGTGGTATCACTCATAGATTGGTCGTCTTCAAACTGAATAACTCTTTCCGTAGGATTAATCACCTCATGGTCCCTAATAGAGTGCACATAGATCTTGTCAAGAACTTCTTCTCCCAAGGGATCAGTATAGGGAGCTGACTTCCCATTGGTCAAGGGGATGATTACCCATTCTTATTTTTTCTCAAAACTTATGTACCCTTTATTTAATCGTAGGTCAACATTGTTCTTATAACACCAGGGGAGCCCAAGTAATGCTAGAAAATTTTCCACCTCAGCTAGCACCAAGAATTCAAAATCTCCAGTGAATTTTGCCCCTTGGATAGTGATATCAGCATATTTTAAGACACCAATGGGCATCACCTTTGTTTTTTTGGCCATATAAATCACATTTGAAGATGACAGTAACGGGGGCCTTCCCATTTGGTTCTAGGCATCCAAGGTGAGAACATTGACTTCCGCACCCATGTCAATCAGAATATTGCTTAGGAGCCACCCATCCATAACCGCATTCAAGGTAATCTCCTTATCATAGTTGAGTTGTGGGGAGGAAGGTTAGCATGCAAAACCTGCCTCTTGCACTCTCTACTCTGGTGTGTGATAAGTTTTTCCTCGTAACCATTCCCCTAGACAAAGGAATGATATTCTCTGTGCCTCAACATTTTACATATTTCCTTGACCTCATCCAGATCCTTTTATGGAGCCTCAATGCTCTTCCTTTTTTCTAACTACCTTGACTTCTCCTTCGAACACTAAATTTATCCTCTTAGGATTTGAATTACATCCATGGTCTCTTGATACACCTCCTTTTGATGAGAAGGGTCTAGATACTTACCATACAACAACTCTTCTCTAGTAACCAGTGGTTTCTACCTTGGTGTCTTCCTTGGCACTGCGCAGCTTCAGCTCGCATCGTCACCAGTACAGGTTCTAGTTTGACTCATACGTGCCACCCTTGGCATCCATTGTGAGTCTATCCTTCTTTATGCTTACCATTCTGGTGCCTTTTTCCTTCCAGTGTTATTAGCTCATATGTTCAAATATCTTTGGGCACTCCTCATACTTGTGCTTTCTTTCCACACCAAGAGCATTGTAACAGATTAGGGCATTCAAACTTATAGTGCTCCGTAGATCCAAATTTGTAACAATTTCCACGTGGGTAAACTCACTTCTTCCTCCTCCGTGGTTTCCATGACCATGAAATCCTCCTCTCAAACTTCTTCCATGGGCCCCTCCATTTGCGTGCCCTTCATAGTGATGACCATCTTCCTTGGAATTTTTTGTGAGGCTAGTCTGGCGCACACCAATATAAATGGCATCATGTATCTAGTCAATCAATATACAATCCTTAGTGTCATGAGTAGTTGAGGTGTGAATATTGTAATAGAAAGATACATTCTTACGGATCACGCATTGCAGTAGTGGACACCTACTTACATCATGATCTCCATGGAAATTCTCACAGTCCATTATCATGGCACGTACCGATCTCTAAGGGAAACTATCCTTTGTATGCCCTTCTACCTCACAATCTATGCACCATAGGCCAATGCGAGTATTATGCACCAAGTTCATAGATAGCTTCTCCAGCTTCTTCTCCATTGTCAGAAATATAAGCTTCAAGAAAAGGGCTAACACTGGTATCCATGCTTCCAATAGCCTTAGCGCGTAGGGAAACCTCTAAGGTCCTCATGCGCAGGTCAGTGAAATTCTTGTGCAAAAGTTCTCTCCTAAAAGGTGTTATCAACCCTCCAAAAAACCATTGAGCATGCTTGAGAAGGGATGAATATCATAAGACAATTTTGATAAGAGATTCTTAAAACACATGTCATATTCCCGCACACTCTCTTCCATACCTTGTTAAATCTCCTTCACCGTGCTAATTTTCTTATGTTCAAACTCAGGGATATGAAATTTAGCTAAGAAATCATTTCATAGCGTGGTGTTATCTACCACTGTCTGGTGGGGGTCATACTTTTGGTACCAACTATGCACGTGTTCCTGTAGTGTTGTTACAAATTGAATTTCCTTCTATTCTGAGGTAGTGATCCCCTTCATGCACCATAGAAGCTCACACTAGTGTACATGCTCTGTAGCATCCTCAACACCTTTTGTATTCTGGTAGATGTAAAGAAATTCTGAAAAATACTTGCTGAGGTGGTTGAGGCCCTGTGTCTGCCTGATCTAGAACCTTGATTCCCTCTAGTATTTCCTCCACCACCATATCCACTAGATCCACCAATTCCTATGCCTCCTTATCCACCAAATCATCCAGATCTGCCAGGTCCACCATGGTCCACTAGCTCTTATTCCACCAGATCCACCTCCTGTAGCTGGTAAAGGCCATGAAGTGGTTGTGCCTAGTGTCACCATTGTTGCATTGAATTGCATACTAATAGTCTGTGATATTGTACCGTTACTAAATATGTGTCCTATGCCACATCCATACGTGATACCCAAGCTTTGTGTACCCATACTTTTCCCAAATTACACTCCAGAAAATATACCTCCAAATAGAGGAAATGATTGTGCAACCATAAATGTGTCAAATGAAAAGTTATACCTCCTTGGTACTGATTGGTCACTTCCACCAATATAAAATGGGTTAGAAATACTTATCTCTAGATTTGGAAAACTAAGTGCCAGGGGTTGGTCACCAGGTGGATTTAGATGCACGTCGATGGATCTCCTTTCTCCAAGTGATGAGCTCTCATCAGAAGCTGAAGGGGTCTCTCTCCTGTGCTTTCCAAGATGGGGTAATATAGAATGCTCAGGCTCCATGTCCTCTACGTGAACCTCAATTCCTTCTTGTAACGTTTTCCTCGATAAATCCATCACTCCAGCAACTTTTCCTTGTCTAACTAACTCCCTTTCATGAGCTTCATTATACTTGAGTTGTCTTTCCTCCCTCTCCTTTTCAGCCGCAAGGTCTGACATCTTTCTCCACCCTAACTTCCTCACCCAGTGCTTAGAAGAAGCTTAGCCAGCCATAGGAAATACTTCCAAAATCAGTGTAATGATCGGGATCTTTATAGCTAAAGGGATAACACCTAAAAATGATCCTCTAGGCTCCCTTAAGAACTCAAACTCAACAACCTTAGGAAAGGAATATGTATAAATAGTGTATTCTAAGGTATAACTGGACAACACTCTTCTCCACCAATGATCAACAACACGTGTCCAAGTCAGATAAACATCCTGCAGCCTTTGATACTCATCTTAGGCCCACATGTGAGATCTATAGTACTAGCTTCATCTGGATGCATACACCAAAATCCATTCATACAAATCCACTAGAAAGTAGAAAAAGGTCTCATGTAACTCACGATACAAGTTCTTTTCTACCCATTTACATGCATCAAACTCGGGTCCAGTACTAAATATTTGAGTGAAATCATCATCTGTGCTCTTAAACCATTATTTGACACTATCCAAGGTCAAGCACTCTATCATCATGCCCCATTCTCACAATAGCTTAGAAAAGAGGTCCTGACAATGGAACCAAGATGTAGTCATTTTATCTACCCTCAATATTACTTTCTAAGCCCAAGCACATTGGCCTATCACCCAAAAAGCATTGGACAATCACCTGAGGTATGAGTGGAAACTGAGCCCCTCCTTTATGTGAGCATTATGAGAAGGTTATGTCATTAGTGGAGGATGAATTACATAATGAGAATTATATTTAGCTAAAAGAAAAGTGAAATGGACAGCTTATAGATCCAAACATCAATGTATTACATAAACTTAATAACAATGTAATAAGCACAATAAACTAGATCTAAGTCAAGGTGGTCATATAACACAAGGGTTTACACCCTTAAACATGATATATAGAATCAAACCCTTATACACACACACACACACACACACACACACACACACACACACACACACACACACACACACACACACACACACACATATATATATTCATTGGTAGTTACATTACAATTAAAAGAGTTCATCATAGACCATACATCTTAAATGATAGAGATTCACTCCTACAGATCTTCCCTTGTATGAGATCCTAGCTATACCCTCCCATTTTAGCCCCTATTATAGATCTTAGTGCCATACAGAGGAACATTACATCCCTCACAACCCTTAGCACTAAGTTCTCTAAAACCTAGCATTATTGCAACATTTTGTTACTCAACATATTACTCTTTATGCATTCTTTCCTCCCTTTCCTATTAATCATGTATATATTTCTCTAGTCCGAGCATATTTTTTATAGGATCAACACCCACCACCATGCCTTCTCTTTTAAACATATCATGTTCCAAGTGTCGATGTGGTCCTCCAATGGTGAATGCTTATCACTTTTCAAACCCTCCACTCTTTGTAATGATGTCTCCTAGGAATATTCCTAGCGTGGAATATCCTTTTCTTGACCTCTAAGGTTCCAAGTTGGCACCTTATCCACTCATCATGCCTATTCAGGTCATGTTTTTCCTCAAGTGTCTTCAGAATGCCAAATATGGCTAAGTCCTTTGAATCGATGTTCTACCTTCCACGCGTGCCCTGGTTTCAGATAAACCCTCCTTAAACCTCTTTGTCCTATGCACTTTTAATTGAATGCCCTTCTTCCTATTGGTCCTACATGCACGCACCATTTGGTACTCAGCCAATATTTCGAGGCCCAACAAAGAAGAAGATCCTAGTGTGGGAACACCACCAAAAGAAAAGGGTTTAATCATGAGTGTACCACAAAAAGATGTGCAAGTGGAGGCACATCAGCCAAAAATGCATGAGAGTATCATACTAGTGAAGGTGGTCACTTATTATTAAAAATATATGATCATTAGGGACCATGAGCACATGAGGGTATGCGCAGATCTGTGAGAGGAGACCATGATGATATGAGAAAAGGAAAGAATGACTGTGCGCACAAGAAAGAGACGTGCATAGAATACACAAGAGATGTATGGGCTCTATTGGGTACTCCCCGAGCCTAACTCTAAAGTTAAAACAACTGATTTAGAACTATTTATGTTCCATCTATTACTTTCAATGGCCATATGACATCTACGAATTCCTCTCTCTAAGGGATATACAATTGTTATCACCTCTTAGGGCTAACCACACTTACTCCTCACTTTGGCTCTATGACCGATCCCAACCTTTGTCTCTCAGCCCCCACTCTCTCTCCCTTTTAGATTACTTGTTATCCCTTCAACCCCTATGCCCCTTAACAACTCGTACCTTCAAAAAGCAAGGCAAATAACCTTCTCATTGGTAATCTTCCTCCTTTATATAGTTATGCACCTAATCTTTCCTGCTTCTCTCTCATCTATGTTGGCTCCTACAAATTTCCTACTTATACTTTGAATTTAAATATGATGTCTTAACTACCCTTATCCATGTAATCTACCTCTGGTTAATCTCCTTGTGCCATGTCATCTAGTTGTTTTTTCCTCCATACTGATCATCCCATCAACTGATTTCCATCAACCACATGACCATGTCAATCTGTTATGTCCTTCCCTTCCTCGGCCAGCTATCATTACATTTTTATCTTCTTGGGAATCATTCTTCATGACTTACCACTTATTTATCTCAACTCTTCTACATGTTTCCTTTTAATTCCTCATGCCTTCTCTTATTCACGCTCCTTCGTGCTTTATTATCTCCTTTGCAGTTATTCTCCTGCTACTTGGAAATTTAACTCTCTCCTAAACCCCTCTATTTTATGCACTTCTTTCCTCTTGTACTAGACTTATGCACCTTCATGTAATTCTTCCACTCTATTTTATTATGTGCTTTTTTCACCACATTATCTTTTACTACACCCTCAAGTTGCAGTCTTCCATTTTCGCTATTGGTTGTGCTCCATATTTCCACACATTTTTATTCTACCTCTGGCATTTATCTCTACCTATACCTCATTATCTTTGTGATTTCTCACTTACTCATACTTCTTCTAACTATGGGCTTATATTTTCATATGCACCCAAAATTCCTCCTATGTGCTCTTCACTACTCTTCTTCATGTACATTGTTATTCTTGCACTTCTTATTTTTTCAACCTACTTCTCACTGTCCCCTTTCTTTTCCCTGACACAGTCACTCTTATCCACCACTCTTTATATCATGCACATTTCTTCTACGCATGTCTCTTCACTTGTGGCTTCAAGCCACTCTTTTAATTTTCCTCTTCATTTTCTCTTGCAAACTCCCATCCTCCTTTGGTAGCTTCTTTTTATTTTATCATGCATATTTCATGTGCTCTTCTTTTTTTCTCATGTGTGCCTTGTACTTTTCACATGCAAACCTTTCTCATTCAGTGTAAGCCTTCTTTTATAAGTCCTAGGATGCCCCTACATCAAACACCCATAGTATTTAAAACTTGAATTCCTCCTCAAGTTGATTCAATGAGTGGTAAAACCGCCCTTTGAACAACTTGTCTCATCTTCTTTATCCATCGATTCATCTATATCTTGTGCTTCTTCTGGTGCCTCTTCCAATCCTTAGCCACTCCTTGGTGACTCTATGGTGCCTCCTTCCTATGAAAATTTCTTCTCTAGGTAGATCCTTCCTTCTGATCCTTAGCAAGTTTTTCTTCCCCCTTCCTTAGTGCAAGTCTCATCTTGCTCTGTTTTCTTCACTTGAGCCTCTCTATAAGGCTTTGCAAACAAGAATTTTTCCTTGTGAGTCTTTCATTTCCTTCATCTCTTCCCTACATAGATATTTTTTTGCTCGGATTCTCTTCTATGATATGCTCTGCCACTAGACTTATCCCTTCTTTTGTCACCTTTCCATTATGACCTTTTCTCCCAGCGCCTCCTTTCTCTATGCTCTACTTCTCATTTTTATGCTTCTTCCTTTAGGCTATTTTTACGTGCCTCAACTTCACACTTATTTTCTATTCATTTTTTGCCTTCTTGTCATGACCCTTCGCGCAAACATTCCTCTACACTATTTTCCTTACCTCGTTCTTTTGTGCCTCTCATATCCTTTTCTTGTGGAATTTTTGAGTGCTTATTCTCTTCCTCTCCTCTCGAGATCTGTTAAACCACATGCTTGTATATTTCCTTTGCTATCTCTACCCTCTTGCTAAGGAAATTTTTTCACGCAAACTTTTTTATTTTTCCTTCTCTCCTTCTCCTCTACCTTTCTCCTTGTGTAAGACTTTTAGAACCTCTCTATAAGATAACTCCTTGAGACCTCTATCAATCTCCTCATCATGCACCTTTTTCTATGTGCACATCAGTAACTACCCTTAGTTTCTCTGCATTTTTTTCCTTTGGGGAAACCTCTTCCATGTTAGACCACTCCCATCCTCTCTCGATCTTGGCTTCCTCCTTTGCATTCTCATGGAGTTCCTTAGAATTTTTGTTGTACTTTTTATTGTTTTGTGCACTCCTTTTCTTTTACATACTTCTCTACACATCTCCTCTTGATATATCCATACATATCCTTACCAGGTACGCCCTTTTTTATGTGCACTCTTGTAATTTCCCAAGATTGTTCATCTTCCCTTGCTATGGTAATCCCATTTCTCTGCTCATTATTATATTTGTAAAACTCTACTCCTATTGGAGTTTATTTCTTTGTGCACCCTATTATGCTTCTCCTGATGAATAAGAATTCTTCCTTTACACTCCCTACGGCTTGTTACATCTCTGATTTCTGTTAGGAAATAAGAGATAAAATATGCAGAATAATCCCTTACAGAATCGCAACAGTAGAAACTAATATGCATAAAATATTACAGATCTAAAATAAAAGTGCATAATAACTAACACAACACAGAGAGACAATATTTAACGTGGTTCACCCAATTTGGGCTACGTCCACCAAGAATCACTTGCTCAGATTTTATTACAAGCCTCCACTCTCGCAATACAATACCCAGATCCATTTGGAGCTATTCTCAACAAACTCTACAGAATTCACACCCGAATTCAAAACACATTTGCAATACATTTGCTTGTACCTCTATCATATGCATAAGACCATATAAATAGACAATTGCTTAAGCAGTTTGATACAAAACCGTGGGTATCAAAACAATGGGTAAAAACCAAAACCATCCCATAAACCTATGGGTAGCCAAAGAGGCGGTTTTACAAAACAATGGGTATCGAAA
Organism: Taxus chinensis; assembly: GCA_019776745.2. Taxonomy (NCBI): domain Eukaryota; kingdom Viridiplantae; phylum Streptophyta; class Pinopsida; order Cupressales; family Taxaceae; genus Taxus; species Taxus chinensis. The sequence goes on from CM034154.1 coordinate 513,438,977, forward strand.
AACCATGGGCCCAAAAACAGCCCATAACGGTTACCCATTACCCATGGGTTAATAAACCACCCATGAAAATTTGCTTCGGGGGCTTTTCCCCCGAAACCCCTTCAATCGGGGGGGCTTCAACCCCCCAAACCCCCTGACCCACTCATCGGCAAGTGGGATCGTCGTTAAAATACCTGAGTGTAACACATAGAAGGTGTACCACACTCTAACATGAAAATAGGCTCCACAAACATAACAATCTCCCACTTGGAGACTGATTTCCACTGAGCAAGCTTCTCAACCCTTCACTGTCATCCGTGAAGGCCAACCAAAGCTGAACATAGCTTTAGTTTATCCCTTGTGACCACCTTGGTCATCATGTCTGCAGGATTCTGACTGGTATGAATCTTCTCCAACTTCAACTTATCTTCCTCCAAAGTTGTCCTGATGAAGTGATATCTAAAATGTATATGCTTCGTCCTAGAGTGGAAAGAAGAGTTCTTAGCTAGGTGTATAGCACTCTGACTATCACTATGCAGCTTACATTCCTCCTGCTTGTGCCCCAACTCCTCAAGCAATTGTTGTAACCAAATCATCTCTTTGCTTGCCTTTGTGGCAGCAACATACTCAGCCTCCGTGGTTGACAAAGCCACCAGCTTCTGTAGTCGTGAAATCCAGCTCACTGTTGTCCCACCTACAGTGTAAATATAACCTGTCGTGCTCCTCCTGCTGTCTACATCTCCAGCCATGTCTGAATCTACATAACCAAGTAAAGTGGTGTCTGATCCACTGTAGCACAAAATTTTCCCCATGGTCCCTCTCAAATATCGAAGGATCCACTTTACTACTTGCCAATGCTCTTTACCTGGATCACTCATAAATCTACTCACAGCTCCCACTGCATGGGCAATATCAGGCATAGTGCACACCATAGCATACATCAAACTACCAATTGCTGATGAGTAAGGTACCTTGGACATCTGGTTTCTTTCATGCTCCGTCTTGGGACACTGCTCCTTTGATAACATAAAGTGGCCTGCCAAAGGAGTCCCAACCGGTTAAGCATCCTGCATGTTAAACCTATCCAATACCTTCTTAATGTACTCTTCCTGAGATAAATTCAGCTTCCGTTCCTTCCTATCCCGAGTTATCCTCATACCAAGGATTTTTCTGGCTGCCCCCAAATCCTTCATATCAAAGGATTCAGTTAGCTATTTCTAGAGTACTTTTATTTCCTGCATGTTTTTACCTGCAACCAACATGTCATCAACATAAAAACACAGGATAATATAACTTCCATCCTCAAATTTCTTTGTATACACACAATGGTCAGAATGACATCTGATATAACCTTGCTCCATCATGAAGCTATCAAACTTCTTATACCATTGACGTGGAGCTTGTTTCAGGCCATACAAGATCTTCTTCAGTTTGCATACCATCTCCTCTTTACCTTTGACCTCATAGCCCTCTGGTTGCTGCATATATAATTCCTCCTCCAAATCACCATGGAGAAATGTAGTCTTTACATCTAACTATTCTAAGTGCAAGTCTTCTACTGCCACTATTCCAAGAACAGTTCTAATAGAAGTCATTTTTACTACAGGAGAAAAGATCTCATCAAAATCTATACCTTGTTTCTGTGCAAACCCCTTGACCACCAACCGGGCCTTATATCTTTTCTTTCCTCCTTCTTCATCTTTAACTCTGTACACCCACTTGTTCTGCAATGCTCTTTTTCCTTCCGGTAGCTTCACCAAATCCCAAGTCTGGTTCTCCATGAGAGACTTATGCTCCTCATCCATGGATTGCTCCCACTTCTTACTAGCATCTACCTGCATTACTTCATCAAAGCT